>JACEEZ010003164.1:110000-112500 GCA_016584305.1 Chionoecetes opilio
ATACCCTTTATTTCTTGCCCTTTATATACCCTTTATTTCTTGACCTTTATATACCCTTCATTTATTGACCTTTATATACCCTTTATTTCTTGACCTTTATATACCCTTCATTTATTGACCTTTATATACCCTTATTTCTTGCCTTTATATACCCTTTATTTCTTGCCCTTTATATACCCTTTATTTCTTGACCTTTATATACCCTTTATTTCTTGACCTTTATATACCTTCATTTATTGACCTTTATATACCTTCATTTATTGCCCTTTATATACCCTTATTTCTTGACCTTTATATACCCTCATTTATTGACCTTTATATACCCTTTATTTCTTGACCTTTATATACCCTTTATTTCTTGACCTTTATATACCCTTCATTTATTGACCTTTATATACCCTTCATTTATTGCCCTTTATATACCCTTTATTCTTGACCTTTATATACCCTTCATTTATTGACCTTTATATACCCTTTATTTCTGACCTTATATACCCTTCATTTATGACCTTTATATACCCTTTATTTCTTGACCTTTATATACCCTTATTTCTTGACCTTTATATACCCTTATTTATTGACCTTATATACCCTTCATTTATTGCCCTTTATATACCCTTTATTTCTTGACCTTATATACCCTTCATTATTGACCTTTATATACCCTTTATTTCTTGACCTTTATATACCCTTCATTTATTGACCTTTATATACCCTTTATTTCTTGACCTTTATATACCCTTTATTTCTTGACCTTTATATACCCTTCATTTATTGACCTTTATATACCCTTCATTTATTGCCCTTTATATACCCTTCATTTATTGACCTTTATATACCCTTTATTTCTTGACCTTTATATACCCTTCATTTATTGACCTTTATATACCCTTTATTTATTGCCCTTTATATACCCTTTATTTCTTGCCCTTTATATACCCTTTATTTCTTGCCCTTTATATACCCTTTATTTCTTGCCCTTTATATACCCTTTATTTCTTGACCTTTATATACCCTTCATTTATTGACCTTTATATACCCTTCATTTATTGCCCTTTATATACCCTTTATTTCTTGACCTTTATATACCCTTCATTTATTGACCTTTATATACCCTTTATTTCTTGACCTTTATATACCCTTTATTTCTTGACCTTTATATACCCTTCATTTATTGACCTTTATATACCCTTCATTTATTGCCCTTTATATACCCTTTATTTCTTGACCTTTATATACCCTTCATTTATTGACCTTTATATACCCTTTATTTCTTGACCTTTATATACCCTTCATTTATTGACCTTTATATACCCTTTATGTCTTGCCCTTTATATACCCTTCATTTCTTGACCTTTATATACCCTTTATTTCTTGACCTTTATATACCCTTCATTTATTGACCTTTATATACCCTTTATGTCTTGCCCTTTATATACCCTTCATTTCTTGCCCCTCTTATTTTCCCTTCCCTCGCCCATTTTTTCTTTCACTTTCACTCATTTTCTTTCACTTTCACCATTTTTCTTTCACTTTCACTAATTTTCTTTCACTTTCACCCATTTTTTCCTGCCCTATCAACTTTTTTCCTCCCTTTTAGTCACTGCGCCCTTTTTCCTGCCCTTTTTCCTGCCCTTTTTTCCCTTGCCCTTTTTTCCTGCCCCTCTATTTTTCTTGTCCCTTTATTTCCTTCTACCCTTTATGTATTGGCTCTCTTATTTTTCCTCTCCCCCTTTTTTCCTGCACATTTTTATTTCCTGGATTTTCTTTTTTCCTGCCCATCTTTTCTTCCTACCCCCTTCTTTCCTCCCCCTTGTTTTCCTACCTATCTATTTCAGCCAGCTGCATATGGAGGTCCTACACGCTGTTAAGGCGAGAGCCAGGATGAGTAACAGGTGTATAAGGTTATTCACGGGTAAGGAGACAAAGATATTCGTGAAGATGTATATATACTGTGATGCAATTTTTTGTGATGAGAAATGCGGAAATTAAGACCTGCCGGTTTTTATTTCGTAGTTTTTAGTCTAGTTTCCATCTTTTTATCCCTATTTTTGCTGTGAAATTTGTATGAATTACTGTCTGATATTACTCTATATGAACTATATAATGTATATAGTGTAGAAACACTATCATTTTACAATATAATGATAGTGTGTGTATTCATCTAGTTGTATTCATCTATTGTATTTTACAGGGCCAGAGCAACGCTCGTATGGCCCCGTCTCCATATCAGCATTTATTTTTCTCATTCATCTTTAGTGTTGGCCGAAGCCAGCACCCCGGGAGGCGAGTTACAAACCTCCGGCTAACACCCGGTACCCATTCACTGCTGGGTGGACAGGGGCTTGGTTTTTAAGGAAACAGCCCAACTGCTTCCGCTCCGCCCGGGGATCGAACCCGGGACTTCTCGGTTGTGAACCGAGCGTGCTACCCCTACACTACGGAGTACCCTAGTGTGTGTGTGTGTGTGTGTGTGTGTGTGTGTGTGTGTGTGTGTGTG
>JACEEZ010003164.1:115000-122500 GCA_016584305.1 Chionoecetes opilio
GAGGCAAAAATTCCATTCTATCTTAAGGTCTCCTGGTTAAAATGAGGCCTATGTTTACCTGATAATATGGTTAACTATGATAAGATACAACTGAAGCTTAAAAGAACCGTACTATTCCGTTCTCCCGGCATCAAATATCAGGCAGTAAGCAGCAAGGGGGCAGGATTTTTCATCTCGTTAAAAAAACCCACAATATATAGTTAAGGTTTATTGTAGAAATATACATACATAAATATATATAAACAAATTCATAAGACGTAGATATACATATACATGGAGTATAGTGTACAAAGCGGCTTCAGTGGATAAAGGGATACAATAAAGGAGATGTAGGAAAAGTTCTCACGGCTAGTAATCAGGGTAGAACAAGAAGTCACGGATTCAAACTTAAAATACGTAGATTTATAAATGAAATAGGGAAAAACTGGTTCACAAATAGAGTGGTAAATGATTGGAATGGACTCAGTCATGGGGTAGTTAGTGTAGAGTCAATAGGGAGTTTTAAAAGGAGGCTGGACAGTGTTATGGATGGGGATGAAAGGTGGATGTAGGTAGTGTTAAGTAACAGGAACTACCACGTGTAGGTCTCACGACTTCTTGTAGCTTCCTTATTACCTCCGCCAATGAAGTTGGAGGGGTTATGTTTTCACCTCGATCTGTCTGTCTGTCTGTCTGTCTGTCTGTTTGTTAGTGTACAGGATTTCTCGAAAAGTTACCAATAGATTTGGACCAAACTCGGTATACCAAGTCTATTTGGTATAAGAAAGAACTGATTTAATTTTGGATGAAATCTATTGAAAACTGTTGCCATGGCAACCAATTGATGAAATATTCGGCCGGAGGTATGCGCTCTACTGAGTGCCCCCCCTCCCCCCCTAGTTTTTCTATGTTATTATGAGAGGTGGAGAGGAGGGGGTGGAGAGAGAGGGAGGGGTGTAGAGGGGGAGAGGGATGGAGGGAGGAGGTGTAGGGATGGGCCTAGGGGGGGTAGGCGGTGGCGGGTGGGACGGGAGGCAGTGCAGGGGTGGGCGACGCGTGTGCCTCCAGCAGGTCGCACTCTTGCCCCTGGAGGTCCTCCCGCAGCGCCTCCCTGGTGCCGCAGCCCAGACGCTCACGCTGCAGTAAGAACATAAGAACATCAGAAAATAAGGAAGCTACAAGAGGCTGGGAGACCTACACGTGGTAGTTCCTGTTACTGTAGTGGTGCACCGTCTGCCCTGGGCGGGTGTTGGGCGGCGTGCAGTGGGTGGTAGGCGGTGGCTGCAGTGTACCAGGCCGCTTGCCTCTGCCTGGTCTCCAGCTCTCGGTGTGTCTGTCTCATGGAGGTAGTATATATCTATTCTACCTTCTGGAATCTAGTTTATTCTACCTCCATGGTCTGTCTGGTGGGCTGCGTTGTGTCTCGCATGCGCCCTAGAGCTGGTGGCTGGTGCGGGGTGAGGCAGCGGCCTGTGGCGGCTCGCTTAGGTGGGGGAGGCGAGGTGAGGGTGGCGCGATAAGCTTAGTTCATAGAGTTCGGCAGAGTAGCGGGCCATAAGAGTGAATAGGGTATTAGGGTATAGGTTGTATGTATAGGGCATTAGGGTATAGGTTGCAGGGTTAGGTATGAATTAGGGTGTAGGTGTTAGCGTTAGGTTAGGTAGCGTTACTAGCGTAGGTCTGCGTTAGAAAGGCTTTGGATGTGTTTTATGAGCCGACCATCTGTTGCTTGTGTTTGCTACGAATTTTACTATTACTACTATTCATACTACTATTACTACTGCTACTATTACTACTACTACTACTACTGCTATTACTACTTCTACTACTACTACTACTATTACTACTACTATTACTACTACTATTACTACTGCTACTTTTGCTATTACTACTACTACTACTACTACTACTATTACTATTACTACTGCTACTACTACTACTATTACTACTTCTACCACTACTACTACTACTACTAACTATATACTACCACTTACTACTACTACTACTACTATACTACTACTACTACTACTACACTACTACTATACTATTACTATACTACTACTATACTACTACTACTACTACTACTACTACTACTACTACTATACTATACTACTATACTACTACTACTACTATTACTACTACTACTACTATACTACTACTACTCTACTACTACTACTATTACTACTACTACTACTACTATCTACTATTAATATACTATACTAATACTATACTACTACTACTACTACTACTACTACTTTTCCGAAATATGACATTAATTTCATTCTCTCCTCCTTAAACAATCGCACAGGGACAAACAAAAATAATAGAAACATTCCACACGAGATCGAAGCTAAATTACAAGTCAATTAGGTATCCGAAAGTTGTTTAGAATGCGTACACACCACACACACACACACACACACACACACACACACAACACACCACACACACACACACACACACACACACACACACAACACACACACACACACACACACACACACAGCAACAGCATCTGAAACCTTATAAAAAAAAATCCTGCCGACACTTAGTGAGAGAGAGAAGAAGAGAACGAGAGAGAGAGAATCAAAGAAGATAGAAGAGAAAAGAGAGAAGACAAACGAGAAAATCGAGAGAAGAGAGAGAGAAAAAAAGATCGCAGGAATGAAGGAAAGGAAGAGAAGAGAGAGAGAGAGAAGAGAGAGATGAGAGAGGAGAAGAGTGAAGAGAGGAGAGAAGAGAGAGAGAGAGAGACGAAGAAGAGCAGAGAGAGAGAGAGAAAAAAAAAAAAAGTAATCTTGCAGGTAATGAAGGAAAGGAAGGATGGAAGGAAGGAAAAGAGAGAGAGAGAGAGAGAGAGGAGAGAGAGAGAGAGAGAGAGAGAGAGAGAGAAGAGAGAGAGAGAGAGAGAGAGAGAGAGAGAGAGATGAAGAGGAGAGAGAAGAGAGAGGAAGAAGAGAAAAAAAAAGTAATCTTGCAGTAATGAAGGAAAGGAAGGATGGAGAAGGAGGAAAGAAAAAGAAGAGAGAAGAGAGAGAGGAGGGAGAGAGAGAGAGAGAGAGAGAGAGAGAGAGAGAGAGAGAGAGAGAAGGAGAGAGAGAGAGATAATCCTGCATCGACACAAGTGAACCAGTGTCGAATCTTATAGTCGAAACACTTTGATTCAGTAAGACTAGTTAAAGGTTTCACATTGTATCGCTATCTTCATATTGTATCATTGCATTTCATATTGTATCGTTAGTTCCTTGTTACTAGTGGTGATAATATAAGTTACTTGGTGTGTATTTATATATATCAGGTTATTCTTCCTCCTTCTCCTCCTCCTCCTTCTCCTCCTCCTCCTCTTTTTCCTCTTCCTCCTCCTCCTCCTCCTCTTGCTATAAGGTAATGTGTTTTAATTATTGGCTTATACACAAGAAGATAAGAGTATTTATGATCGTTAATTAAGAGAACTGTAGTGTGTGTGTGTGTTAAGTGAGAGAGAGAGAGAGAGAGAGAGAGAGAGAGAGAGAGAGAGAGAGAGAGAGAGAGAGAGAGAGAGGAGAGAGAGAGAGAGAGACAGACAGACAGACAGACAGACAGACAGACAGACAGACAGACAGACAGACAGACAGAGAGAGAGAGAGAGATATGATGGAGGGGGAGAGAGGGGAGGGAAAGGGAGAGATTAACAGAACCAGAATAGTTATGAAGAAATAATGAAGCAAGGTTAAAAAAGTCAGTGTTTTGAACATTTCACAAAGTTGGGGTATAAGTTGGGGTATATTGGGGACAGGTGTGTGTATGGTGGGGGGGGGGAAAGGGGGAAAGAGTCAAGCACGTGCCCTACGAGATGTCTGCCCCCCGCTACCCCCACCCCCCAATAAGTAAGGCAGCGGAGAGAGAGAGGAGGTGGGAGGAGTTAACAAGAGGCTGCCAGACGTAAGATAACATTTTTCTCTCGCCAGACATAGAGTAAACACGAATACTTTGTTTGTATGACGCGAAATACTGTGTTTATTTAATGATTACCCTGTTAAGAGGTGAAGTAAGGGGGTGTTCTAAGGGTGTATAGGTTAATGGGGTATAATGGTAATGGGTACTGGCTACTTACCCCCATGCCTTGCTGAGGGAGGCGAGAAATAAGGAAAACTAAGCAGTCAACCCTCACCCGTGGCTTGGCTGGCCGGTTGACACACACTTGCACAGACGCGGTGTGAAGATCGGGGGTACTTTAGTGAGTGCTCGGGAGTCAGTCAGCGCTTGGTAATCTCGGCCGTCGGTGCGCAGTGATATCTCGTACCCACATGCCCCACTGCCCTTCCAAGGCTACCCCAGCTACCCTAAGGGCCTCCCACGCTACCACAAGTTCCCTAAGGGCCTCTCACGTCCTAGCAAGGTCTTCTAAGGGCCTCCCACGCCTCACAGATACCAGGACACCCCAGGAAAAGCATCTGTGTTACCCCGGTGGCTTGCAAATCAGAAGGTGTGACAGTGAAAGCCTGCATGTAGTTTGTCCTTCCAAGGCCCTTACAGCTACCCTAAGGGCCTCCCACGCTACTACAGCTTCCCTAAGGGCCTCTCACACCCTTACAAGCTTCCTAAGGGCCCGCCAAGACCCCAAAATATCAGGACACCCTAGGAAAATACACCCGGCGATGGTGTGACAGTGAAAGCTCGTCTGCGGTTTTACAAGTATAGTAATATCATCAAGTGTTTAGTGACCATGACAATTACTAAGGATAGCATCAGCCCCTGCCGCTGTCTCCTGCCGGCTTAGGTCTTGACGGCGTTAACGAGGCTGGTTGCTGGTTCCTGTGCCCTTTGCAATACACCCAGGCAATCACGTACAAGGGTTCGCTGACGGAGGTGTTGGATTGCGAGTTCTGTTCCACCCGCGCAAGTTCAGAAAGGGTGATAGGCACTTACGTAGAAGGGTTGTGTGACGGAGGAGGTGGATTGCGAGTTCTGTACCACTTGTGCAAATTCAGGACTGTGTTGGGTAATAGAAACGAAGGAGGTGGATTGCGAGTTCTGTCCCACCCGAGCAACTTCGAGAAAATTACTGTTGGGTGATAAAAAGTGCGGAAAAAGTACTTATATAAAAAGTGTTACTGATTTTGATGTTCGCTGACGGAGGTGGTGCATAGCGAGCTCTGTCCCACTTGCGCAACTTCAGGAAAATTACTGTTGGCTGATAAAATAATAATAGAAAAGGTATTGAAAAAGTATCAGTGATTTTGTGTGTGCAGTGAGATGTGTGTGTGTGCAGTGTAGCTCCTTGTGTGTGTGTGTGTGTGTGTCGCCCACCCCTGGAAGGGCACCGCACGCCCACGCCCGCGTCCGCCATGCCCTGCTGACCGCCCACAACATGAGGTGAGTGTGGCTACCTGTATTTATCGTTTTAATTTTTTTTTTTTTTTTTTTCTTCTTCTTAATACATTTGTGCCTATAGCGCGTGTAGGCAGTGGTGACCCAGGGCTCGGATGGTAGGCTCTGGAGGTTCACTTGAGGGCTCTGATGGTTGGTCCTCGCCCGTGGTGGCACAGGCAGGATTGTTATAGTGACGCCTGTGATTAGAGGCTCATGCCGCCCCCCTGTGTCCTCCGATGCACTCGCAATCGAAGGTAGAGTTAATGGGCAGGGCATGTGGGTGTTCTTAGGCCACTCGACGGTGCAGAAAGGTTTTGGTTTTCTTCGGGGATCGAACTCAGACACATACACACTACTTGTTTGTGTGTGTGCGTGTGCGTTATTTTACAGTATGTGTGTGTGTGTGTGCGTTATTTTACAGTGTGTGTGTGCGTGCGTTAGTTTACAGTGTGTATGTGTGTGTGTGTTATTTTACAGTGTGTGTGTGCGTTATTTTACAGTGTGTGTATGTGTGTGTGTGTTATTTTACAGTGTGTGTGTGTGTGTGTGTTATTTTACAGTGTGTTGTGTTGTGTGTGTGTTATTTTACAGTGTGTGTGTGTGTTATTTACAGTGTGTGTGTGTGTGTGTGTGTGGACGTTATTTTACAGTGTGTGTGTGAGTGTTTTTCGTGTGTGTGTGTGGTGCGTTGTGCGTTATTTTACAGTGTGTGTATGTGTGTGTGCGTTATTTTACAGGTGTGTGTGTGTGTGTGTGTGTTATTTTTACTTAAGTGTGTGTGTGTGTGTGTGCGTTATTTTACAGTGTGATGTGTGTGGTGCGTTATTTTACAGTGTGTGTGTGTGTGCGTTATTTTACAGTGTGTATGTGTGTGTGTGCGTTATTTTACAGTGTGTGTGTGTGTGTGTGTGCGTTACTTTACAGTGTGTGTGTGCGTTATTTTACAGTTTGTGTATGTGTGTGTGCGTTATTTTACAGTGTGTGTGTGTGTGTGTTATTTTACAGTGTGTGTGTGTGTGTGCGTTATTTACAGTGTGTGTGTGTGTGTGCGTTATTTTACAGTTTTGTTGTTGTGTGCGTTATTTTACAGTGTGTGTGTGTGTGTGTGCGTTATTTTACAGTGTGTTGTGTGTGTGTGGTATTCAGTGTGTGTGTGCGTTATTTTACAGTTTGTGTATGATGTGTGCGTTATTTTACAGTGTGTTGTGTGTGTGTGCGTTATTTTACAGTGTGGTGTTGTGTGCGTTATTTTACAGTGTGTGTGTGTGTGTGTGCGTTATTTTACAGTGTGTGTGTGTGTGTGCGTTATTTTACAGTGTGTGTGTGTGTGCGTTTTTGTGTGGTGTTGTGCGTTATTTTACAGTGTGTGTGTGTGTGCGTTATTTTACAGTGTGTGTGTGTGTGCGTTATTTACAGTGTGTGTGTGTGTGTGTCGTTATTTTACAGTGTGGTGTGTGTGTGCGTTATTTTACAGTGTGTGTGTGGTGTGTGCGTTATTTTACAGTGTGTGTGTGTGCGTTATTTTACAGTGTTGGTTGTGCTTTATTTTACAGTGGTGTGTTGTGTGTGTGTGCGTTATTTTACAGGTGTGTGTGTGTGCGTTATTTTACAGTGTGTGTTGTGTGTGCGCGTTATTTACAGTGTGTGTGTGTGTGTGTTTGTGTGTGTGTGTGTGCGTTATTTTACAGTGTGTGTATGTGTATGTGCGTTATTTTACAGTATGTGTGTGTGTGTGTGCGTTATTTTACAGTGTGTGTGTGTGTGCATTATTTTACAGTGTGTGTGTGTGTGTGTGTGTGGACGTTATTATACAGTACATACATTTTTCATGTGTACCAATTTCATACATGTATCCACCGTTTTGTGTACGTGTGTGTGTGTATGTGTATGTGTGTGTGTGTGTGTGTGTGTATGTGTGTGTACGTGTGTGTGTATGTGTGTGTGTACGGAATATGTATCATACGTACGTTTTTGTCTGTATGCCTCCGGGCGATAATAAAATTATTATTATTATTATTATTATTATTATTATTATTATTATTATTATTATTATTATGCGTGTATTAGAAGTGAGTGACATTCGCGATACGTGTATTTACAGTTACGCGGGTATAGGTGAACGGTATGTGTGTGTGTCTTATCTGGAGAAGGGGGTTACGTACGGACTTG
>JACEEZ010003164.1:130000-135000 GCA_016584305.1 Chionoecetes opilio
GCAAACACAGACAAGCAGAGAGACAGACAGGCAAACACAGACAAGCAGAGAGACAGGCAGGCAAACACAGACAAGCAGAGAGACAGGCAGGCAAACACAGACAAGCAGAGAGACAGGCAGGCAACACAGACAAGCAGAGAGACAGGCAACAAACACAGACAAAGCAGAGAGACAGGCAGGCAGACAGACAAGCAGAGAGACAGCAGGCAAACACAGACAAGCAGAGAGACAGGCAGGCAAACACAGACAAGCAGAGAGACAGGCAGGCAAACACAGACAAGCAGAGAGACAGGCAGGCAAACACAGACAACGCAGAGAGACAGGCAGGCAGACAGACAAGCAGAGAGACAGGCAGGCAGACAGACAAGCAGAGAGACAGGCAGACACGACAAGCAGACAGCACAGACAGGCAAACACAGACAAGCAAGAGACAGGCAGGCAGACAGACAAGCAGAGAGACAGCAGGCAAACACAGACAAGCAGAGAGACAGGCAGGCAGACAGACAAGCAGAGAGACGGCAGACAGACAAGCAGACAGACAGACAGGCAAACACAGACAGGCAAACACAGACAAGCAGAGAGACAGGCAGCAGACAGACAAGCAGAGAGACAGGCAGGCAAACACAGACAAGCAGAGAGACAGGCAGGCAGACCAGACAAGCAGAGAGACAGGCAGACAGACAAGCAGACAGACAGACAGGCAACACAGACAAGCAGAGAGACAGGCAGGCAAACACAGACAAGCAGAGAGACAGCAGGCAAACACAGGGCAAGCAGAGAGACAGGCAGGCAAACACAGACAAGCAGAGAGACAGGCAGGCAACACAGACAAGCAGAGAGACAGACAGGCAAACACAGACAAGCAGAGAGACAGCAGGCAAACACAGACAAGCAGAGAGACAGGCAGGCAGACAGACAAGCAGAGATACAGGCAGGCAGACAGACAAGCAGACAGACAGGCAGGCAAACACAGACAAGCAGAGAGACAGGCAGCAAACACAGACAAGCAGAGAGACAGGCAGGCAGACAGACAAGCAGAGAGACAGGCAGGCAAACACAGACAAGCAGAGGACAGGCAGGCAAACACAGACAAGCAGAGGAGACAGGCAGCAGACAGACAAGCAGAGAGACAGCAGGCAAACACAGACAAGCAGAGAGACAGGCAGGCAGACAGACAAGCAGAGAGACAGGCAGGCAGACAGACAGCAGACAGACAGGCAGGCAACACAGACAAGCAGAGAGACAGGCAGGCAAACACAGACAAGCAGAGAGACAGGCAGCAGACAGACAAGCAGAGAGGACAGGCAGGCAAACACAGACAGCAGAGAGACAGGCAGGCAGACAGACAAGCAGAGAGACAGGCAGGCAAACACAGACAAGCAGAGAGACAGGCAGACAAACACAGACAAGCAGAGAGACAGGCAGGCAGACAGACAAGCAGAGAGACAGGCAGGCAGACAGACAAGCAGACAGACAGGCAGGCAAACACAGACAAGCGAGAGACAGGCAGGCAGCACAGACAAGCAGAGAGACAGGCAGCAGACGACAAGCAGACAGACAGGCAGGCAAACACAGACAAGCAGAGAGACAGGCAGGCAGACAGACAAGCAGAGAGACAGGCAGGCAAACACAGACAAGCAGAGAGACAGGCAGGCAGACAGACAAGCAGAGAGACAGGCAAACACAGACAAGCAGAGAGACAGACAGGCAGACACAGACAAGCAGAGAGACAGGCAGGCAAACACAGACAAGCAGAGAGACAGGCAGACAGGCAGACAGACAAGCAGACAGACAGACAGGCAAACACAGACAAGCAGAGAGACAGGCAGGCAGACACAGACAAGCAGAGAGACAGACAGACAGACAGACAGGCAGACAAGCAGACAGACAGGCAGGCAAACACAGACAAGCAGAGAGACAGGCAGACAGACAGGCAGACAAGCAGACAGACAGACAGGCAGACAAGCAGACAGACAAGCAGGCAAACACAGACAAGCAGAGAGACAGGCAGACAGACAGCAGACAAGCAGAGAGACAAGCAGGCAAACACAGACAAGCAGAGAGACAGGCAGACAGACAGACAGACAAGCAGAGAGACAAGCAGGCAAACACAGACAAGCAGAGAGACAGACAGGCAGACAAGCAGACAGACAGACAGGGTTGAAGGAATCAGTGATAGGGTGGGTCGCAGAAAGGCAAAAGTAGGAGGAGGAGGAGGAGGAGGAGGAGGAGGAGGAGGAGGAGGAGGAGAGAAACTGGTTAAGGGGAAGGAAAGGAGGAGAGAGGGGAGGAGGGAAGAGGGGATGACTGACTAGCCGCGTGTGTGTGTGTGTGTGTGTGTGTGTGTGTGTGTGGTGGTGTTTGTGTGTGTGGGTGTATGTGTGATGTGTGTATGTGTATGTGTGTGTGTGTGTTTTTATCATTATTTTTATTTTTTGTTAAGTCTCTCTCTCTCTCTCTCTCTCTCTCTCTCTCTCTCTCTCTCTCTCTCTCTCTCTCTCTCTCTCTCTCTCTCTCTCTCTCTCTCTCTCTCTCTCTCTCTCTCTCTCTCTCTAGCAAGATGTCTATAACCACTAATCTGTTTGTCATTACTTTGCTTCTATCTCTTTCTTTCTTTCTTTCTTTCATATTTTTCTTTCTTTTCATTCGCACCTCTTGACCTGTGTATATATTTTCTTTATATAACCTTCATTCATGTTATATTTCTCCATGGTATATATTTATGACATGACCTACTGTTATATTCCACTATAGTATTTCATTAAACCCTGCTGTAATCTAGGCTGCCTTACATATCAAAAGTGTATCGTTATTTTATTTCATCTCTTTCATTTTAAACCTCATTCTTCCTCTTCTTCTTCTTCTTCTTCTTCTTCTTCTTCTTCTTCTTCTCTTCTTTATTCTTAGTTATTCCGTGTCCTGTATTTCTGTCCCACTTTGCTTCGCCCTAATTTATTCTCCTCCAGTTTTTATTCCATATTTATCATAGTTTTTTTTTTTTCTTATGTTGGTTTAAGTAGGAAAGCAATATACGTAATTGATAAATGATTTGTTTGTGTGTGGGTGTGTGTGTGTTTGTGTGTTTGTGTGTGTGTTTGCCAAGTGTAAAGTATTTATGGGATCTGCAACCATGACTCTCTCTCTCTCTTTCTCTCTCTCTCTCTCTCTCTCTCTCTCTCTCTCTCTCTCTCTCTCTCTCAAATGGTTTAAATACCGTATAAAACTGCTATAAATTCTCTCTCTCTCTCTCTCTCTGTTTTTTTCTTTCTCTCTCATTCTAATTAGGAGGAGGGGAAGGAAGGAAGAAAGGAGGAAGGAAGAAGAGGAGATAAGTGATAGAAGGAGGGAAGGAAGGAAGGAAGGAAGGAAGAAAAGAAAGGAAGGAAGGAAGGAAGGAAGGAAAAAAGAATTGGTACTCAGTAGGAAGAAGAAATTAGAACAAAAATAAAAGCAGGAATATCGCAATATGAGAGAGAGAGAGAGAGAGAGAGAGAGAGAGAGAGAGAGAGAGAGAGAGAGAGAGAGAGAGAGAGAGAGAGAGAGAGAGAGAGAGAGAGAGAGAGAGAGACTACACAAGCATATTTCAAGGTGGTGATGGTACACATTTTTAGTCAGTCATTCTATTCCTTGGAGCAACTTGGCCTAGAGGGAGGAGGAGGAGGAAGAGGAAGAGGAAGAGGAGGAGGAGGCAAGGGGAGTGAACTGAGCTATTTCCCTCAACCCAGGTGGCAAGACAGTCCCTTCACCTCCTCCTCCTTGTCAATATTTGGAACTCTCTTCCAGCACAAGTAGTTCATAGTCACACAGAGGAGGCGTTTAACCCCTTCACGCCCAGATCTTTCCTTTGTTATAAAAAATTGTATGTGAATTGAATGTTTTGTGTTTGAGTAAATTTTTTATTATTTTTGTATTATTTTGTAGTTTTTAGTCAGTCTGGCGTTTAGGAATGTTTGTGTAGAGACGGGATTAATGATGAAATAGCTGGACGTTTGACCTCTGGTGGCCTCGAAGTGGTTATGAAAAAGCTTATTCTCTATTAATAAACTATGCTATCAACCCCTTCACGCCCAGATCTTTCCTTTGCTATATGAAATGGTATGTTGTCGAGCCTTAAAATTACGAAAAGTCACTGAATATACCACATTAGTTAGTCGACAATGATACTAAACAGGTCATAGCTATAAAATATTGCTTATAGTCACTACAAATTGTCTAGTGGTACCCAAATTACCATTGAAATTACGTTCAGGGCCTCAAGGGGTTAAGAACAAACTAGATCAATACTTAACAGATAACTTAATATCTTAACATACTTATACTACTAAACAACTTATTACTTTTATAACTACTATCACTACTAACTACTTATTACTATTTATTACTACTTAACATGTCTTTACTTAGATCAATACTTAACATCAACTGCCACACTCCATTACTTCGGCACTACGTAAACTTTTTTTTTGTAGCGTTAGCTTTAGTTTAGAGTCTGTCTCTCCTTCAATCTTACCTATAAAATTCCATGGCAGTTTTTCTATACAGTATGGTGGTTTTTTTCTCACCTTTTTCCTGCCGAGGGAGAGGTGGGTGGGGAGGAGCCTTCAACTTTACTATTCTTTTACCTCTAACACGTAGCAACTATAGTGGTAGAAAGTAATCACACAGGCAGCCTCGTTTGTCCCAGTAAGGCTGTTGCTGTCTGTTCTTCCTTTGTATTCCTTTGTATTCATCTTCCTCCTTTCTCCTCTTTCTCTTCCTACTTCCAGATTTCCAGACACTTTTTCTGAAATATATTTTCCCGCGTTCAGTCGTGATGCCAGACTGTCTCATCTTCTTCCTCCTCCTCCTCCTCCTCCTCCTCCCTCCTCCTCCTCCTCCTCCTCCTCCTCCTCCTCCTCCTCCTCCTCCTCCTCCTCCTCCTCCTCCTCCTCCTCCTCCTCCTCCTCCTCCTCCTCCTCCTCCTCCTTGCACGGGTCAGTGATATCTGGTATACTGTCTGG
>JACEEZ010003165.1:0-25000 GCA_016584305.1 Chionoecetes opilio
AAAATTGTACTTCTAATAAACAAGAAAATATAGCAACTTATTTTCTCGTTAAGATATATGAATTTCCTATGCACACACACACACATAGTATAATATATTAGTATTATATATATATATATTATATAATACTTATATATAAATATATATATATATATATATATATATATATAATATATATATAATAATATATATATATAAATATATATATAATTATATATATATATATTTAATATATATAGCCGCAAAGCCGCCTCCGGGCGGACTTTTGGCTAGCTCCTGCGGAGGGCTATTGGTGGGCCTTCGGCCCACAAAACACAGCTTTCTGGATAGTGTGTTTGTACTCTCCAGATAGCCCCTTCAAACTTTCCTGAAATCATGGATGTAGAAATGTATGTATTAACGCCTATACCCATCACCCCCACCCATTCACTACCCATTACCATCACCCCCCACCCATCACTCACCATTACCCATCACACACACCCATTCACTCACCCATTACCATCACTCCCACCTATTCCCTCACCCATCACCCATCACCCCCACCCATTCACTCACCCATCACCCCACACTAGACCTGTCAGAAAACAAATTTTTCCTATTTTATATCCCCTGCAAGGTTTCCCATGCTTTTTGACCTGGAAAAAGCCGAAAATCACAACCATTTTGAGCTAAAATGTCAGGAACCTTTGCTTCATTGGACCTCAAGATATTAAGCCCGCGACAGTAGAAAAGCGCCTAATTTTGCCCTCCGCCAGACTTTTTTTCACCTGAGACTTTTGTTACAATTGGGATAGAACAACAAATTGGTATCAAATTGAAGCATTTTAATTTTTCTGAAAAAACAATCAAGTAAACATTCAAGAAAAAAAGACATCATATCAGAAAAAAAGCAAAATTTCTGAAAATTTCATATAAATTTCATAAATATTACAATCTTGACATCAAAAAATGTGTGACAAAGACTCTAAAAACTATTTTCAAGTGGCAGAAAACTCTATTGTCTATGTCAGAGGACACTTCACAGTCATTTTTTCAGAGTTTGCTTCTTGAAGCTATCAAATCGCTCACGGTTGTATTCCACAGTTTGCAGAAGGTATGTTTTGCTGAGAATCTGTGGTAATGATGTTTGCGAAATCAGTCATCATCTTGACTCCCCGCTCCAGCAATGTCATTCACTACTTTTACATTGCGACATATTCCAGGGCCTTGCTGTAGTCATCACTCCTTGGCCATGTCGCCACAGGTTGCAGAAGCCAGTCATACTCAATGCCAAGGGTGTCAAGCAGAAGATGACTCTCTGGACCAACTAGATCAGCCAGAGTCGTCTTGGCTGTAACCTGAGGGAACATAGGTTTCCTCGTCTGAAGCTATCTGGCTTCTCAGTGGCGTGCAGCTTGCAGCAATGTCCTGCTTCTCTTTGTCAATGAGTCTGCTACCGAAGAGAGCGAACGGCACAACCTCCTGTGTCAGGTACCACTTGTGGTTTTCAAGTTTTTGTAGCACTGCCTGAGCAATCTCTGGATCTGTTCTCTTGAACTTCATCATGTCCTTCATGAACTGCAGATCATTTGCAGGAGCATCTGCAGCAAGTGTAGATGACATCCAACATGGGTGTATAGAACAGTCCTAGGAAGAGGTTGAGGCGTTCCAGCTTCACAACAGTTTCTTCATCGTACTCCAGCTGCTCAGCAAACATGAACATCTTCATAGAATACAGGTTTCTGGCCATCCACCTGGCCTGATGAATGGCTCCAGGACGACTCCAGTGGATTCCGCGGGGAGGCGTGTCTCCAAGGACGATCAGTGTAAGCTCAGCATCTCACGGTAGTCAGCTCTAGGAGGCTTCTCCGACCTCAGGATTTCCTGTAGTATTTCCTTGCACTCTTTCTTCTTTTTATTCAACATTTTGTCTGATGGACAGGGTGTAGGGTTGTCTGTGGTAAGATCTGTCCAAACGTCCTTGAAGTGCTTGAACCAAGGATTCTCTGGGCTCTTGACCTTGCCAAACAGATTCTCCCATACAGCACCAACAAGCACTTCTAGAATGTGGTGTCTGCAGGCCAGGTAGAACACCTTCCTGTCAAGCTGTTGCTCCAGAAGCTTGGCAGCTCCCCGATGTACTCCAACTGTTGTGGCGTTGTGTCAAAACACAAGGGCAGTGATCACTCCAGTAAGCCCCATGCCTCCAGCAAATCCAGGATGCCTCTGCCTGAGCCGTTCCTGTTGAGCTGTCTATCACTGGTACTCCCAGTAGCTTGCCTTCAGGATATGCAGGTGGTCCTGAGACAAGCACAGCCAGAGTCTCTGACGTGGTCCCAGGATCACTTCCCAGGAATCTCTCAGCATCTTGCCATCCCAGTGGAGAGCAGCATACTTGGGAGGGTCCTCGCTAAATGCTGCCATGTACTCCGGCTGATGTGGTACCTTGTCAGCATCTGTTCCGTCTCGTTGTTGAGGTTGAGATGACAAACTTGTCCAGGTCAGCTCCACCAGCCTTCAATGTAGCAGAGACTAAGGCTGTCACTGATTGTCAGACAATCCCAGACGATCAGCGGTACTGCAGATGTCAACACACTCCATGACCCTCCTGGGAAATGTGAGAGTCACAGTGTCTTGGTGATGTGAACATCCAGGACGAGGTTGTTGGTAATCCATGTCCTCTGCATTCCCTTCACTGTCGGTTGGGTCAAGCCCAGGTAGACACATCAGCAGCAGTCCTTCGCTGTGTGGCAGCTGAAAAATTGTAGAAATTTTGTGACAAATTCATATCTGTTCCTCTCTCTGCTGCAGTCTTGCAGCCCTCTCTGCTTGCTGCTGGGACCCGTGACTCAAATATCTTGTCATGACCAGACATGTGGGCCTTTCTCTCTGTGTTCTGATCTGGTAGAACCTGATGTCCTTGTCCTCTTCTCCCTTGATAGCCAGTCGGTTTCTCTCTATTTCACTGGATGGCATCTGAAGCTCCTATGTCGAACAGGCTATCTAATCCAGGACAAAGCACTCCTTTTCCCTCCAGGGTCACCTGTTCTACCTTTATCCTTGCTAGATCTCTGTGCTTTTTGTGAAGTGTCATGAAATGCTGCGCTGCATGTACTTGGTCATGGTCTGATCCTAGCCATCTGCCAGAATGGGATGATAGCCTCACTGTTTCATTGGCGAGGTCTTGATGCTTAGGATTCCCTGTATTTTCTGGCAAACTCTGGAGATGGAGGAAGTACTGGAAGGCCTGTCTGTGGTGGGTAACTGGGAGCCACTGATGCTGGATGATGGGTAGCCGATCAGGAGGTTTCTGTAGCAGATCTAGTAGCAGGTCGGCGTGACGCTTGTCTCTGGACGCAGGTGGAGTTCTGAGATGTCAACTTTGCGTCTCGGAGCTCCTTGCTTACTGCCATAGTGAAGTTATCTTGTGAAGTATCTCTGGATTTGTTCGCAGGTTCAACAGATCTGCAACAAACATAACAGACCATTAGATGTCATGCTAAAACCATTGTGAATTGTGACTAGAGTGAAATAAAATTATATTAGTTTAATTTTTTGAAAATTGTCTGTAAATATCACATGTAATATTCCATAAATGTTTCTAGCATTTTGATGTTTCAGTCAGCATCTAATACTGCTTTAACCTGCTTATGCCCATTATTGGTGAAAAAATAGGCGAAACAAACATCAAAATGCTCCGAAACTGGCGTTTCAGAAAACGTGTATAGAATAGAAATTCATGCTCATGAGGCAAAGGTTCCTGACATTTGGCTTATAATGGTTGTAATTTCGACTTTTCCAGGTCAAAAAGCATTGGAAACCCGTGCAGGAGGGTATAAAATAGGAAAAAATAGTTGTTCTGAACAGGTCTAACCCCACACCCATTACCCATCACCCACCCATTCACTCACCCATACCCATCACCCTACATCAAGGTTTCCTCAATTCTCGCAACCCCATTTTTTTTTCACAATTCTCGCTAAAGGCTGCTAAAAAAAAAAAAAAATGATCGGATCATCCCCTAATTGGACTAAAGTAATCGTCCAGACCCAAATTTTTTTTCCCGAATTATGTTGAATGCATTCAAAACACCTAATCCACCAAAAATAATTGATTTCTAGGCCTTATTTCCTTTAAAACACGACTTTGTAAAAAGCGCGCGAAAAAAAAATCTTCCCCCCCAACGGGGGCTCGATTGTTATGATGACGTCAGAACAGGGACGCCCGCAGACACTCTGTCTGGACACCTGTCGGCAAATGTTATGATGAGCGTTTGGTACTTCGGTGTCAGACAGTGAATCTGTCGCTGTGACATCTAGGAGAACGATGCTCAATCTGACACCGAAAGAAATGACGCTGGTCGCGTGTTACTATGAGGAAAACGAACCTCAGATTGTCATGGAATCCTATTTTTGAGCCCGAGTACGAGGTGGATGAAAAGGTGTTAGCAGAGCCGAGGTTCAGAAGGAGGACTTGGCACTTCTCCAAAACATGGATTGGTAAATAAGATTTTAAAACCCTGTGTGTTGGGAATCACAATGAAGGTACTTTTGAGAAAATCCTATGGTTAGTTTTTGGAGCTTTCAGTCAAAACGTCATTTCTCGGAAACCACATACTAGCATTAACTTTCGCATAGAGTTGGAAAATATGCGGGCGGGAAGGCAGAAAGGGTGACAGCCACACCAACACAGGGTCTCTCACCACAGGGCACGCCCACTCCACAACTGGTTTACTTGGTTTGTTAAGAGGCAAAGCCTCACAGTCGTGTGGTCCACCGTTTCTGCCAGTCCTTGGGGTCCCTGTCTAACAGGGCCACCTGGTCTGGTTTTAGTGTTGGACTGAGTCAGTCTTACGGGGGGGCGCCGTTTCTCAAAAACAACTGCTCGCCCCAACACACTATAGGCGTGTATCACCCTACACACGCCACTCCTTTCCGTGTGCAAACTTTTCTCGAAAGGCACAGCTGTCTTGCTGCACCCATAAAGGATGCATGCATGTAGCATATAGCAAAAAAAATCTATCAGAAAAACCCCAAATATCTTCAAGTACTATATTTATCTCTGTGTTTTTCGTGCCTCTGAAACAGCGGGGAAGATGAGCCTCCCTGATGGTAGTCACCGAGCCTGAGCCTGAGCGTCTGCAAACCTTGAAAAGCGTTTGAAAACTCGGGGAATTTGCAGATTTTGATTTCGGATTATTTAAAAAAAAGGGTGACTGGATACAAAAAGTGACGACGTGTTGTTTATATACTCGTTAATGGCTATGATTTGATTGCATTAAATCAGGAATGATGAAATGGTCTGGACGATTTCTTTAAAAGTGGGCCCCTGGTCGAGCTGGTTCCAAAACTGTGCCATATGATGGGATTGGGGCACGGGGGCGGCACCTACCCGCGGGACACACACACACACACACACACTTCGCTTATATATATATAATATATATATATATATATAATTAATATAATATATAATATATAATTAATATATATATATATATATAATAATAAATTATATATATAATATATATTTTAAAATTTTAACCAGGTCACTTCATACCAATAATATACTCAAATGAATTATCACACTGTTTCGATTGTCCGACTCTCGTTTCGATCGCCACACACGAGCCGAAATGCTCCCTGTAAACTATTGTTCATTCAGTCCTCTGCCAACTCAGACAACTACACACCAAGGTCTGTTAAGTATAAATTGTAATTTTTATTTTTTAGATAATATAGGATTATTTTATTGTTTAAAAAAATTCTTTTAGATGTTCGCTTTTTAGCATTTAGAGATAATAATTTTTTTTTAATATTTTAGCCTGATGATGCCAAGTGTCTTTTGGCGAAACGTTGCGCAAAAAACAACCCAAGAATGACGAGTGTCTTTTCACCCAGAAATGTCAAGATGTATTACCTAAGAATACCAACTATATATTATACTAGCCGCAAAGCGCCCTTTCCGGGCGGGACTTTTTGGTAGCTCCTGCGGAGGGCTATTGGTGGGCCTTCGGCCCACCACCTGTGTTTGGTGGGCCTTCGGCCCACCAAACATGGACTCTCCAGATAGCCCTTCTAACTTTCCCGAAAATCATGGATGTAAAAAATGTATGTATCCCCCCACCCATTCACTCACCCATTACCCATCACCCCCACCCATTCACTCACCCATTACCCATCCCCCACCATTCATCACCCATTACCCCTCACCCCCCACTTATTCACTCACCCATTACCCATCACCCCCACCCATTCACTCACCCATTACACATCACCACACACCCCTTCACTCACCCATTACCCATCACCCCCACCCATTCCTCACCCATTACCCATCCCCCCCACCCCTTCACTCACCCTTACCCATCACCACACACCCCTTCACTCACCCATTACCCATCACCCCCACCTATTCCCTCACCCATCACCATCACCCCCACCCCATCACCCCCCACCCATTCACTCAAAACCCTCACCCCCCCACCCATTTCCCATCACCCCCCCCATTCACTCACCCATTACCCATCACCCATAAAGGGGTTTCCTCAATTTCGCAACCCATTTTTTTTCACAATTCGTAATAGGCTTTAAAAAAAAAAAAAAAAAGGTGGGATATTCATAATGGGCTTATGCCCTTTCCCCTGGAAACCCGTTCCCAAAATGTACCATATGAGGTGTTTGCGCCACGGGGGGGGGAAACCCTATGTATACCCTCACCCACCCATCACTCACCCCAAACCCATCACCCCCACCCTTTCACCACCCATTAACCCACATCCCCCACCCATCACTCACCCATTACCCATCACCCCCCAAATTATTCACTCCCCATTACCCTTTACCCCCACCCATTAAAAAAACTACCATTACAATCACCACAAAACCCCATTCACTCACCCATTACCCCATCACCCCCCACCCATTCACACCCATTACCCACACCCCCCACCCATTCACCAACCCATTACCCATCACCACCCCATTAATACCCATTACCATCACCCCCCACCTTTTCCCCCTCACCCATCAACCATCACCCCCACCCCCATCCCCCCCCACCCATTCACTCACCATCACCCCACACCCATTACCCATCACCCCACCCATTCATCACCCATTACCCATCACTCTACATAAAGGCTTCCTCAATTCTCCCCACCCACTTTTTTTTCACAAGTCTCGCTAATAGGCTGTTAAAAAAAAAAAAAAAAAAATCGGATATCTCATAAGTGGGCTTATGACCTTCCCCTGGTCAACCTGATTCCAAAAATGTACCATATGAGGTGTTTGCGCCACGGGGGGCGGAACCTATACCACACACACACACAACAGACAACAGGACAACAGACAGACGACACACTTTCGCTTATATTATTAAGATATATATAATAATTATAATCACGATATTATATTATATTTTTATATATAATAAGATAATAATTAATATATATATATAATATAATTATATTTATATATATATATAATATATTTATTATATATATTATAGTTTTATATATATATATAAATATTATATATATATATAATATATATATTTTATATATATATATAATATATTTTATATATTAAAATAGATATATATATATATAATATATATATATATAATATATATATATATAATATAATATATACGGTACATATATATAATTATAAACATATATATATTATAATTTTATAATGATATTATATATATAATATAATATATATATAATATATTATAAATTAATATAATATATTAAGGGTATATATATATATATAAATATATAATATATATATATAATAAATTATATATGATAATATATAAAATATATATTATTATAATATATATAAATATATATATAATGATAATATATATAGAAAATATATAATATAATAAATATAATATATATATATATATATATATAAAATATAATATATAAAAATAATATATATATAAAAATATATATGATATATTAAATATATAGATATATATAATATAATATATATATATATTGATAATTATTTTAATATAATATATATATAATATAAATATAAAAATATAATAAAAATATATATATATATAATATATATATATATATATATAAAATATATATATATATATATATATATATAATATATAATATATAATATATATATATAATAATATAATATATATATATATATAATATAATATATATATATAATATATATAAATTTTAAAAATATTATATATAATATATATATTATATATATTTTATAAAATATATTATATTATATATTTTAATATATATATTATATATATATTTATATTATATATATATAATTATTAATATAATATATATATATAAAAAGTATATATATATATATATTAATAATATATATATATATATATATATATATATTAATATATATAATTATATAATATATTATATATAATTATTATAATAATATAATATATATATTTTATATATATATATTTTATTTATATTTTTATATAATATATATAATATATATATAGGCCTATAATTGTGTATATATATAAATTTTATATATATATAAAATAATATATATATAATATATTATATATATATATATTTTATATATATATATATATATATTTTTTTTAATTATATATTTATATATATACATATATTTTATAATATATTTAAAATATAAATTTTATATATATATAAAAATATATTTTTTATATCTATTATATATATATATACTATCATATATATATATATCTATATCTACTCTCTCTATATCATATATATATCTACTATATATATATACCAAATTATATATATATATGATTTATGTAGTATGGGATTCTTAAAAATATTGTGGTTAATTAGTTTAGGTACATAATAGCTAATTTTAGTAACTTTTGTTAAGATAGGTTTAACAGACCCTACCCATAAACTAGTCACGGCTGTTTACATCGGTGCATTGTGGGGGATATGGCGGGGGTCGCCGCGGGTGGACCAACTGCAGGGAAAACTACGCGATGGAAGATTTCGAGTTTATTTTTGCGCAAAATTGATATTCCAGGTGCTATATTACTGTGCTTCTGTTCTCGCTGCAACACTGTAGAGAAGACCTGAGGTAAGGGCGGATTGTGCAGAGGCTTCTAAAAACCAAGAAACAGAGTCGACAACAGAGCCTTGTCCAAAGTTAGCAACTGGTAGTACGTCATGTGTCCCTACCACTTGCTTACTTCTTATGAGACTGCTGTGACTGTTTTCCCTAACCTGTTTAGAAGCCCTTGCACATCAACCATCACTCAGGTCCTTATCTATGTTGTCAGCGAGCACGGAAATATAAACCTGTAATATCAATTTCGCCCAAAACAACTCGAATTTTTTTTCATTGTCGCAGGTCTTCTTTGTAGGTTTGTACTATTCATTGTTAGGATAGTAATTGAAATACCTTATTAATTGCGTTCCTTTTGTTGTCTTTCCTCATAATAAGTAGTGGTACATACATGGTTTTTAAAGTGTTCTTGACGAGCCAATGAATACTCTCGAGTCTTATCAACATCACCACCTCTGCTATGATTTATCTTATTACTCCATCCATAAACAATTTGCATAATCACCGTGACATTACCCATCATTGTCTCAATGGTACCTAGTAACTGTCGTCCTATCATATTTTTATACCTACACTATCGGGAAAACTCGCCGACGGTAATGGTTAGGTTAGATTTTTCTTTGATTTATCTTATTACTCCATCCATAAACAAGTTGGGCATAACCACGGTGACATTACCCATCCTTGCCTCATGTACCTGGTACTGTCGTCCTACCGAAATTTTTATATCCCTACACAAATCGGGAAAACTCGCTAACGGTAATGGTTTAAGGTTAGAGGTAATAATGGACGAGAGTTTCGCGGTCGGTTTCAGGACCACCGGACATTTTTTCTTGCCCTACACTAGGTGCTTTGTTCTAATGGAGATCGTTTTTATTGTGCGCAAGCCAAAAAAATAAAAAAATATTAATAAATGAAAAAATTGGAAAAAAAAATTAAACCTTACCTAACCTGTAGTTTTTTAATGAAACCTAACCTAACCTTAAAGGTTTTTATGAAACCTAACCTAATCCTTATAGGTTTTTAATGAAACCTCACCTAACCTTAACCACAAAGTATACTTTTTTTTTTATTTTAGTTTTTTTTTATGAGTTTAATTAGATTATTTCTCGTCTCTTTTTTTCTGTTCTTTTCAGTGGGTATATAGACAAAAGGCTCCGTCCGAGACGCACTCTAAGACCCTGAAGAACCCCGATCTGGTCAACCTGGGATTCCTTCTCTGTCCACTGTACGGAATGGCTTCGGTGGCTGCGATAAGCTTGAGGATCACTGATGGAGATTTAGACGCGTAGCCCGTTTCAAGACCGCTGATTGGGTTGTGGTTTGTTTTGATGTTTGGTGGTGTCGGTGTTGATAGGAGTGGTATGAGGCGCTTGCAGGACAGAAAGACAGCCACCTATACATGACTTCTGATTGGCGGGGAAACATTCCTCCTCTTGCCGTGGCGCCTGTCTCTCATGGGAGATGGATCTCCGCTATCTCCTTTTAGTGAGACGCATGTTCTACATTTCTCTATGAGTATTTTCCTAAGGAAACGAGATGTGTCATAAAGCTTAATAAGTTTTTTTCTGTAGAGGGGGGGATGAGTATCTTTAGAAATAATGAGTATAGGTGTAGTTTATTCCCTGCATGGTAACATAAACTCCTAACTGTACTTGTGTGTTGTTGCTGTTGGTGGGGTAATTAGGTTAGAATACGAATGTCTTGTCTGATGTAGTCTTATCATCAGTCCTGCCAGTCTGCCAGTCTGCTGCCTGACAACTATCCCTATCCATATCTCTCTGACCAACACACAATCTCCGCTGCAGGTAACCCACAGAGAATTTCTTCTACGGCTCACAGCTCTCCATCGATCTCATCGGCTGCATTCCCTGCGCTAATCGTGGGTCAATAAGCTCATGCTCCCGATCTTCTACAACCTGAAAATCGTGTCCTTGAGTGAGGTAAATTTCTGTAACTGTTCCTCCCCCCCATATGTTATCGTCTAGACCAGAGGGTGTCCAAACTTTTTTTCACATAGGGCCACAGCGGAAAATATACGAAGGGTCGGGCCCAACTCAGTAAGGCGAGGTGATATAGTAAAGTTAGCAAAGTCAATCAATTTAGGTAAATAATTCGTTGATCATTGAAATTTGCTTTAGAAAAATACAGAACAAGATCACAGCTTTCTCCCTTAATGAATTTTTTATTTTATCCAGGGTCTAGTTTCAATTTCACTTGTTAATTTCATTTTTATGCAGTACATCAATTGAAAAAATTATCATGGGCTTTAATTGACCTCATTTTATTATAATTGGCTTATTTACACATGGAATACTGTGTATTTTGAACTCCCTATAATGGGTAACAGTGTTGCACTCAGTGGAGCAGTGATGCTGTGGCCTTGGACTGAAGGTGACTGGCGGTCAGGAGTAAGTTTGGTGGTTGAGAGAATGCGAAGGACATCACAGAGATGCTGCCGGTCAATTTGTTCGCAGTCTGTCTGCTTTTGTTGAGAGTTACCTGTGAAAATGTTTTTGCTCCATCATTATGCGGAGCCGAACAGACTCATCATTCTTTTTGCGTGGCGCTCATCAAGGGAAATTTGTGCTTTTTCCAAGCTCCGGGTAAAGTCGGGTAGGAAAGAAGCTGATTTGCTTCTTCAGAGAATCATCACACTAGTGAGACATTTCGATAAGTTCTAATTGCAGACTCTCTCCACCTTCTTCATCATCCCACAAGAGGGAGCGAGACAAGTTGATTTCTTTCTCAAATGATGCTTGAGAAATCTTGGAAGCGCCGACTAAATTCCGTGAATGAGAGATGTGATCACAGACACTACTTCTCCTTTTTTAGCAGTAAGGCTGGCCTCTGAAAAGCACGTTTGATTTCGGACAGCGTTGGGAAAGTGCGCACATGAGTTGTGTAGCTGCTTCTCAAAGAGACGTAGCTTCACACAGAAGGCTTTCATCTGCGCGGGTAAAGGTGTGGCAACAAGCTGGTCTTTGCCTTGTATACTTTTATTCGTGATTAAGCATGATCAGTAAGATCAACTAAAAAATGCTAGGTCTGCCAACCATAAGAGGTCCCTCGCTCATGAGAGGTCGGTCCTTTTCCATTGCAAAAAATGGTCGATTTCGATCTCAGGGCCTAAAATCGCGTAGCACGGAGCCGCGACCTTAGCCAGCGCACATCACAATTGTACAGTCAGGTCCCCCGTAATCAGCATCGATCTCAGAGAGGAAAGCTTGAAATTCGCTGTGGTAGAGCCCTCGTGCACGAATTAATGTTTCACGTTTTCACAACAGTGTTCATCACTCGCCAAGCTTGGACTGTCTTGGCACAGAGGTCTTCTTGGTGAATGATACCGTGCAATTTTTAGAGCCTCCCTGTCCGCTCTCTTGCACCTTCGCGCACACCAGATAGGCCTTCCTGTTGCGCGCTCCGGCATAGCTGGAGCTAGCTCCGTCCTTATACTCCACCAGCTTGTCCCATTCCAGTCCCGATCTTCTCTAATGCCATCGATACATTCAAAAGGTCCTTAACCCGTTGTTGTGCCCTCTAGACTCCTAAGATCAAGCAGCTCCTCTGTGATGCAAAAATATTCATCAACTCCACGCGGAAAATTAACAGCTGTCGGTGCTGTGGCCGTCTTGTACTCTCATCACATGCAATCGAATGTACAAATCAAAAGCACAAAGCTTGATCTCACAGTTTGAATCTTTTAGTTAGCTGACAGTCTTCGATTCCTGAAAAACTGTGTTTCCTGGACATGCTCACTCTGCTGATTTCATGCGACTTTTTTCTGGGCACATTATTCTTTCTTGCCATTTCAGTGAGGCACTGTTTTATGATTCGCCCATCTGAGAAAGTTTCCCATGTTTGGCAATGAGTTTGATGCCTACCTCAATAGCTGTCTATTTGTGGCATTTTTCTTGTGCTTTATTAGCACGGAAAAATACTGTTGTTGACTTGCGGCTAGCTGCCATGTTTAACTTTCTGTTCACGTTCAGGCAACCAGTGCAGGACACGTAGGTCTGATGTTTGGGTTTTCATAGTTGTCCGCCGTAACATTATACGCTTTCAATCACTGCAACAGTTCGGTGCAAATCAAGCAGACACACTTCCCTTTCATTTCTATGAAAAAGTATTCCTTTGTCCCCATCGTTTCTGAAATTTTCTGCAACTCACTTCGCTATCCTGCGTTTCTTTGGTTCCGCCATTTTGTTCCGCCCGGCGCGGGGGCGGCGGTAAAAGTTTCAACAAATACGTCGTTACCTAACTGACAATCCTCTCTCTGTCGAGCCCTGAACAAAGAGTAGCATTTTAAACAAAACACGACTCTCTAACAACAAAATCCTAAACTCAGCTTCCACTCCCAACGACGCAGTCCAGACAACCCGTAATGTGTGGCTTGCCTGTGTGTGGTTGTCAGTCTTGTATGTATGTCCTACGGCGGCGAAAAGCCAGATTACTACGACACAAGCCGACCCCCACTTCAATACTTGGGGAAAGCAGGAGTCACTCCCTAACACTCTTGCACTCTTGCACAACCTTCTCTCTTCCACAACCAAAAAAAGGCATGGATAGCCCAAATAAGTCCAACACCTCCAACCAGGCGCTTGACTCAAAGACGAAAACCGAGTGAGACTGGTGTGCATGTGTGCTCTTACGAACGCGCCGCTCGCTGTCTATCCATAGGCCGGCCTTTTTCCACCCGCCTTCCTCGTGGGCGTCATGTCCTTGTCCAACAGTTTGCGAAAACGTAAATGTTTCGCATCCTCTCCTAACACCGTCTCCTCCTTCTGCACACTCATGTACTATTTTCTCTCAGTCCACATCTTCCTCCTTCCATCATCTTCTGTTCACCTCTTCCTCCTCACGTCGACCTCACATCCATCTGTTATCTTGTTTAACTCTTCCCGCCACGCCAAGAGGATATTTTAGCGACCCCCGCCCCTCTCTCTCTCTCATCTCTCATCTCAATCCTCTCTCTCTCCTCTCGTCCTCTCTTCTCTTTCGTCTCTCATCTCTCTCTCTCTCTCGTCTTCATCCTCTCTCTCCTCTCTTCTCTCTCCTCTCTCTCCTCCTCTCCTCTCCTCTCTCTCTCTCTCATCTCCTCTCTCCTCTCTCTCTCTCTCTCTCTCTCTCTCCTCTCCTCTCCTCTCTCTCTCTCTTTTTCTCCTCTCTCTCTCCTCTTCCTCTCTCTCTATCTCCCTCTCTCTCGTCCCTTCTACTCGCGTCTCATCTCTCTCTCTCTCCCTCTCAAGTCTCTCTCTCGGTTTCTCTCTCTCTCTCTCCTCTCTCTCTCTATCTCTCTCTCTCTCAATCCCTGTGACGCACCTCTGTTCCACCAGTTTTCTAATTACATTATTTGCCTGACGGACTTCAACCGTATTATTGTCTGACGCTGGACTGAATCCTCTTTCTTGTAGCTTCTATATTTTTCATTTAGGAACGATAGATAGACAAATCCCCCCTTTTATTTTTTTTTTCCTGTAGAAAAAAATTCCCAAATCCAAAATAGGTATTACTTTTTTTTCTTCTTCATTTTTATACATCACCAGGAACCTGGGCAAGGGCACAAACAAAAATGGGTACACAAAGCCCCTTAGGTGGCCAGTTCCCTATAAAGAAGCAGTAAGAGAATAAAATACAAACAGAGGGGTAGGCCAATTTAGTTCGGGAGGTGTCTTTGTTACATCTTCTTTTGAAAAGATTTAAGTCTTAGGAAAGTGGAAAAATAGAAACGGAGAGAGTTGTCCAGAATTTACCAAGTGAAAGGTATGAAAGAGTAAAGATACTGATTAACTCTTGCATTAGGAAGATGGGACAGAATAGGGATGAGAATGAGTATAAAGTCTTGTGCAGCGAGACCGCGGGAAGTGGGGGGGGGGGGGAGGCATGCAGTTAGCAAGTTCATAACAAGCATAGCATGAAATAACGGTAGAAGGAGAAGAGAAGCAACATTTCGCGGTGATTTAAAGATTGAGACAGTCAGTTCAGAGGAGAGGAGTTGATGAGACGAAAAGCTTTTTGACTCAACCCTGTTTTAGGAGAGCTGTATGAGTGTGTATCCTCCCACAAACAATGTGAGACATACTCCATACTGGGCGGATCAGGCCCCTGTAGAGAGCAAGCAATTGGGAAGGAGAAAAAAAAGGACGCAGCGCCACAGCACACCTAACTTTCTTAGAAGCTGTTTTAGCAAGAGATGAGATGTGAGGATTTTTCCCCAGTTCAGATTTTTAGTAAAGATAGTCTATAGCTGCTGAACTTTGCAGGTCCAAAGGTTTGAGAAGTGCAGGTTCTTGGTATCAGAGACCAGAGCTGCACGCTGGACTGGTCATAGTAATGCCGGAGGTAGCTAAGGAGATCGGACCACATCCTCGTTAGTAACCCTCTTGGAGGATCCTCCCAGAACTGTAGGGTTTACCCGAGTGCTGTTTCTTTGGAAACAGATCCACAGACTTGTTGTTCCTACACTTAAGCTTCATTTCAAGTCCAGAAGAATCTCATTGAGGTAAACCATACTGTATTTAATCTTGAGAAACTCAGGACTTGACATGTGTCTCATGAGTATGCGGTGGCAGTCTCAGAATCGGTTTCATGTGCTCGGTTGCTCTCGGGGATCTGTACAACTTGGGGTATACCTTCAAACTTGAAACTCTACAGGTTGCCAAGGAGTGTATTGGGGACGCCCAGGTCAAAGCCGTATTTCTGGTCCTCGACGAAGGGGGGGACGCTGGAGAAATCGAGGAGAGGTCGCGCTGCTAGCTGCTGGGAACCGGGACCAGCACAGGGCTCTGTCACGCCAGACTAGAACCCTCCTGAGGAGAGAACAAGGAGAGGGTATGTCAGAGTCTCGCTGAGATGTCGGGTCATTTTGAACGCTAATGAACTCCGACCCGCCTACGAGCCCTGAAAAGCTCCGTTTCCAAGTCTCCTTCTCCGGGCGAGTGCTATTCGAACTAAGCATATGGGCGCCTCGTGTCGGACATGGATGGGCAGATGGCTCGTTGGGCTGAGTAACTTTGGCAGTTGTTCACGGTGTACCCTCCAACTGAGCGTTCACGAACACCACTGGGTTACAGGCCAGTGGATGCCGATCCTCCCATTGACGAAAAAAAAAAAAAAAAGTGTGGTTTTTCCCCCAGCCCCCTCTCTTGACGAAGTCGAGAGGCTGTAGCAAAAGGGTTGAAGGGTGGAAGGCAGCCTGTCTTTGTAATATCAGTGCGAGCTCCTCAAAGCGTGGGGTGAGGCCATTGATCCGCGGTTGCATGCTGCTGTCTGCTGTCCCTGTGGCAATCATGTAATCATTCCTCCTGACTGAAAAAGGGGGGCTGGTCGTCCCCCTATCTGGAAAGGAAGGGGAACCGTCAGGACTGCAACATTACCGGGTATTACACTGATCAGCGTACCAGGCAAGGTGCTATGCCCATCTATTGCTGACACGATTCGCAGTCCATCTGGTGAAAGCCCCATCAGAGACTCAGCATCCTGGGTTCACGCCTGGTAGTCAACATCGGGGGGAACCGTATCCTAAGCGCTTGCGTGTCCTGGTGGAACGCCGAACGTGAGTTTTTGACAGGGGATGCTTGCAGCCTATGTTGATTCTCAAGAAGGCTTTTGACTCATTTGCATCGTGAGTCACTCTGGGATCTTCTGTGGACTTCGAGGGATTCCCTGTGCAAAGCTATGGTTTGATACTGGTCTGTATTCCTGGGACTTGAAGTGCTGTGAAGTTTGGGGCAGGTGTAATCCAGCTTCTTTCCTTTGAATACAGGAGCGAAGGCAAGGGTGCCGGTCCTTGCCCCATCACTTTTTCAACGCTTGTATGGACTGGTATTGGACAAGGTTGTAGATCGAAGTGATTGTGGGCATCCGTCGGCAGCACCAAGATCACTGATCTTGTTTTGCCGATGATGCAGTAATCTTTGCTGAGTCACTGAGGTCCTAGTTGATGGCTCTCGAGGCGCTGCACGAGGAGGCACGCCTTTGGGACTGTGAGGTATCCTTGCTCAAGACCAGGGTCCCAGGATGTTTGGAGACTTTACTATTATGAAGCAGTAAGTCTGGTTTCATAGCGTGTAGCGCAGGAACATTGAATCTTGGAAATTTTTACATACTTGGTCCGCAGTCCATAATGACGCGGTCACCGTCAAGACGCCTCTACGCGGATTGGCATAGGCCCACGGTGTTATGGACTCGCTCAGCGGGTTATTTGGGCGTTGTCGGTACCTGTGCGGAGGACAAAGATACGGATCTTTCAAGTCGCTTGTGATCCCTTCTTAATCTATGGTTGTAGACATGGACACTAATGTGAACTTGAAGAGACGAATCAATGCCTTTTGGTAATAAAGTGTCTTCGCAGAATCATGGGTTAATCGCTGGCATGATTACGTGTCAATCAGCGGATTGCAAGCGTGAGACTGAATCGAGGCCTTTCCTGCATAGTCCGTCAGCGCCAACTTTCGGCTAATATGGGCATGTGGGGCACGCTTAACCCGAAACCGATCCTTCCATCGGGTTTGTATCTGTAAGAGACAATCCGCGTGGAGGAGGCTCAAGGGGCGCCCCACAAGGCTCGTGGCTGGGTCAATTGATGTTTCTTGTCGAGAGCTGTTGGTATGGGAAGGGAGCCTGCATGGGAACTCGCGCGTGGTGGACCGCCCGGAGTGGCGTCGTAGGGTGGGCGAGGCGACGCGCCCCCCGGCGTATGCCCCCAATGGTTGATTGATTGATATTCCTAGAATGTTTCATTGTAGAGAAGGAGACTTTTGAGTGTCATTGAAGAAGAGGGGATAATTTATCTGGTAGGTTTTGTCGAGTGATAGGTGAAGAAATTTGGTTTTTGGAGGCATTGAACAAAACAAGGTTTGCTTTGCCCCAATCAGAAATTATAGAAAGAATCAAAGTTAGGCCGCTCGGTGGCATCTCTTCCGTTAATCACACTTATTTCCTGTTGAGTTTTGGACGTCTAATAAACGACGTTGAAAAATGCAGGGTATAATCATCAGCGTAGGAGTGGATAGGGCTTTGAGTTAGATTTAGAAGATCATTTAAATAAATAATAGAAAGATAGTGGGTGATAGGACAGACCCTGGGAAACACCACTATTGATAGATTTTAGGAGAAGACAATGTTCCGTCCTACAGTACTGCAATAGAACGGTTTTGAAACTAAACTTAAAATGAAGGTACAGAGAGAAGGATAGAACCGAATGAGGTAGTTTGGAAATTAAAGATTTTTGCCAGACTCTATCAAAAACTTTTGATATGTCAAGGGCGAACAGCAAAAGTTTCATCACCGAAACCCCTAAAGGAGGATGACCAAGATGCAGTTAGGAAAGCTAGAAGCTCGCCATAGATCGCCCTTTACGGAAACCGTATGACGATCAGATGAAGATTGTGAGCAATAGATGCTTAAGAATCTTCTTATTATATAGATTCAAAAACTTTTTAGAAAGGCAGGAATCAAAGGTATAGGACGGTAAGTTTGAAGGATTAGAACGGTCCACCCTTCTTAGGAACAGTGGATGTGAGCAAACCCTCCAGCAACAGGAAGGTGGGAAGTATATAGACATCAAAGGAACGGAAAAGTTTGACCAGGCAAGTGCAAGCACAGAAGTACAGTTTTTGAGAACAATAGGAGGGACTCCGTCAGGACCGTAATCCTTCCGAGGATCTAGGCCAGAAGGGCAAAGACACACATCATTCCGAAGGTCATTAATGACAGGCATAATATAAGTCATAGTGTGGAGGGAAGGAGCAACAAGCCCTTCATCAGCCCAGAGGTGGAATTTTTTTTAGCAAAGGTTTAGCGAAGAGTTCGTTTAGCAAGTAGATGAAACCGCTGTGGATCCATCTGGGTGAAGCATAAGAAGGGAGATGTACGAAGAAAAATATGTTTAGAGATTGTATTAGCTAGATGCCAGAAAGTCACGAGAGGAACTTGAATTCAGAAAGATTTTGACATTTTCTATCATGAAGAGTTTTTGGTAAGTTGAGTAAGATTTGGCATGATTGTGGACTTAATATTTTTTGTTTCAAGAACATTGTTTACTTGTAGGAGGCAAAAAGAAGTATCATAATATGTAAGAGATTTTAAAGGTATTTTAGCAGTTATTGTCTATCTGCTTAACGGGAATTGGAAGAATCAGATTTCCTGAAACGCGTCTTTTTTTTTCCACATAGGGGCAGTCCCCTAAGATGTAAATACTAATAACAAAACTGTGAGATTCCGGATTTTACTGAATAAGGTAACAAACTTTTGGGATTGCATTTAAAAGCTTTTGTTGGCTTCTTTTTATCTGCTCGTGGTCAGTCTATTTTGATGCAAAAGAAGCCAAATATTTAGGTGCAATACAACTTTGGTAGATAGCTTCTTTACTCATGTATTATTTTTCTGCGTTGATCATGTACTTGAATTATATGGTATTTTATTAAGGTTTATAACTGTCCTGCCATCAGTAACCTGGAGTTACGCTATCACAGTCGGTGCTAAGGATAGGTGGCAGCTTCGTCTCCTACTTCAACCTTTCCTACGCATGGGCATGTGCCCTGTGTACGCGCCCTCCCTCGTCCTCTCCCCCGTGACCACCTCTCCCATCTTCGCTTCCATGGCCCATCATGGGCGCCATCGTCACCTTCTACACCACCATAGTGAGGTACATAATGCCTCAAGGGGTTCCGCTAACTGAACTGTTATACTAGTCCAGGAAAACGAAACGAGCTGACTTATTTGAAGAAAAAAATATTAATAATCAATATTGGCCAAAGTATTGCTGTTTCGTCCCGGTATGTTTTTTCCCTTCTTCCCATACTTTAAAAAAAAAATTTATGGTATAAAAAACCTTATTATATATTTGTGGAATCACAGACATTCTAAGGACCTTAAGTATATTAATTATTTATTCAATACCATGTTATTTACGATATACTATTAAGGAACAATAATTTACCCGTGTATAATCTTTGGCATAATACTCCATAACTACAATTCATAGGAAGTGAATAAAGTTCAGATCTTCTGAACGCTACCTATCAACAAAAGTAAACAAATTCTTAAAGAGACCCACACCCATTTTAAAGACACGACAGCAAGAAAGTCTCACACGCCCTTAACTCTACGACATCTCTTTCTTTTTCATCTCCTAAGGGCTGCGTGAAGGGCGGTGGTTCACTGACGGCTACGACGCTTGCTCATGTTCGGAGGGCGTTTGCGTGGTGGTGATGTGCTGCATTGAGCTGGGCGGCATCGGGGAGGGTGGGCCATAGCGGAACGCGGCACAGACTAGAGTTCTTTAATGAGTGAGTGGGATGGCCCCTGGAGTGTCATGATTTAATGTGTGGTGTGTGTGTGTGTGTGTGTGTGTTGTGTGTGTGTGTGTGTGTGTGTGTGTGTGTGTGTGGTGTGTGTGTGTGGTGTGTGTTGGTGTGTGTGTTGTGTTGTGTGTGTGTGTGTGTGTGTGTTGTGTGGTTTGTGTGTGTGTGTGGGTGTGTGTGTGTGTGTGTGTGTGTGTGTGTGTGTGTGTTTATATTATGGCATTGTGTCTTCTTCCCATAAATGGAACAGGTATAACATGCAAATAGCCAAATACCTACATCATTTCGTACCCTGCCCCCTTTTTACCCTTAAACAACCACCCGCCTTACACATCCCCTGTAACAGCAATGAAACCCGAGCATCTACGAGCCGCGACAACAAAACCTTCCTGTCCAACCTGTGCATGGGATTCTTTCTTGGTCATTAACTCCGTTGAATCTCGGCAGTCATGTTACCACGCTCCGCCTCCATCAAGCACTTTAAAGACTGCTAGCGGGTGAATTTCTTGTTTTTTGTTTTTATGGTATGTGTGTGTGTGTTGTGCGTGTGTGTGTGTTTGTGTGTGTATCCTCTCTTGTGGTGTGTGTGTGTGTGTGCGTGTGTGTGTGTGTGTGTGTGTGTGTGTGTGTGTGTGTGGGGGGTGTGTGTGTGTGTGTGTGTGGTGTGTGTGTGTGTGTGGGTGTGTGGGTTGTGTGTGGTGTGTGGAGTGTGTGTGGTGTGTGGGTGTGTGTGTGTGTGGTGTGTGGGGTGTGTGTGTTGTGGTTGTGTGTGTTGTGTGTGTGTGTGTGTGGGTGGGTGGGTGGGTGGGTGGGTGGGTGGGTGGGTGGGGGTGTTGTGGGGGTGTGGGTGGGGGTGTGGGTGGGTGTGGGTGTGGGTGTGTGGGTGTGTGTGTGTGTGTGTGTGTGTGTGGTGTGTGTGTGGGTGTGTGTGGGTGTGTGTGTGGTGTGTGGGTGTGTGTGGGTGTGGGTGGGTGTGTGGGTTGTGTGTGTGTGTGGTGTGTGTGTGTTGTGTGTGGGTGTGTGGGTGTGTGGGTGGTGGGTGTTTGGGGTGGGTGGGTGGGTCGTGGGTGGGTGGGTGTGTGGTTGGGTGGTTGGTGGGTGGTGGGTGGTGGGTGGGTGGTGGGTGGGTGGTGGGTGGGTGGGTGGGTGGGTGGGTGGTGGGTGGGTGGGTGTTGGGTGGGTGGGTGGTGGTGGGTGGGTGGGTGGGGGGTGGGTGGTGGTTGGTGGGTGGGTGTGGTGGGTGGTGGGTGGGTGGGGGGGGGGTGGACGACGGGTGGGTGTGTGTGTGTGGTGTGTGTGTGTGTGTGTGTGTGTAAAAATAATGTAATGATCCAATTGTCAGTTATACATAAAAAAATAAGGAAAGGGATGAGGAGTCTTCTCGCTTTACTATCCTTTTCTCACTCTAATAATAAATTCCCGTACACTAGCGTCGCGTCGTTCATTTAAAAGCGTATAGTATCATTATTATAAAACAAACATTCCTCATATATGTGTCAAGCAACATACCTTATCTTTTTTAATGTTTCAGACTCGTTTATTTCTTCCTGGCTGGACTGTGGTGTCTGTGGATCTTATTCTTCTTCTCTGGTCTGGTCGCCTACGCCACCTACAGCACTGCGATCTCTCCCCTCAGGCAAGATCAACAAACCGGACCAGATCCTTCCCTTCCTGGTGACAGATAAGCTAGGTCACATCCCCGCCCTGTCTGGCCTCTTTGTGGCGGCGGTGTATGGCGGGGTACTAAGGTGAGGTATAGAGTCGTGCATATGTGTATGATGCTTTTACTTATACTATACTAAGCTTCTCACACTCATAAAATGTGAATCCCTCATGTGTCTGATCCCCTGTTTCCTCTTCAGTACTCTCTCCTCCTGTGGTAACTCTGCAGCCTGCATGGTGTGGGAGGACTTTCTCAAGCCTCTGCCCTTCTTCAGTAAACTCAGCGATAAATCTGCAACCCTAGTGGTCAAGATTCTGTGTGAGTCCCCTGATTGTTTTCTTCCTTCTGCTCCTCACTTTCCTTTTGGGACTTGCTGCTTTTTTTTCCATACAGGTTTCATTTCCCTTTAAGGCTTGTATACATTTTTCTAGCCTGGTTCTATTGCTGCCGGGAACGATTAATAAATGATAAGAATAACGTTAAAGTTAGTACAAGTCTTCTTTTTTATCACGATTCCCGATTTTCATGTGTCAAGATTACTGTTCAATGCAATGGTAATAGACGCCTCCCGCTGCATGGTTCGTTGCGTATATATTACATTCACTTCTTTGCAGATGCGATCAAAACATGACTCGTGACATTTGTGTGATTGACGTTAAGGAATATAATGCATAGCAACACGTAGTGAAGTTTTGTTGACGATAATGGATCACTAGCGAGCAGAATATAAAAAGTATGCAAGGTAGATTTTTTCGGTGCAATATTTTTCATCCTTCACCACTACAAGTACTTTAAACCCTTTAAAACTCGCTAGTGTCATCCTGATCAAGTGACAGTGACCCCCCCCCCCCCCCTTCAGCCTCCTTCACCGGCGTGCTGTCCGTGGTGCTCGCCTGGTCATGGGCAGCCTCGGCAACATCTTCCATGTCCTCTTCAGCATCTCCGGCTGCCAAAAGGGGACCGCTTTAAAGTTATTCTTGACAGGCATCCTGCTCCCTGGTGAATGCTAAGGTGGGACCATTCTCTTGGCTTAGAAATTCAACACAGAAAGCTAAATAGAATCGGATTCAAAGAATTTGTTCAGAGAAAAAAAACTTTTGCTCAAATTCTTTTCATTTTCATAAAGTTAAGGGGATCGCCCCGGGGTATTTTATTTATCGATAGATTATTATTATTTTACTTATGTTATGCATACCTATGTAATAACTTTAGCTAAGTATCAGGTCATTCGACGCATAATTAATTTTTTAGTTACTAACAAAAAAGGTACAAAAAATTATAGTTATTTCTCAACAAATTTTGAGGGAAAAAATCTCAAATGTAGTTTTTAGAATTACTAAAGAAATAGCTGGACACCCTTTTTGAATTTATTTTCTATTTTAGTGAGAATTCTTATTTTTATTTTGCCTTGTCTAGAAAATAATTTCAATTTGTGAGATGATTATCCTTCAATCAAAAGAGGTGTCTTAAACGAAAAATCGCATTTTTTTTGTCTTTCTAATGATTTATAGCCCATTCCAATCCTCCGAATAGGGACGGAGATATTAAGAGAAAAATCCGAACTTTAGGGGTTTTGAGATATTGGCCTTTAAATATTTTTTTTCTTTTCTTTGACTGTGCCTATATGGAGCTCCAACACTAAGTATTTATTAGCATCAATCTTCATGCTTTTCTATGGCATTAACAAGGCATTCTATGGCTTCTAAAGTCTATTAACTGTTTTTGGTACCTGGCCCCCCCTATTCAATGGTATTATTTACCCGAATGCGAAAGTATCAGGCAACATTATTTCTCTCATTTTCGCCAGATTTTCAAAGCTTAAAAACCCCCTGGTAAAACGAATTTCCACATGATGCCCTGCGAAAAAGTGCAGGAAGGTATGTAAGAGCTAAGTAAAAAAAAAAACACCACAAAAAAGCAACAAGCAGCAAAAAGCTTAAAAAAAGCAACAAGCAGTTCCTCTCCCTGTTTTTGTTACGAATGTTGAGGTTTTCAATGAGCCCACACTAATTAGCTACATAGTTTTCACATACCAGTGGAGCCATTTGGGAGCAATGTTTCCTATTTGTAGTAAGAAATAAAGTCCCTTCATGGACTAAAATGCGCGTAGCACTTAGGGCCAAGCCTATGGGAGGCTGGTGGTTCAAGAAAAAAAAGAGCTATAACTCATTCATTATGCGATTTTTGCTGTAAAAATCTCGCATGGACAAGATAAGATAAGATACTTTGATCCTATCTAGACACTTGCAAGTACCAACGACAAGGTTATTGACTTACAAAGCGCCACCACGCCATGGAAACCTGGGGGCTCGAACCCTGACCGAATGCAGGGGACGCTGGCACGCGAGCCACAGCTCTCCCAACCGAGCCACCCTGACGGGTGTCAGGGACAAGAGGAAGGTGCTGGAGCCTGGGATTTTTTTCTGAATATTCGATTTTAAAAAAAAATCATCGAAAATTCATGGTGGACGATAACCTTAATGGCACAAAAAGTTACGTTATGGTAAATCAATCACTTATCATCCTCTTTACTGTATTTAAGCTGATTTCCAGGATAAACATGAAATAGTAGGACTTGGGCATACCCTGTCAGCAGACTGTGGCATAAAGAGGCATGAAGGAGTTTGTGACGGTCAAATTGACCTAAGAGAGAAAATTTACTATGCAAGGATAGAGACTAGTAATCAGAGATATGCAAAATACGAAGAATATTTTCTATGTCGTGATTGTGGAAATAATGACATATTTGTCATAACCGTGACTAGATAGATTGTCATCGCCGTCCCCACCGAGTGAGGTCGGGTAGAGGTGCCTCATCTCTACTTTTGCATCTTCAGGTGCCAAGGTGGACACAGACGCCGGTGGCGTGGGTTTTCGAATCTAAACTATTGCTATGATAAATATGCGAAATACAATATATCAATTTTAACCAATTTAAATCATAGATATCATTT
>JACEEZ010003165.1:30000-35000 GCA_016584305.1 Chionoecetes opilio
GATGTGACTCGCTATTCTTCTTATTATTTCAATTGGGGCAGTGCTTGTCAAAGGAGGAGTGTTCTGCTGTAGAAATACATTTCAGCTTGCTAGCTTGAGTGTGAATGTTTATCATCTTTACTCTCTCTGTGTGTATGTTTGTGTATGACTGTGTGTGGCTTTTGTTTGTGAGTCCATGGATGTGTTATGTAGTGGATTTTTGTGTGTTTGTCATTTTATCACTTGTCCTATTTATCTGTCCCCTTTATTATCATTCTTTTGTCTTATCACTTAATGTTTGTTCTGATGTTCTGTCTTCTTTATTTTCCCTAGATTTGCGATGGCTACTAGTGTTAGTAGAAGCGGAAATACAGTGAAGAAGTACATTAACTAAGGATTTACATCAATCCTCGCTGATGGCCTCGAGAAACCTCAGTGTGTACTGTGCTTCAAAGTGCTGGGGAACGATTCTATGAGGCCTAGTAAGTTGAAGCATCATTTGCTGACCATCCACCCACAGTATGCTGAGAAAGACCCGATTTCTTTAGCCGCCACGAAAGTAGTTTTTGGGGAAAAAAGAAACTGGATGCGACTGGGGCTTTCCAACAACAGACCTCAAGTGTAGTTGGGCACATACGAGGTTACCCTCGAAATAGCGAAGCAAAAGAAGCCCCACACAATTGGTGAAACCTTAATCAAGCCATGTGCTTTAAAGATGGTCAAGCGTGTTCATGGAGATGCAAGTGAACGTAAAATTCAACAAATTTCCTTGTCAAACGACACAGTGAAGCGGAGAATTAATGAAATGTCAGATGACATAAAGGAAAAAGTGATACAGGAGATTAAATCGTCTCCAACTGGTATGTTTGCAATACAGCTGAGTCAACGGATGTGAGCTCTTGTTGCACAGCTACTCGTGTTTGTTAGGTATGTTTTCTAGTGTGATATCAAGGAAGAATATCTGTTATGTACACAGCCTGAGACCACCACAACAGCTAAAGATGTGATGGAAAAGCTATCTTCTTTCTTCAAAGCTAACAGGATCCCCTGGGAAAATTGTTGGGGGAGTCTGTACAGACGGGGCTCCAGCGATGATGGGATCAAAATCAGGGTTCCAGAAACGTGTCAAAGGGAAATAGCTCCGAATTCCAAGGGGGTTCATTGTATGATCCATCGTTTTGCACTGGCGTCGAAAAACCCCCCCGATGAACTTTGCAAGATCCTGGAGGTAGTGGTCAAATGCGTCAACTTTTAAAAGCTGGAGCTCTGAACTCTCACTTTTTCCAGAACCTTTGTAGAGACATGGATTCGGAGCATGGGAAACTCTCCTCTTTACTCCAAAGTGCGCTGGCTTTCCAAGGGCAATGTTGTGAATCGAGTGTTTTGAACTTCGGGGGGAGCTTAAATTGTTCCTGGAAATGCAAGGGAAAGATGATCTGGGTTTAGTCACTTCAATGAGGTTTTTGTGGGAGCCACGTCTTGCATATTTAGCAGATATATTGAGCAGCTAAATAGGTTTAATCTGAAGCTAAGGGCAAGGAAAGAAATGTGTTTCCACCTGATGGATTGCCTTCGTGGATTTCTTGCCAAGCTCCAGAATTGGCAAAGGGAAAATCGCGCCGGGAATGTTGCCATGTTTGAAAACCTTTCAGCTGTCCTTGACGAGAATGAAGAAGATAGTCTGCTTGAAACCCCTTACTTAAAACTGAAATCACTCAGCATCTGAGATCCTTGGAAAGTGAATTAATAGGATTCCCAGAATTCGAGGAGAAGAAGGGGGAAATTGGTAATGAAACCATTCTCTGGCATTTCTTGATATTACTACCATTCCAGTGATGTTCAGGACGAGTTCCTTGATCTCAAAACATGATTCTGCTGCCAAAATCTCCCATGAAGAAAAAACTCTGAATGTATTCTGGTGTTCAATGCATCTCATATCCAAAAGTCAGTGAGATTGCACTTCGACTACCCCTTGCCTTTTTTAACTACTATTTGTGTGTGAGTCTGGTTTCTCCACCCTTTCCTACAAATCAAGAATAAGAGCCGGAACCGATTGAGGACCCCGACATAAGATGTGCATTGTTTAGTGGGCAAACCTAGGATTCGTCAACTGACTGCAAAGAAACAATATCAGCCTTCCCACTGATGTGTGATAAAATATGCAGAGATTAATTGAAACTTTTTCCCCAAACCCGATTCAAATTTGCTAGTGTCCGCTAGTATTTTGTAAGAAGTGATTAGGTTAGCATATCACAGAAATCTATCATATATAAGATAATTATGTCTGAAGCTTGTAATAAAGCAAGGGTGTTCTCTTCAACATTTTTTTTTTTATTTTTTTTTTTACCTTTTTGGCGGGGTGGGATTTGGGAGAAAAATGAAAGGGAAACCCCACGAATGTTTAGAATTTATGAAGGGGGGAATGGAGTGAAAAGGTTGAGAACCACTGATGTAGGGTGATGGGTAATAGGTGAGTGAAATGGGTTTGGGGGGATGGGTAATGGGTGTGGGGTGATGGGTGAGTGAATGGGAGGGGGTGATGGGTGATGGGGGAGGGAATAGGTGGGGGTGATGGGTAATGGGTGAGTGAATGGGTGTGTGGTGAGGGTAAGGGTGAGTGAATGGGTGTGTGGTGATGGATAATGGGTGAGTGAATGGGAGGGGGGTGATGGGTAATGGGGGAGTGAATGGGTGCGGGAATACATACATTTCAGGAAAGTTAGTTTGGGGCTATCTGGAGAGTCTGTGTTTGGTGGGCCGAGGTGGTGGGTAATGGGGGATCTGGAGAGTCTTTTTTTGGTGGGCCGAAGGCCCACATAGCCCTCCGCGGAGCTAGCCAAAAAGTCCACCCGGAGGGCGGCTTTGCTTTCAGGAAGTTAGAAGGGGCTATGATGTGAATGGGTTGGCGTTAATACATACTTTTCTACACCATGTTTCAGGAAAGTTTGAAGGGGCTATCTGAGAGTCTGTGTTTGGTGGGCCGAAGGGCCTCATATGTCACAGTTTTGGAATCAGGTTGACCAGGGGAAGGTTTTAAGCCCACTTTTAGGATGATCCGATCACTTTTTTTTTCTTTTTTTTTAGCAGCCTAATAGCGAGAACTGTGAAGAAAAAAAAGTGGGTTGGGGAGATTTTGAGAAAACCCTAGGGGAAGGTAGGGGAATCCATAGTGTAGGGGTTAAACACGCTCGGTTCACATCCGAGAAGTACCGGGTTCGATCCCGGGCGGAGCGGAGACAGTAGTGCTGTTTCCTTTAAACCCGAGACCCTGTCCACCCAGCAGTGAATGGTATCGGGGGTTAGCGTGGCCACCAAGATGATAAGGCCTGGTGGATCGCCCGTGACGTCACACCATAAGGATACAACCCGCTCCGCTCCCCGTACAAGTTTACCTACCCAATATAATGTTATCAGTATAAAAAGATATACTGTTGTCTTCGGAAATGTTTGTTCTATAATATTATCAAATAAAAAAAACCCTAAAACACACAAAGAAAATGCCATTATAGACTTTCAAGAAATTGCATTAACTTAAACTCTTCGCCATTTAATATTTGCTCGCAAACATTTTACATGGAGAATATCAATAGAAGCGAAGTTTAATTAGCTTTCCATTGATATATTTGTTTAGTGATAATATTTAGCGGCATGCATAAATTAGCGTTAAAAATAAACAAATCATGAAATCGGGTAATTTCCTACCTAATATATGTTTATCAGTATAAAATATATACTGTTATCTTCGGAAATGTTTGTTCTATAATATTATCAAATAAAAAACCGTAAAACACAATAAAAAAAATGCCATTATGAGACTTTCAAGAAATATGCATGAACTTAAACTTTTCGCCATTTAATATTTTTTGTGGAAAAAACTTTTTACATGGAGATTATCAATAGAAGCGGAATTTAATTAGCTTTCCATTGATATATTTCCTTTTCTGATAAATGAATTAGAACCATGCATAAATTAGCGTTAACTAAATAAATAACATCATGAAATCGGGTAAATTACCAGATTACCAGAAACCCGAGACCCTGTCCACCCAGCAGTGAATGGACTCCAGGTGTTAGCCGGGGGTTTGTAACCCGCCTCCCGGGGTGCTGGCCTCGGCCAACACTATAAGCACTAGCAGACAGCTCTCTAGTGTAGTTTGAGAGAAAGCTGTCTGGTTACAGTGGAGATCCATCTCAGCTGCGTCGATAACTGACGAAATTCTTCAAAAACAAACTGAAATCTTTAGCGCGATGGTAAAAGAATACATAAATGCGTAAAATAGTCTGTCCTTATGTATCTTTAAAAAAAATGGTAGAGCATATCTAGTTTTTCTTTAGTTGTGGAATGGTTATTGGGAGTAACTTGCCTATAGATCGACATTGCAAGCCACGAATTTCTTTGAGTTCTCAACACCACACTGTTACCGTGTTACAAACATTCATAATTCCATACACTCTTAGCAGGAATGCAAAGTCTCCCTGTGTTCTCAAGTCTTCCTCATTTTCCTCTCCTTATCTAAGCAAAGCAAAGTTAAAACTTATCACTCACCAAAAACATATCCACTACCGATAGTCACACCAAAAAGTAATCTACCAGTATTACCAACAACCAGAGCTGGGCGGAGCGCAAACGAAAGCGCAAATGCGCAAAAGCGCAATTTGCGCTCCATATAAAATATTTGCGCTTTGCGCTTTGCGCAAAACGGCGAAAATTTGCGCTTATGGAGTTTTGCGCCTCGATATTTTTATAAGTCCGCAAATGCGCAAACTTAGCAGAAAAAACTTTACCGAGAAACTCAAATGATGTAAAATCAAAAAATTAAAAGATACGTCAAATATAGCATTTATATTTAAGTTTACTTTTTATTTAAAAAACGCTGCAGAAAAGAGCAAGCTCAGCGGCGGTAGAGCGGCTGTTCAGCATGGGCTCAGACGTCATGAGGCCGAAAACGATCGAGTTGACGGCCAAGAACTTGGAGAAGCTGGTGTTCCTCAAGGGAACATGAACCTCCCAAGGGTCGGTG
>JACEEZ010003165.1:40000-102500 GCA_016584305.1 Chionoecetes opilio
TCCAAGCTCCACCTCGGGGGAGGGGCATGTGGCTCTAGCGTTCGTGAATTGACTATAGTGCTTATAGGGTTGGCCGAAGTCAGCACCCCGGGAGGCGGGCTACAAACCCCCGGCTAACACCCGGTACCCATTCACTGCTGAGTGGACAGGGTCTCGGGCTTAAAGGAAACAGCCCAATTGTTTCCGCTCCGCCCGGGGATCGAACCCGGGACTTCTCGGTTGTGAACCGAGCGTGCTTCCCCTACACTATGGAGTACCCTAGAATCAGTGTTAAGAATATCCATTAAATTTCTTGTTATCAGTGGTAAGGATAGAGCATGATAGGTAATGGAAGGATGCCACACGTATTGATGATGAAAATGATTGAATTGAATCTTTCTTTTAATGAGAAACTAAACACGATCTTCATGGTTACGAAACTGAGTGGGTCTTTGCTGAAATGTCAATTAGTTTAGAGGGTTCTGTGTGAATTGACGTTAAGACCGGTTTTTTCAATTCAAAGATGAATAGTTGCGTCTGTTATTTTTCTTCTTAGTTTATTGACAAACGAACTCACATTTTTTTTAAAGTTTCTTTATATGTTTCGAGTCTTTGTTTTAGTTAAGAATCTAGGCTCGAATCCATAATGATGACATTAAGGTTAAGAGCCACAGTTTCTCGTGAATATCTAGGACAGGTAGTGTGCCATTCTATTGTATAGTGAGAAGATATGAGCACAAAGTAGTAACGTGGTGATAGTGTGGATGGGCGAGATATCAGTTAAGTAGCATGGATGCGTGAAATCAGATGATGCTCTGAGCACATTTTCCCATTTAGCATTCATTCAATTCAATTCCAGACATTGAACTGAACTGAATAAAAGAGAAAGGATTGAAAGATCAGCAAGATTTGGGATAGTAGGAAGTAGTAGGGGGGAGGAAGTGAAGAATAATTAGTTAGGAGAGAAAGTCACTGAGCTTACTCTATGTGCCATGAGGTAGTTACAGGTGTATAATGAACCAAAGGACTGGAGCTGTGCCAGGAGAGAAGAGATGTTAGATGGCTGCCTTTTGGAGAGTTAGATAGCCATGACATGATGAAGCTCATTACAGAAAACACATTTGGCTCGTGAATGCATAGGATCTGCGGCCTTTGAGGACATACGAGGCACACTTTCAGGAGGAGAGAATATGAGACTGTTCTTCTGTTCGTCGTCTTTGTTGTGATGCTTCTAGATTTTGTCCTCTGTCTTCTCTTCTCTATTTTCCCTCTCTCTTCGCCCTTCTTTCTAAGCCAAGGAGCCCACCAAGCCGAGACCCATTCCCTGAGGAGTTGCACGGACGAAGGACGGCGGAGAGGATGGTGCTACCCGTCTCCCCCAGTGGCGCCGGGGGCCCCTCCACCCGACACGTTGTCGGCTTCACGAAGGGTGTGGGGGACCTCAGACAGCATCATGGCCCTCATGAGTCTGGTGGACAATCGCCCCGCCGTCGCTGTCTTCCTCGACTTGGGAGAAGGCGTTCGAGCTGGCCGGCGCTCACGCCATCCTGGCCGCACTGGTGCAGAAGGGCTATCCAGGGACGCACTCCTCGCCTGAAAGGGGACTACCTCCAACAGGCGAGCCAGAGTCAGGTTTCTCCAGGGGCACCGGTCGCACTACCAGGAGCTGGAGAACGGCACGTCGACAGGGAGGCGATCCTCAGTCCCATCCCTTTCAACTTGTCATGGAGCAGCTGAGTCAGCCTGCCGTTCCGGGAGGGCGTGGCTCATTCTCAAGCTACCGCCGATGACCTCGTCTGGTTGTCAAGGTCATGGATGACAGGATCGTTAGGGCCCAGCAGGCATTGGACCCTGTCCAGTGAAAAATGCAGAGAGCTGGCCTGAAGATCTCAGCCTGAGAGTCCAATGGCCATGACCATCAAGGCCGCCACCCCCGGACTGTCACTTGCTCGGTGCAGGACGTCAGGCTGCCCTGGACCCGTGCGTCTACCAGTACCTCGGGGTGTGGATAGATCAGGGCCTGACTTTCACCACTAGGTCAAGTACCTGAGGGGAGAGGACTCAGGCGAGGGTCAATGTTATGAGGGCCATGACGAGGCAACACGCGGGGGCCGTACGCTTGTGCTGCACCTCTTCTATGTACAAGCAGTCCGCGCGCTTTTGGATTACAGCGCGCCGGTGCTCATCGCGCTGTCACCCACCCAACAGAAGAGGATCGAGGTCATTCCAAAACCAGGCCATGAGGACCATGCTGGGGGCGCACGCTGGACCAGTGGCTGCGTCATGCAGAGCGAGGCCCGGCTGGGCCCTTCGACCACAGGACCAGGCAGAAATGTGGCCTGTCGGGGGCCCAAGATCCTCACCAGGTGAGAGCGTCTGCAGCACCGGACATAGCGGAGCACAGTCTTGCCACAAGGGCAGATCTGTCAGCTGGCAACACCTGGCTACGGAGGGTGGCTGAAAAATATAAAAAAACCGCCAACCACCTGCTCGACCTCGACAAGCTACTGCAGGAAGGACCCGAATCGTCTGCCGCGTTCTACGTCGAACTCTCCTCCGTGGCAAAACCCCGACAGAGGACGTCGTCATCACCGTCCTGCGGCAGTAGGGCGCTGTGCACCCGGGGTGGAAACTGTGGCAGCACGCACTGAGGGGGAATTGCAGAGCCAACGGCCCAGGCAGCGCCGGCTACTACACGGACGCTCAGCGACCCTGAGAGAGGCACGACGGGCGCGGCGGTCGGTCACAGGGCCAGGAGGTGCTGTCCCGGAGGACGCCCGACCACGCTCCACTCTGCAGTTTACGGGCTGGTGGCAAATCCAGCAAGCCCTGGAGCCACGCCCGCCACGTCGGGAGGAGATGGTGGTCGCCACTCCGACTCCAGGTCTGCCTTACAGGTCCTGCAAACAGCGAGCCCACCAACGGACAACGGCGGCTCACCACCACTATCCTGGGGCCTCGCCCAAGGAATCACCGCGCAGGGGGCGTCACGTGCCGGCACTCAACTGGGTGCCCAGCCAGTGGGGCTGCGGAGAGAACACACGAGGCTTGCTGATGAGGCGGCATCGCGCAGTCACCAGGTGGCTTACAGTCACCGCCGTCGTTCTGCTCCCATGTTATAACAGCAGGGCATAGACGATGTGGCCAGACGTGCTGCGGCCAACGCACCGAAGCAGCAACACCGGGAGATGGAGGTGTCATCGCGGCCACCGGCGGCCTGGTATGCCAAAGCACCGCCTTACCGCCCACTGCTTCCCGCCCGCCAGCTTTCCAGGGCAGACGAGTCAAGCCTAACAACCCGACCTCCGGCTGGCTATCGCACCCTGGAGGAGCTGAGGGACGATTTTGAGAGTCGGCAGTGTGACCACTGTGGCCACCTCCCCCGACACCCACTAAGGTTATACCTGCTTCCTGCCCAGCCACGGCTAGTGAGCAGCAGATCGGGGCCCAGAGGACGACGAGGATCAGGGCAGCCCTGGTCCTCCGGCGGGCACTAAGAGGACCTGCATCGCTGTTGGTAGTGGTGCGCAGCGCCCCTTCCCCCCCTGAGCGCACCACGTACTACACAGCGGAACATGGCACAGAGGTGTGACGAGCCTCGCTCACAGGAAGTCGCGCGTGACTCCAGCGGCGGGCTGGTGCCGCTCCTCTATTATAAATGATAGACTTTAAGATTACGTTATAAGTATGTAATGTAAGTTAAACTTAAGGTATTATGTAAGATACAATAAGTTTTTTTTTTTTTCTGTCTAAGAGATGTAAATAACTTAACTAAACTAAATCTTCTTTGTCCTTGTTTCTTTTCATTCTGTTTCGTTTTCTCTCTTCTCTGTACGTCCTTCTTCTATTCTCTTCACTTCTTTCTTATATTCACTCTCTAATCTTCTCCCTTGTCTCGCCCTTCTTGTCTTTTGCCTTTCCTCCTCGTCATTCTCTTGTGTTCTCTCTTCTCTTCATCGTCCTTCTCTCCACTCTCCTGTACGTCTTTCCCCTGCAGGCTGTGGAGGGACCTGCACACCAACACCATATTAGAAGCAGCGCACATCCTCTTCCTCTAAACTCAGTGCATCATTAATTTCCACAAACGTGATTCAACGATTATATCATATTGTTGAAAAATAACGGCACTACCTCCTGTCTGATGTTAGTGGGTTGTTATCTTTTTAAGCAGGGAAAATCCACGTTCTGGTTCTACCTCAGCGTAGTAATTTGGACGAACTAACGAGAGTGGTGTGGTGGTTAGAATTCATGACTATGGAGGTGGACAAGAGGTGGATATATGGTTTCTAGTTGTTGGATGAATTAAACACTAACATTGTGTGTTGGTCATGTCCTGGAAACAACAAGCTGGGCGTGCCTCCAACAGTACTATACAATTACTCATGCCATTTAGATAAGAGTACAGTTACCTTGGCCATAAGTTAATGGTAACTCATGTGGTACGGGCTTCACGCGAGAGGTGTTTTGGGCTTCATGGAGAGGTGGTTTTAGAATTAATGTCATCCAAGCAACCACGTTCTTCGACACATTCAAAAAAACTTTTCTCCTTTTCTCCTCCCCCCCCCCCAGAGTATCACTACAAAGTAAGATATTTTTTTTTATCTCGGAAAATTGAATGCTAATTTTCGTACAAAATTATCATTCGGGTCTCGGAATGATCTCATTTGTAAACTTTGAATTTACATTTAACTACCAATTTCCTGTTAAATAGTTGTGCCTGAGACCCTTCCTGCCCCCTCACATAACTTTCTAGTCATTCCGTTATTCTCACTTCCCTTCTAACAGGTCGGACTCATCTAAAAACAAACCTTCTTCGCTTGGCACCTCAGTATTCTCATTTCTGCTCCTGAATACCTCCGCTGTACCCGATCTAGCGACACTCAAACTAGTGACAGAAGTTTTGTTGACGCTAAAGATAGATTCAGGATGAGAAACAAATACTCTTACTAATATCCACACTACCCTGCGAAAACAACAGGGTTTGGGGGGGGACTTAAGTAGTGCCTATTACTGAGGCTCAGATGCTGGGGGGGGGGGGGGGGGAAAAAAAAATTTTTTTTCCCCCCCCCCACTTGCGTCTCCTTTATGCGTTAAATAATATTAGTGATAAATATAATAATGATAATTATAGTGATCATAATAATTAGTGGAATGTTGGATATATGCTTCTGTGGTATTCACGTTAAGACCTGACTGTTTGTTACTTTTTGCTGTTTTCTCCACTCCAAGATAAAAAAGTTACATCTGTTATTTTTCATTAGTTTTGGTTTTAAGATTAACACAACCCATCTCAAAATCTGTTTTCTAGTCTATTTAGATATTTTGAGTACAAGAGCCTGGCAGACCACTGGCCAAGTATTTGCTGAAACTGACCAGCATAATCCGTGGGGGTGGACGAATATCGCCGGGGACTACTTCGCGAATGTCACAGTCAATTTTCGCTCCCATTAAAGATTATTTTCAATAAATCGCAAAAGGGGGACAAAAAATTTTCCTAGTATGTGGAAATAGCTAATGTTACACCGATATTCAAGAAAAGAGTAAGAGCCTCGCAAGTAATTATCCCCCCAAATTAGTCCTACGTCCGTGAGTTAAAACTATTTGAGAAAATATTGCAGGATAAAATAGTGTCTTTTCTCGATGAAAATAACTCAATACTAAACTCCCAGCATGGATTTCGAAATAAGAGATCTGCTTAACACAACCTACTCGATTTTTTTAATGTAAATTTATCAAACTGGGACGCTAAAATTCCCTCGGATGTAATATACCTTGATTTTCAGAAAGCCTTCGATACAGTTCCCCATAAGCGACTGTTGACCAAGCTAGGGGCAACTGGCTTAGGAGAACAATTATGTTTCAAATGGTTTGGCGATGGCTTTCAAATCGTAAACCAACGGGTAATAATAAATGGCGAGGCATCTGATTGGTTAGATGTTACTAGTGGGGTGCCTCAGGGCTCGGTCTTGGGTCCTACTCTTTTTCTGATAATATATCAACGATCTAGACTGCGGGACTTGTATCTAAAATATCGAAATTTGCAGATGACACCAAATTAGGTGGTAAAACATATACTAGAGAAAACTGCGAACTCATACAAAGTGATCTCGAAAAAACTATCAGATTGGAGTGATAAATGGCTATTAAAATTCAATTCCGATTAAAAGTAAAGTAATGCATATAGGCAACGATAACCTCAAAATAAACTATCAAATGCAAAATAAATCGTTAACTGAAGTACAGCAGGAAAAGGATTTAGGTGTCATCATCAGTAATGATCTGAAAACCGGGTCCGCATTACCTAGCTCCCATTTAAAAAGCCAAATATGATTTTGGGGCCCTTATTAAACGTAACTTTGAACATAAAAAATCCGAAAGTAATGGGCACAATTATACAGGGCCTTGGTTAGGGGCCCCACTTGGAATATGCCGTTTAATTCTGGTCGCCCTGTTTCGTAAAAGATCAAGCCAAATTGGAATCAGTGCAAAGAAGAGCAACCAAACAAATTCCATCTCTGCGAAATTCATCTTATGAAGAGAGAAATTTCGGAAACTTAATATGTTTCCTTAAGGGATCATAGAATCCGTGGAGACTTTATAGAAACCTTTAAGACCTAAAAGATTTGATGTCATAATCAAGAGAAAACCTATTCGAGCTTTCAACTCAAGTGACAATTAGATATAATGGTTTAAAACTAAACGGTCAACGTTTGCATCACCGATCTCCCTTAAAAAAAGATTTCAATGTTAGAGTCGTTGATCGATGGAACAAGTTACCAGCAAATGTTGTCGGAGCCAAAAACAATAACTACCCTTCAAAAAACAGACTTGGGCGCGCACTGTAAAGTAAATGGGTATTGATAGTGCGGATTCGTATCTAGTCCCCCGTATCGATTAGTTGTAGTGGTAGTGGTAGTTGTAGTTAGTATTTTCATATTTCCCATCATGCTGCACTATGAAACTTCCCATGTTCCTATCCTCTTTAGGGACATGGTATCATTTTCCAAATGTTTCTTACAAGTAGTTGATAGTTAGTAGTATGTAGTTCAGCGATACCCTCGCTATGGACCAATAGGTCTCCTGGTGTCTGTTATTCCTATGTAATCCCTATTGTAATCCTCTCCTCCTCCTCTTCTGCCCGCCGTCATTCCTCTCCATTATGCGACGGAGTGGAAACTCAGATTCACGTGAAACGAGAGAGAGAGAGAGAGAGAGAGAGAGAGAGAGGAGAGAGAGAGAGAGAGAGGAGAGAGAGGAGAGAGAGAGAGTAGAGAGAGATAGCGAGAGAGAGGGCATCGTTCCCCGTCGCCATATTGTCTATTTCCTGGTGAGCTCTGAGCCGTCGATTCTTCCTGCGCTCTCTCTTCTCTCTCTCTCTCTCTCTCTCTCTCTCTCATGTCTCTCTTCTCTCGTTCTCTCTCATCTCTCTCTCTCTCTCTCTCTCTCTATCTCTCCTCTCCTTCTACTACATTCCAAACCCTCTCTCTCTTCTCTCGGTCCCTCGATCGTTCTCTCTCTCTCCTATCTTCTCTCTCTCTCTTCTCCTCTCTCTCTCTCGTTGTTAAGTGCTTGCCCTACGCCAGCTAACTGTCACTTTTCTCGAATCTATCAGTCTATTTGTCTGTCTCTCTGCCTGTCTGTCTATAATCTCTATATGAAACACAAAACAACTCCTCTCCACTCCTCTTTCTCCTCCTCTCTTCCTCTGACTTAGTACATTTTACCCACATTTTATTTGTATTTTCACTGACGTCATTAAACGTAATTCTACATATAAAGAATAACCATTGTAATAATGGAATAAAAATTATGATTCTGATTCTGATTCTGATTCCTCCCTTTCTTCCCATCTTCCGTCCCTGCACCTTTTTCCATCCATTCCACCACTTCTCCCGGCCCGCCTCCCTTCCCATTGTCTTGTGTGTAAGGAGGCCAATGATCTCCTTTGATCCACAGTTGTCACAATCCTCCTCCAGCACAAAGCCCTCAAGTGACCTCTGAACTAAATATTGTCATGTTGATTTGTACAGGGAAATCATTACTCTCTCTCTCTCTCTCTCTTCTCTCTCTCTCTCTCTACTCTCCTCCTCTCCCGCTCTCTCCCATCTCTACCCCTCGGCTCCTTCTCTCTCTCTTCTTCTCTCTCTCTCTCTCTCGTCTCTCTCTCTCTCGCTCTCTCTCATCTCATCGTCTTCCCTGCTATCTCTCTCTCTCTCCTCTCTAGTCTCTCTCCTCTCTCTCCGTCTCTGTCTCTTCTCTACTATCTCTCTCTCTCTCTCTCTCTCTCTCTCTCTCTCTCTCTCTCTCTCTCTCTCTCTCTCTCTCTCTCTCTCTCTCTCTCTTTCTCTGCGGGCTGTAAAAGAGGAAGATATGGAAGGGCAGGATGATGCAAGGGAGGAAAGGAACGAAGATGCTAGATAGGAGGAGGGCTACTAGTATTGATGTATGCTTTTTGGTGTAAGAGGTTGCTGCCTGCTCTCTCTCTCTCTCTCTCTCTCTCTCTCTCTCTCTCTCTCTCGCTCCGTCTTCCTCCCCCTCATCTCTCATCTCTCTCTCTCTCTCTCTCTCATCTCCTCTCGTCTCTCTCTCTCTCTCTCTCTCTCTCAATGGAGAGTTGGAAGGGGAAATGACTGGTATTCACCCATGGTCTTGTCCATGCGAGCTGGCTCGCGATCGCCAGTTTTACCCTCTCAGTGCGAGCTGGGAGCTCATTATTACCGATCTTTGGGCAATGCCTCTGGATCTCACACACGCAACACCCATCCCCTTGCCCAGGGGGACAGTAACGCCGTCCCTTAATTTGTCCAGTGAACATCCCCTTGAAGCAGCGAGGATTCGAACCGCCTACCCACATAATGGGAGGCTAGCACGCTATCAACCTGACCATCGCGCGGTGTGTGTGTGTGTGTGTGTGTGTGTTGGTAAAGTGTGTGTCCTCATCTCTCTTTTTCCTCAACATTCCTTCCCATTCTCCTCCTCCTGACTGTCAGCCTCTCTCCCTCTCTTACCCTCCCTCCTCTTCCTCTTACGTTGACATGTTTGTTCCGGAGATGTATGTTGTGGTGGTGGTGGTGGTGATGGTGGTATTAGTGCTGGTGGTAGTGGTGGTGATGGTGGTTGGGTGAAATTATGTAAGATAGTAATAATAGCAATAAAATTAAGACTATTACTACCAGTACTACTACTACTACTACTACTACTACTACTACTACTACTACTACTAATAATAATAATAATAATAATAATAAAAATAATAATAATAATATTAATAATAACCCTACCACTACTGTAATCACATTAACACTATCAATAACAAAAACAACAACTACAACAAATAAAAAGAAAGAAATAGTGACAAAGAGTGAAATAAATTGCAGGGAAATAGAGGAAGAAAAATAGTAAGGCAGGAGAGAAGAAAGTCAAGTCTGATAGGTCAAGACAAAACAATTACAGAAAACAACGTAATGGATGGAGGAGATAAACACAAATTAAACTTCACACAAGCAGCTCACAAGAAAGAAAAAGACAGAAAATGGAGCGAAATTCGACTAAAGAGACGAAATGGAGAAATTGAAACTGTTGCAAACACCCTGGAAAGAAAATGAAGAGAGAGAGAGAAGATGAGAGAGATAGAGAGAGAGAGAGAGAGAGAGAGAGAGAGAATATAGATAGAGATGTAGAGAGAGAGAGAGAAGAGAGAGAGAGAGAGAAGAGAGAAGAGAGAGAGAGAGAGAGAGAGAGAGAGGAGAGAGAGAGGAGAGAGAGAGAGAGAGTAGAAGAGAGAGAGAGGAGGGAGAGAAAGAGAGAGAGAGAGAGAGAGGAGAGAAGAGAGAGAGAGAGAAGAGAGAGAGTGGAACTCGCCAGGAAGAAAAACATCATCAATTACTTCGAGACCACCTCTCATACCTGTCAATATAAGAGGGACGCTGTTTTTACCGTCCTGGACTTCACATGATAACATCTGTGCCACAATATCAAGCATAGAAGAAATCGACGTACGGTCGATCTCTACCACCCGCTTACCATCACGAATCGACGAGGAGTTGGAATAGAAAAGTAGTCAACTAATAACGTAAAAAGCAAAATTGGTGCTTCAGGCAAGCTCACACAAGGCTACCAACACTCGTCCGTCTGGGTGGCCCCAATCAGCCGCCTCGACCTCTGGCTACTACTTACGTCTGCTGCTACCCAGGCCTGGCTCCTAATTGGCTTCTCCGACTACTAGTATCCCGGCCCTGCATCCGTCTACAGACCCCCGGCTACTACCACCCCAAAGCTACTTCCCCCCCAAGCCTCCATCCCGCCGTTTGCTGGGTGGTCCAGGCCCTGCTGTGCCAGCACCCAGAACTCCATTAGAAACCCTTGGCACACGGAACAACAATCAAAGAAATAGAGGCCAAATACAAAAATATCCTTCAGGTAACTCTGCCCCATCTCGCACCACATAACCATAGGTAACCATGATAGAGCCTTCTGCCAACACTGCGGCGCAAGGGGCACTACTGAAAACAACTGCCTAAGGAAAATTAAGTGCAGCTTATTGTCTACGTAACAGGACTTCTGTTCAAGAGTGTCATACTCGCATCACGCAGGAGAGACCAGATGGTTCTTTGGACAAGATCTCAACAACCGATCAGCACAGAATAACGCCCTCCTTTTCAGACATCTCACCGCTTTCCTCACTCCTCTTCTCCTACTCCTGTCTCTCCGTCATCCCACCTATCACCAACAACGGGCTTCAAGCTTCGCATCAAGACACAGACCCACACACACAAACCATACCCGCCTTTCATCCTGACCCTGCCACAATCAAAACACTATCACCAGCCGCCGACCCATAGTCAACCGGCCTGGAACTATGGTCCGCCAGTAAGTCCCGCGATCAATCACCATCATATCGCCATGTCAGAGGTCTCCAACCAACATCGGGGACCTGATTACACTCCCGTGATCCCTCACAAACCGGACATAGTTGCGGCAGTAGAGACTTCCTCAACAAGTCAGATCCCAGACAACTTTGGGGGGACAGATAAATGGATATACGAGTGGCATCGACGCGACAGGACACTCGGGACGCTTTGGGTGGTATCGCTTGTCTCCTTTTCACAGAGTCCGCGGTCCTGCCACTTGAAGTCACTCTAACCAAACCATCTGGAGATGATGTTTTTCAAATATGGCTCACCATCACAAGCGCTATCCTGCTGTGTGTGTGCTACCGCCCACAGTGGCAGGGGAGGGAGCCTATTTGAGTATCTGCACACTCACCTGGATGAACCTGTTTGCAACAACACACCTGTGAGCACGTTGTCATCATAGGGAACATGACCAATCTAGTTGCAAGAATCCTTTGATTGCCTTCCTTCACGTGTAGGTCCTAACAACCAAGTTGACTTCCCCACCACATTTCCACGGCTCATCACTGATCCTGTCTCAGTGATCTCCAGAAAGTGTCGTCACCTGTGCACCCCTCGGTGCTGTGGATCATCATATCACATGGGCGATCCTAAGTACAATACAGGTTGCAGCTCAGAGGGTGCCCCATCCCACACGTACCAACTGGCTGTGGGGCAGAGCAAACTGGGACGGTCTATTGACAGCTGCAACACCACCCTGGAGCACCATTCCTCGTCATGATGTAGATACACAGGTACACACATTCACACGAAATCTGCTTTTGAACTCCAGAAGAAAAGATGTGCCAAGCAGACTTACACTGCCTAGCCCCTTGATAAGCCCTGGTTTGGTTACCAATGATAGGATGGTATGCTGATGAAAAAGTCGTGCCTTGCGGCTCTACTCCCGCCATTCCAACCGAACCCTAACAGGAGCGCTACCGACACGCTTGTGCAGCAATGAAAGAATCCACATGGGCTCAACGAGGCTGGCAAGACGACCTCAACATCAAGCTCAGTGGGCGTTCAGTGGGTAACAGTCCTGGTGTAACCACACTTAAACAGCAACAAGGTCCTCGAACAACTGACGACACCATACCTCCGCTATGTCAAGTCTGAACGGCACATGGCACACCAAGAACAAGGACGACGGCAGAGGTACCGCGACATTTTTTTCCAAAAAATGACAGTACCTGATCCCCAGCGATCCATCCCAGCTGTGCCCCTGCCTCACCAATGCCAAGCCTTTCTAACCTCACTATAACTAGTGTGGAGTTTCGCCGACACTTAGTTCCGGTCTGACACAAAGAAGGCCTTGGCCCAGACAACATTACCTTCATATCCTCAAGCGCTGCGCATCTCAGCTAGCAACGCCCCTTGCTACTATCTTTCAGCACTCCTACACTACTGAAGGTGGCCCACCCTGTGGAAGGCTGCCCAGAGTGGTGGCAATACATAAGAAAGGAAAAAGAACTGACACCCAAGAACTATAGGGCCCATCTCCCTTTTATCAGTTCTTTGGCAAGACGCTGGAAGCTATATTGCCCGACAAGATATCGTCTTTCTTCACATCACACGCACCTTCTTAACATCAAAGCATTTGGCTTCCGAGAAAACAGGTCAGCGGCCGACCTATTGCTCCATCTGTCCACCAACAAATGGCATAACGTCTTGACCAAAGAACAGGAACATACGTCATTGCCCTTGGACATTGCAGGAGCCATTTGCCAGGGTGTGGCACGCGGCCTCATCACCAAACTGAACAGTTTGGGTGTCCCGGTCCCATCTGCTTCTCCTACTACAGACTACCTGCGGGACAGATTTCTTAGAGTGGTGGTGGACGGTCAGCCTCAGAGGAACAAACCCGATCTTTGCCAGCGTCCCCAATGGCAGTGTGCTCGGCCCTCCCTCTGGATGTAATTTCGTCATGACTTGCTCCTCCAGCTCAGCCCAGAGGCACATGCATATGCCGATGACTGCACCCTTACATTCCCCCTGCGACATGGTGAATCACCGAACGACGTCGCGCAACATAAATCAGGTCCTCCAAACCGTCATCCCATGGGGTCGTCGATGGTCAAGTGGATTCGCTCCAGAGAAAACCCAGCGATGGGTCATCTCCCGACCGACAACGGTCCTCCTGACACTCCCATCCTACCATCTTTACTGGGTGGGAGGCCGGTGCCCATGCAGACGTCCGATCTCCATACTTGGGGTGGAAGTGATTAGCGTCCTGACCTTCAACCGACTCACATCCGAACCATTCAAGGAAAGCCGCCTGGAAACTTAGCTCTGTGTCCGGCGTGTCTCACACCTTCTTGACTCACAAGGGATCACCACCTTATAATGCGCTCAAGTCCCGCTTTCCCTTATGGAGTACGGCGCCCTCTCACGTGGGTCTTTTCCTGCCCCCCCTTCTTACACTGAGATCCTTCTTGACAATGTAGCAGGCCCCAGCCCACGTTAAATACGTCTGAAGGCTCTGCAGCAGTGACCAGCTTTCCCACCACACACCAACACACCAGCTTTCTCTCCCTCTCTCCCCTCCCCTTCCCTCCCTCTGTCAACCCTTTGCAAAGCAAGCAGCAGCAGCGTTCGCGAACGTATGCAGGTGTCTGTGCGTCGTTACAGACACACAAGCAAGCAATGCAGCATGTCCCGACATGGCTGCTCTCCGACAAGCCCTGGGCAAGACCACACGGCAACACCACACGGAAAATACTGCTGCTACCCAGGGACCATCAACTGATCGTCCCTTTTTGGCCAGGAAACGGAGACCTCTCTGCGTCCTTCCTTCCGCGCTACACAAGAATGTGGAACCGAATGGTACAGCAGATTACACAGCTTCACTCTACCTCGTTTCACTCAGACCTTCAGGATGGCTGTGAACGCTTGGATAAAGCAGCCATGAGTAAATAAGTTACAACCTACCTATATATAAACCTGTAAACCCTGCTTAAGTTCAACTATGTCGATATAATATATTAGTAAGTACTGACAAATAAAATGTAAAATTAGAATAGTAACACATGGTACATGTAAATTAATTTATAGTGAACTATTGATTGAGAAATAGATAATTTAGAATAGTAACCCATGTATGTATGTTAACTAGGAATATTTACCCATTCTTAACGTCAAAGATAGTTCTCAGTAGTCAGCTGAAGCTCCCTGACTGTAAACCCTATAGAATAAAGGTAACAAAAAAAAAAAAAAAAAAAAAAAAGGAGATGAGAGAGAGAGAGAAAGAGAGAAGAGGAGAGAGAGCGAGAGAGAGAGAGGAAGAGAGAGAGAGAGAGAGAGAAGGAGAGAGAGAGAGAGAGAGAGGAGAGAGAGGGAGGAGAGAGAGAGAGAGAGAGAGAGAGAGAGAGATAGAGAGAGAGAGAGAGAGATAGAGTTTCAGCATCTTCCAATAATGAATCTTCGTTATATTAATATATTTCTTTTCTCCCTCAAGTCAAAGATTTTTTCTTCTTTCTATTCTTTCCCTTCTCTCTTCTTCCATCTCCTTCCCTTCCGTCACGTCTCTCATTCTGTCTGCATACTCTCAGTTTATTATCCTCTCTCATTTGATTTTTAGTAGATTAGGTTTTAGCAGATTCTACATATTATCTTTTATTGTAATTCTAAGTTTTACTGCAATTTTACTTGTCTTACTGAATTTAATAGCATATTTTAGATTTTACTTTTCATTGAAATTTTATGTTTTACTAGAATTCTACTTGCCTTACTATAATGTTTAGCAAATTTTACATATTTCTTTTATTTACTCTATGTTTTACCTCGAATTCGCCTGTTTTGCTTGGAATTTTATTCTTTTACTCTTATTAAATTTATTGACATGCTGTACCTGGAACTTGGTGCCGATATTATGTTGTACACACTCTTATGGTCACCTACATTGATTGACTCACTCACTCATATTTTTTGCCTATATTTTTAGCATGTAAAATAAGCTTGACATGTACACAAGTCTACCAATTATTATACGTATTCTGATGTAATAACCACTACCCAGTGGAAAATAAATGAATTTGAATTTGAATATGTACCTTACGTTATTTCATTTATCGAATGTTACTCAATTTGGCACTTTGCAATATTATCAAAATATTTATCATTATCATTCCCAATAATTTTGTTATTATTGTTCCTATTATTACCATTATCATTATCGTTACCATTATTTTCTTGTTAACTTTCCGTCAGCACTCTCTGTCAAATACTTTTTTGTGAGTGGCTTTCGTCAGGACATTTTTGGGCTTGGGAAAAATGATCAGAAAAATATTTAATATCAATTTATGAATACTAACTCGAGACCGATTTGAAGAGAGAGAGGAGATTGAGAGAGAAGAGAGAGGAGAGAGAGAGGAGGAGAGAAGAGAAGAGAGAGAGAGAGAGAGAGACAGAGAGAGAGGAGAGGAAGAGAGAGAGAGAGAGGAGAGAGAGAGAGAGGAGAGAGAGAGAGAGAGAGAGAGGAGAGAGAGAGAGAGAGAGAGGAGAGAGAGGAGAGAGAGAGAGAGAGAGAGAGAGAGAGAGAGAGAGAGAGAGAGAGAGAGAAGAGAGAGAGAGAGAGAGAGGAGAGAGAGAGGAGTAGAGAGAGAGAGAGAGAGAGAGAGAGAGAGAGAGAGAAAGAGAGAAGAGAGGAAGAGAGAGAGACAGAGACGAGACAGAGACAGAGAGAGAAAGAGAGAGAGAGAGAGAGAAGACAAAACGATACTCAGATGATAAGATGAAGAGAAAAAAAAACAGTATGAGAAAGGAAAGAGAACGAAGGAACGCATCGAAGAAGGGGGAAGGAAGGAAGGAAGAAGGAATGGACTCAGGAAGACTATTAATCCGATTCAAACCGACTCTTTAACACTTGTCAGACGCCATTGTGAGTGAAGAGACCTCCTCCTCCTCCTCTTCTTCTTTGTCTTCTTCCTGCTCCTCCTCCTCTTTTTCGTAACCTTGTCATTCACTTCATCATCAATTTCCTCTTTTACCCCACTTTTCTTATTCTTATTCTTCCTTCTTTTTTTCTTCCTTCTCCTCTTCGTCATATTTCTTTCTAAACTTATATTCTTGCTCTCTCCCTTTTCCTCTTCATTACTCTCTTCTATATTTAAATTATATGAATCTAGATAAATATTTTTCTTCTCATTCTCACAATCTCGCTCTCCTCTCTCTCTCTCATTTCTCTCGTCGTCATCTCTCGTCTCTCTCCATCTCTCTCTCTCGTTCCTCTCGCTCTCTCCATCGTCCTCCTCTCTCTTCTCTCTCCTCTCTCTCCTCTCTCTGCTCCTCTCATCTCCTTCTCTCTCGCTCAATCCTCCTCTCCTCCTCTTCTCTCTCTCTCGTCTCTCTCTCTCTCTCTTTCGTCTACGTCTCTCTCTCCTTATCTCTCGTCTCGTCCTCTGTCTCTCTCCTCTCACTCTTCTCTCGTCATCGTCCCTCTCGTCCTCATCCTCCCCGGATCGCCTCTTCCATCCCTCTTCTCTTCATCCTCCCTATTTCTCTCTCTCTCTGCAGCCCTCGTCCCCCTCAACTTCCGTTCTCATTCCGTCTCGGTTCTTCTCTCTCTCTCTCTCTCTCTCTCGTCCTCTTCTCGCATCTCTCTCATCGTCCTCCCCTCGTCTCTCCCATCTCCTCTCTCTCCGTCTCGTCTCCTCATCACTTCTCTCTCTCTCCTCATCTGCTCTCTCTCTCTCTCTCTCTCTCTCACTCTACTTTCACAGCAGTCACATCTGTTCCCTGCACAACACAGGCGTCAGGTGGCGAGGGTCTCATCAATATTAATGTGCGAAACAAATGTGGTGTATTTTCATCTTCCTTTCCTTCCTCTCTCCCTTTACCTTCATTCTCTCTCTTTTTGTATTATTATTGTGGTGCGATAACTCGACTCTCTCTTTTTCTTTCTTTCTCTCTCACATGTGATTACTATTGATTATAATAATTATATGAATGGTTATAATAATTATAAAAATAATTAGTTTTCCTCCCTTAGTAATTCATTATAGTTATTATTGGAAGCGAGTGTTCATTATCCTCTCTCTCTCTCTCTCTCTCTCTCTCTCTCTCTCTCTCTCTCTCTCTCTCTCTCTCTCTCTCTTCTGTCCTCTCTCTCTCCTTCTCACTCCTCCTCTATCTCCTCTCTCTCGTCTCTCTCTCTCTCTCTCTCTCTCTCTCTCTCTCTCTCTCTCTCCTCCCATGTACATTTTTCTCTCTCTTTCGACAAATGCAAGATCTAATTAACCTGATATGAAATCTAATCCTTTATAAATCCATATATCCTTCATACTCCTTTACTTTAAAGTTTGAAGTTGTGAGAGGCGGGTGAGAGGGAGAGGGATAGTAGGCAGAGAGTATAGGAAGAGTAAGGATGTCAGTGGATTGACGTGGTGGTGAGATTAAAAGGCAGAGGAGAGGATGGGAGTGATTGCATGTGGAAAAAGTGGAAGGGATAGATAGATTAGCATATTTTAGGAGATGGAAAGGTAGAGAGAAGATGTGTAAAGGATATGGAGAGGAGAGAAGGAAGAGGAGATGAGGAAACGGAATAAAAATGTAATTAAAAGTTTTAAAATATAAGCTGAAGAAGAAATGAAGAGAAGGGCGGATCAAAGAAGAATGCGTAGATGAGAAAAACGAAAACAAAGCAAGAAATAAAAATAATATAACTATTGGAACGCGTAGGAAATGACAAGGAATAAAAAAGGAATTAAGGAAAAAAAAATAGTTAAGAGAGAAACGAACAGAAAAGATACAGAAAATGAGAAGAGAACAAAAGGTACGATGTGAGAAGGGAAGGAAATTACAAAAAAGTAGAAGGGAGGGGAAGGGAAAAGGTTTAATTATTTATGGAAGATCTTTGAAAAATTTGTGGAGGTAAAACTTGAGGTGTCTCTGATCGTATTGAATTAAAAAATAGAGGAAGAGGAGGAAACAAAGAAGGCAGAAAGAGAGAATGTTGAAGAGGTTGAAGGCGAGAACAGCCCTAGTATTAAGTCCCTATCTATAAACCCTATGATGTATACGTATATATAAAAGTTTAATTAGTAGTGAAATATAGGTAGAGTAAAGATGGGGGCATACGCAATGCTGCACGTGGCCTTGGTGTTCATCTCCGTCGCATTAGCCTTTGAGCCTGTGGTGGGTGACAACGCGCTACTCCGGTGTCGTGTGAGCAAAAGTCTGTTTACGAGGTGCAGTCCGTTTACTAACAAAGACTTGTTGATCAACAAAGCCGCCGGACCGCTTGTCAGTGATGCCACACGGTACCGTGTGTACATCTTGTTCGGCTTTGAGACTGTATGTCCGTTTTAAAGTAGGGGAAGGATACTGATTGTATTTTTCATAGGAAAACATTCATGAATCGCGTAATAACGCTCCCTTTTGTATTTACTGATGTGAAGGACGCATTAAATACCTTTTGCAGTGAATCATGAGTAATTTACGGGTATTATTTTACACTAGGACGAAAAATTCCCTACACGGGAGTGTTGTTTGTTACCTTATTGCTCTACTTAGGACACATTTATTCTATAGAGCTTTCGGGTCGCAAATCATTACTTTTGGAGATATGACTTGTTGTTCATAGGGAGGCGAGAGACAAGTGTTTATTATGCCCGCCTCACTCTTCTTCCTCTTGTGATCTGCATCGCCTCTGTTCTTCCCTTGCCGCGGACACTTTTTAATGACGATTTGGCTTTAGTTTGGAGGTTAAAACGTGGGGTTAGGTTTGGTTAAGTTAGGTTAGTGAGTCAAAAGGTGGGGTTACGTTAGTTAAATTTGCATATATCATACGTACACGCCCTCCTATTAAAAATATCTTATATGTTTGAAAGTAGTGATTTGCGACGGAAGCTCATAGAGATAATGTTTCCTAGAATCCACTAAGGTAAACATAAACCACACTCCCAATTGTGTAGGGAATTATGGTCCTAGTGTAAAATAATACCCGTAGATTTACTAATGATTCACTGCATAAAGGCAATTTAATGGTCCTTCACGTCAGTAATACAAAAGCTGAGCGCATTACTCGATTCATGAATGTTTTTCCTATGAACGAATAAAAACTATATACCCTTCCCTACTTTAGCAAACATTCAGTCACAAGCGACAAGATATACACATGCACGGTACCGTGTGGCATCACTGACAAGCGGTCCGGCGGCTTTGTTGATCAACACGTCTTTGTTAGTAAACGGACTTTCCCTCGTAAACAGACTTTTGCTCACACGACACCGGGGTAGCTTTGTCAAAACAAAGCTACCCCGTAGCTTTTGTAACAAATTACAAAAATAAAACCGTGTGGCGACGTTCGTAACAGAGCTACACTAAGGTCGCCAGCTAGTGTTTATGTTCTGAGTGTCCTCCCGCTGTCGTCGTCGCCTGAAAAAAAAAGAAGTAACGAAATTTGAAACCGTATATACTTGCAGATACAAAACATAAAACAACGCTAAAACCGGGTAGATTATACAGTCATGATATAAACTACTGTGTTACTTCACTTACTATCTTCAGTGGCACATAAAAATCAGTAATGATGCTATAATTCGTACTATATGGCGCCTGGTGACATTAGTGCAGGTGGCGACTAAAGTGTTATATACGGTAGGAATAATCTTACATATTAAGCCTGTAAAGTCAAAGATAGTTTTCAGTAGTGCCGCTGAAGCTCCTGTTTGTAAAACTTATCAGAATTCATCAAAAAGAAAAAAGAAAAAGGAGAGTAGGCTGCATATATAACATTACAAAAAGGAAAAGTACAAAAAAGAAAAAGAAAAAGTATAAGAAAAATGGGCTGACAAAGAAAACGAAACAAAAAAAGAAAGGAAACACATATTTCTTTCCTTCCTTCCTTCCTTCTTTCACTTGAAGGAAGGTGACAAAAAACTCAAACCTTAATAGTATCTTTTCCATTCCGTTCCTTCTTGGCCTTCCCATCCCCTCCCCTTCACCCCCTCCTTCTCCCCATCTCTTCCCCTTCCCCTCATCCTGTGTTGACCTCCACCTCCTTCGGTATTTCCACAATATTTTCTTATCACGTCTCTGGAGCTAAGTCTGATCTCTCTCTCTCTCTCTCTCTCTCTCTCTCTCTCTCTCTCTCTCTCTCTCTCTCTCTCTCTCTCTCTCTCTCTCTCTCTCTCTCTCTCTCTCTCTCTCTCTCTGCATAACCAATTGGCACCTTTTCTATCCTCTCATAAGCACCGAAGGATCGATAATTAAGTTTTCTTTCTTGCTTATTTCCTCTTTCTTTCTCCTATTTTCTTTAGTGTTTGTATGGTATATGTGATTATTTTGTGATTTTTTTAGCTCATATATCGTGGTTTATGGTATCTTGTTCTTGTTTTATTAATATTTTCTATAAAAATATTTATCTCGTTGGTTCTTATCTTCGTTTATCAAGTTCATCTATGTCGCTATTTTTTTCTTCTCATTATAATCTTGACATGTATTGATAACCGTATATTTGCTTCCATTACATCTGCACAGAAAGGAATTTGGTAGTTCAAATAATAAGAAAGAAAGAAAGAAAGAAAATAAAAAAATAAGATAAGAAACAATAGGATAAGAAAAAGACCCTCAACAAGTCATTTGATTTTACAAATTTCCAACCATTATTTACCACGTTCCAGCCTTTCTCCTCTCAACGTCTCTCACCTTCCCTTCCTCCCCTACTATTATACACTTACTAATACGGTCTACCAATACTTCTAGTCTTCTACTAATACTGTTACTACTACTATTCGGGAAACTACTACAACTGGGAAAATTTGTCGGTCGAAGTAATTAAGTTATTGTTGTTACTACTATTACTTCGACTACTACTACAACAACGTTTACTGCTATAACTTTCATTATTCTTCTTGGATAATGAGGGGAAGCACTTGGTCATTGATGACCCTTCAACTGTAACTGTGGTGGTGGTGCGCGCGCGTGTGTGTGTGTGTAGGTGTGTGTGTGTGTGTGTGTGTGTGTTAGACTGGGACAATTTTGAGATAACATAACAATCACAGGCATTTTTGAGTAAAGGATGGCAAACACAACTTTTCTAGGGGTATTTTTTGTGCTGAATCCATTTCCGGTGTTTGCCAAACTGTATCTCTAACGGTGTCCTTGAAATGCCCATCTACTGCCGTGGGCGAGTTAGGCCTGGTGACAAATTATTCATCAGGTTTAGTCTCGTGTGTACGCGTTATTTTTGGTCTAAATACAATAATTTATATATCAAGTATAGGCGTCCAGCCTCTGGCCCCTTTGTTTTTGGCTCAGTTCTTGCGGCTGGAACGTGGCATCGAGCCACGTTCCAGCCATTTTTTTTTTTTTTTTTTTTTTTTTTTTTTTTTTTTTTTTTTTTTTTTTACATCACAAGGAACTGGCCAAGGGCACAACAAAAATGGGTAACACAAAGTCCGCTTAGTTGCCAGTCCCTATAAAGAAGACAGTAAGAGAAAAAAATAAAAAAAGAGGGTTGATCCAATTTACTTCGGGAGATGTCTTGTTACTCTTCTTTTGAAAAGATTTAAGTCATAGGTAAGTGGAAAAATAGAAACCGGAAGAGAGTTCCAGAGTTTACCAGTGAAAGGGATGAAAGAGTAGAGATACTGATTATCTCTAGCATTAGGAAGATGGACAGAATAGGGATGAAAATAAGTAGAAAGTCTTGTGCATCGAGGCCGCGGGAGGGGGGGAGGCATGCAGTTAGCAAGTTTATAAGAGCAGTGAGCATGAAAACAACGGTAGAAGAGAGCAAGAGAAGCAACATTGCGGTGGTGATTGAAAGATTGAAGACAGTCAGTCAGAGGAGAGGAGTTGATGAGACGAAAAGCTTTTGACTCAACCCTGTTTAGGAGAGCTGTATGAGTGGATCCTCCCCAAACATGTGAGACATACTCCATACATGGGCGGATAAGGCCCCTGTAGAGAACAAGCAATTGGGAGGGAGAAAAAAAAGGACGCAGACGCCACAGGACACCTAACTTCTTAGAAGCTGTTTTAGCAATAGATGAGATGTGAGATTTCCAGTTCAGATTTTAAGTAAAGGATAGTCCTAGAATGTTCATTGTAGAAGAAGGAGACAGTTGAGTGTCATTGAAGAAGAGGGGATAGTTATCTGGTAGGTGTTGTCGAGTAGATCAATTAGCTCATTACGCTAATTACTCATTAAGGGCTTGTTCTACGCAAAATGTTTGTTGCACAGATCCCCATTGATTTTGACAGCACTACTTGCATGTCAAATTTCAGCTCAATCCGACAATATTTAGCAATAGTTATTTTCTTTTTGGCTTAAACTTGGTTCCACTCTCCTTACGCGAATGGGTCTTATGGAAAGTAGCAGCTCGCTTCGCTCGCTGCCAATTAATATATAGGACATTTTGTCAGCTACGTCATGATATGAGAAAAAATGATGTATCTGTAAAAAAGAAATGTTGCAAAATCTTTCTAGCGAGTAATGTGCCAATTTTTCACATTTGTTCGAAGTTATACTCACATTTTTGGTAATTGCCTCTATTTCCTCGAATTTGAGAATATACTGTGATCGAGGAAATGATCTAAGCTGCAAAATGAGACCAAGTAGAGCTTTATACGTCGCATACTAACTCCGCTACGACGGTCAGAAGGAAAACTTTACTACGCGACTTTAAAGACTGCCCGCACAAAAGGGAGTGGGACATCATACTTCCTTTTCCCAGCCTTGAAATACTCTTTCCAAGGGGCTTGGGCATTTCTCTCGGGAAGTCGAGATGTCAACAGAGCGAAAAACTGTGAAATTTACAATTATTTGGGTTGTTGGCACAAAAAAAGCTTTCATTTTTTGATATCGAACTTTAGGGCAAATAGGTTTTGCGGTCACTGTTTTTAAAATCTGTCTCCTTTCCAAACAGTTAAGTAGTAAATTTTGGACGATTTTTTATATTAAGACATAAAAACAAAGAAAAAAAGGGAAGCTACAAGGGGCCGTGAGACCTACACGATTTTCCTTTTACTTAACCTACCTACATCCACTTCACCCCATACTTGAATTTATCTAGCATCATTATTTTAACTTATAGCAGTTACTGTCGTTATTTTTGCTGATAAAAAAATTTTGGTTTAAAAAAAAAATGTTTGTGTTTTTTTTTTTCGGGTTTGTAAATTTTGTTAGAGAACGGGGAAATTTCCTGATAATTATTTACTTAAATTCAAAACTATCAAAATGGAAGCGTGTGTAGCTGAAGACAAAAGATTTTATCTTTGAAATTTCCCTTTTTATGTCACGACTAAGCAAGAAAACTGCTAACCCAAGTGCACAAGGCTTGTCCCCGTAAGGAATCGCACACAGCGGGTAAAAAATTAAGAGTTAAAAAAACAGAGATGCCCCCCGAACGGTTCTTGGTTTAGATGACAAAAATGAACAAAATATGGTGGGCATGGGCCTGTTATGCTTCATTTAAAAGCAGGGAAAACATACGAGCTTCAGTCTGTCCGGGAGCAAGAGAATCCTTTCTATTGTTCTTCTCTGGTCCAAGCGGGTATACACGCTTCGAAGCCAAGTGGCCATCAATTGGAAAGCTTGCTATTCTGCCAAAGAAATATTTGAACTTTAAAAATGTCATCAGTCACTACAAGAAGATGAGTGACGGATTGTGGAGGCCCAAAATTTCACTACCATGGTGGGGGTTTATGCCCACTCAATGATAGCTTTCGTCTCTGAAAAAATCTCTCTTTTTAGGTTTTTCGAAGAAAATGCATATAGCATGGGGTGTGAATTTCTTCGCAGAAATACGGTACTTACACCCGCAAGACGCCCAATGAGTTTGGTAAACTTTGAGGCCTCCAAATCATGTCACTACTTCATTCAGTGACGTTGACTTTTTAAAATTTTAAAGTCTATATTTTTGGCAGAATATGCAAGCTTCCCAAATTGATGGCCACTGATGAGCTTCGAAGAAATGATGTGGCCTGCTTGGACCAGCAGAAGAAGCAATTAAGCGATTATCTTGCCCCGGACAGGCTGAAGTCCGATATGTTGCCCTGCTGAAATGAAGCATAACGGCCCGAGCCATCATATTTTGTTCATCTTTTTTTCATCAAACCCAAAGAACACTTCGGGCATCTCTGTTTTTAAAATCTTTTAAATTTTTTGCCTACTGTTTGCAATCCTTTTAACTGTAAGTCCCCTTGTGCACTTGGCTTCTTCAGTTTGTCTGCTTAATTTTGAATAAAAAAGCAACTTTCCAAAACGAAGCATTATCTTCTTCAGGCTAAAACCAGAGCTTCCTTTTTATAGTTTTGACATTTAAATAAATAAAGTTTTCAGGATATCCTCTGTTCTCTCAAAAAAATATTTAAAACCAAAAAAAACAATCAATGAAAAATAATTTAAAAAAAAACCCCATTATTTTATCAGCAACAAAACGACATGAAACATGCAAACTAAAAAAAAACGTTCAACATTTTCCCATATTTAAATGTTGGAAAATGAGACAGATTTTAAATCAGAAATGACACAGCAAAAAAAAAAATATTTTTCCCTAAAGTTGTGATATCAAAAAATGAATGTCTTTTTTGTGTGCCCAAAACAACCGATCATGTGTTTGTATCAGATTTTCGCTGGTTTGCCAATCGACTTCCCGAGAGACAGTGTACCCAATCTCCCGTGGGAAAGAGTATTTCAAAGGGTGGGCATAAAAGGGTGTACGATTTTCCTCACTCGTTTTGTGCGGGCAAATCTATAAAGTCGCTACAAAGTTTCTTCTGACCGTGTGCGGAGTTTGTATGCACGTAAAAACTCTACTTGGGTTTATTTTTCAGCTTGGGCATTTCCTCGATCAAAATTTTCTGAAAAACGAGGAAATAGAGGAAATTCCAAAAATGTGAGTATAGCCCTCGAAAAAATGTAAAAAAATTTTCACATTCTCGCTAGAAAAATTTGCCAACATTTCTTTTTTACAGATACATATTTTTTCTCATATCATGACGTAGCTGACAAAATTTCCTATATATTAATATATAAATTATTGTATTTAGACCAAAAATTACGCGTACACACGAGAATAAACCTGATAAATAATTTGTCATCAGGCCTAACTCGCCCACGGCAGTAGATGGGCGTCTCAAGGACACCGTTAGAGATACAGCTTTGCAAACACCAAAAATGGATTCAGCACAAAAAATACCCCTAAAAAGTGGTTTTTCCAATTTTTACTCAGAAATGCCGGTGAATCTTTATACAGTGACATATCTCAGATTTTTTACTAGACTATGCGTGTCTGTGTGCGTGTGCATGTGTGTGTGAGTATGTGTGTGTGTTTGAGGGTGTGTGTGTGTTATTAACCCATGGTCTTGTCCACGCGAGCTGACTCGCGATCGCCAGTTTCACCCTCTCAGTACGAGCTTGGAGCTCATTATTACCGATCCTTGGGCAATGCTGGGACCTCACACACCTCACACACACATCCCCTTGCTCAAGGGTGATAGTAACCGTCCGAATTTGTCAGTGAAAAGTTCCCGGGAGCAACGAGGATTCGAACCCTCTACCCATAGAAAAGGAGGCCAGTCGGGCGGTGTGTGTGTGTGTGTGTGTGTATGTGTGTGTGTGTGTGTATGTGTGTGTGTGTGTGTGTGTGTGTGTGTGTGTGTGTGTGTGTGTGCATCAAAGTTCTTATGTGTACTTTAAAAGGCAGAGTTTAATGTTTGGTCGGCATATGATAATATTGTTTCCTGTTGGCCAAAGTGATGGAGACCGTTGCCCAGACCATCAAGGACGAGGGTTCGAATCCGCGGTCAAGCAGTGTTTGGACATTTCCCGCAGTCACTGCCTCAATCTTTGTACCCTTCGTAGTGACGCTCCGGTGAGGGTGAGGGTGCCTCCTGGCAAGCCATTACCCGCCAATATCTACTCTGTCAACACCACAATGCCCGCAGTAAGGGAATCAGGGAGGGAGTCCCGTCAGGCTGGCCACACGGAGCCTTCCTCGCTACTAATGCACACACACAAACATAATTGTCTCACATAATTTAATAAATCAGGTAGTTGCACAAGACAAAACACTTTTATGCATGGGCAGTGGAGGTGTTTAGCCTTGCTTATAGCAATGACTCGTGTCTCCCGACGCCCTGCCGCGTATGTACAACGCGTGGGGCGTGACGGTGCCCCGCGCCTCAGCCAATCAGGCGGCGCCCTAGGTGACGACGAGCGATGGAAGGCAATGGTGAGCCACACTTCCTGGAGCTTCCAGCCTGAACACATCAACAAGGTGAGCGGCGGCGGTGGTGGTAAGGGTGACTCCCTCCTTCTCCTTCGAAGGTATTGAACAATGGTTTGTCAGAATTCTCCTTTATCAGTTACGACTACTTGTTATATGTATGTTTTACAGATGCAGTGGTGTTTTGAGTTAGCGGCTGTGGTGACCGTTGTGTCAGGACAGCGAGTCAGCTATGACGGGACGCCCTTGGCTGACAATGTGGTGGTGATCGGGGGAGGTAATTGAGGCACACCTGCGGCAGCTTAAGGACAGTCTTTCTTCGGACTTCCACCCCAGGCTTTAACTGTTCCTCAAGGGGCGTACCCCGTGGTGGTTCCCTCCAGGGGTGTGCCTCAAGGTGTGTTCTTCAATGTTAAAATATTTTCTTTCCTGCACCAACAGGTTGAGCCGCGGCCAGCCCGATAACGCTGAGGGTGTCGAGGACTGCCTGGCTGTACTGAATAGCCTCTATGGTGACGGCATCGCCTGGCACGACGTGGCGTGTGACTTCCAAAAATACGTCATCTGCGAGCGTCCCAAAGCGTACGGCAGCTAGTGATGCAATTTAACTGTAAATCTACTAGTATATCCACTGCTACGTATACAATTACTGTGTAAATTCATATAGCTATAGTGATATGAATGAGCCGATTATCTGCATAAATAAAATATTACTATACTACTTCACGGTGATGTTAATGAAATCCTTCAATTATCATTCCAGTTTACAATACCGGGAGCTATTTGATTAAAATCCATAAACTGCCCATGCTAACTATGATCAATAATCTCGCTTGGCAGCTAAATTATGGTTCCGATGAATACTTCTAAGTCTTTTAATTACTAACAATCTAAAGTAAATCAATTTATAATTACTTTACTATATATGAAACATAGGAAAACTATACTGCCTCTCCGACCAAACTAGCTACTCCTTGACGTGGTTTAATGGCCATCAACATAATGTGACAAATCTTTGAACAATACGAATTGCTATCTATAATAATATATGGTTAGGCCAAAACCCTTCACTTCAGCTCTGAGCTAATGAGTCACCTTCACATGTGTTATGGCTAGACATTTTATAGGCATTCAAGTCCTCGTATCCCTATTGCGTGCGCGTAGCACCAGGCTTTTGTTACTACTGGGAGTTGCCAGTTAATGTTTTTCTGGTGGCGGGAAAGGATTCCAGTCAGTGGGGAGGGGTTTTAGGCTCATAGTTGCCTCCCCACGAGTAGCAGGGTGCGCTAGCAGAGACACCCGAAGTAAATTGCATGTGGTCGCTGATAGGAATTCAGGCATGCATAATAAGAAAAAGGATATAGAAAATATGTTTAAGATGAGCCGAAGTGGCAACGCGCCACCAGCCGCCATCCTGGAGGAGGCAGGTCGACCTGGGTCGCCCATTCTGTTGCAGGTCACGGTCACGTCTACAACTCTCCCAGCCGAGGACGTCTTCTGGACCTCTTGCCACCTCCTTCCAGTTCCCCGCGTGTCTCGTGATTGATTCCTGCTAGCAGACGCAGGGCAAGCCATACCGCGAGGAGAAGGAGGGTTTGGTTGGAGCAGACGTGAGCTGGGAAGAGGAGGAGTGCGTGGACAAGGCGACCACATGTGTGCGCGACGAGGACCACAGGCTCGAGGCTACAGGTTCTTATAATCATAACCCATAACCCCTTATATCTATTCCCTAGCCAGATACCAGACAGTAGGTTATCGTAGGCGTAGTTAGGGAAGATATTTAAGGCATGAGTGAGTGGATGAATCTTGTGTTAGGGGTGCTATTTTGCTGTGTGTAGATTAGTTGTAAATAAACTAGTTAAGATGTTTACCATGTGTTTATTGTTACCCTGTATGTAGTCCTGGACCCGATAGTTTCATAGTGAGTCAAACAAAGAACCCGAAGGTGATTTAATTATTGAGAGGTAAGTGAAGTCTAAGTACTTGAAACCCCCAGTATAAATCAAAACCTTGACAACATGATGGAACAGTCTCCGCCGGGCACTGGCCATCACAAAAGTGGCAGCAAACCCGCGGTGCTGGTGTGCGTACTCAGGCCAAGGCTCCACACAGTGCCCTATACGCCTGCACTTTATTGTTCCCACGCACGCAATATTGGATCACCTGAAGATGCACCACTTCTGCTCGTCTGAAGAACGTCCGCCAAAGTTTTCGCCTGAACCTCCGCCATCAGTTTCTCCTGAATATCTTCAATTGCTTATTGGATTTTCAAAAAATGAGTTGCTTTATAGTTCGGTAGTTTTATAATAAATCTATAAAAGATATAATACATAATGCTCATAATATAAAGCTATATTTTAACAGCGAATGAAATTATGCAGTCATAAGGCTCAAATTATAGTACATATCTCTGCATTTTTACATTGAACTGGATTCGCTTGGAAATATGAAGCTGAGATTTTCCTGTAAAAAATGTTCATGGTTTTTCCCCAGGTTTGCTTTATAACAGTCTGCTTTTTCTGCGAAACGTTCACTGCGGATATGCACGACGTGAACCACTTTTTGCAGTGAAAGGATTATGTAGGCCACAAATAGATGGTCCTTAGACTTGTAGGGCCTTTATGCCTTGCACACACTTTTCTCTGACCCTTCCACACACAAGCGTCGTTTTATTTGGTATGTTTCGTTCAGTTAATATCTATGCTATACACAAGCAAAACATTCGCTCCTTCCACACGCTTCGTACTAAGAATAACAAAGGCACAAACAATTTCATCGAGACTGGAACGTCACGGGTTTTCTTGTCTTAATATTGCGTTTAAAACATCAAAAGCACTGACGTGCTGAACCCAGTGGCATAGCTAGAGAATCCATCAATGGGGGGGCACCTGGAAGGCACAGCTGTGTATGGGGGGACACTAGGCAAGCGGAGTTCAGGGGCATTCTGATGTCACTTACAGTAGAAGGGTATAAGGGCATATTCTAAGATCTAATCAGTGGTGGGTATTAGAGCATTATACAGAATACGACAGTCATGGACTAGTGGGGGGGGGCACCTGGGGCGGCACCGGATTTTCATGGGGGGCACGTGTCCCCCAGTAGCAACGCCATTGGCTCTGTGTTGTCTCTGACCAAGTACTACGTAGATACAGGGGGAGGGGAGGAAGATTAGGAGAGGGGAAAGGGGTATTGGGGGAGAGGAAAAAGACGGAGAAAGGGAAGTGGTTGATTAATGGTAAAGTTTGGTATTGTCCCTATTAATTTAGGTAGTAGGAGGTTTTTATGTTTCTACGTATGTACATGCATATACACACACACACACACACACACACACACACACACACACACACACACACACACACACACACACACAGACACAGACACAGACACAGACACAGACACAGACACAGACACAGACACACACACACACACACACTCTCCTACAATAAATACCTACATAAATTTTAATGAGAAATATATGAAGAAAAAATCCTGAATTGTTTCAAGATAGTTCAAAACGACCTTAACCCCCCCCCCCCCCTGCCCACTTGACTCACCGCCCATCTCTCCAATTTTCAACCCTCCCTCCAACCCACCCACACACACCCTCTCATCCTCCCCTCCAGGTTCCAACCCCCCATCCGCTAACAGTCACCCTATGTACTCCCCCCCTCCCCTTCCCCCACACACCACGCTTCATCAGCAATCAGAGAGAGAGAGAGAGAGAGAGAACAAAAAAATCGACAAAAAAAAGTCACACTCATCACCAAATATCAAATTACGTTACACACACACACACACACACACACACACACACACACACACACACACACACACACACAGACACACACAAGAGAGACACACACACACAAACATACATACACTCACACACACACACAACACAGCAACACTTTCCTTCTCTTCACAGCCTCTCTCCCTCCCATCCTATTTTTTTTCTTCCTGTGACGAGTGCACTGCCTTCCCCCACCTCTCTCTCCTCTCTCTCTCTCTCTCTCTCTCTCTCTCTCTCTCTCTCTCTCTCTCTCTCTCTCTCTCTCTCTCTCTCTCTCTCTCTCTCTCTCTCTCTCTCCCGCGTTATAGTGTTATCAAAGCATCACTGATTCCCTCTTAAAACACGGTCGTCAGCCACTCATCGCAACCCTGTGAACAATAAAGAAGATCTGACCCGCCAAGCAGAGCCAGTAATCCCGCGTCACCCTGCTCGCTCCCTCCCGCGACGTGAGACCCTCAAAATATTGTACTCCAATGGCGCTTCGTATACTCCGTCGCTGGAGTATAACAATAAACCTTTAATATACCTTTATTTCCGTGTCTCCTGCCCCGGGCATAGATGATGGGGTGGCCCGCTGTGCAAATCTGAGGGAGGGGGGAGGCTGTCTTAAAATTATCTCTCCCCCAATTATCCTTTTTTTTTTCTCTCTCTCTCTCTCTCTCTCTCTCTCTCTCTCTCTTCTCTCCTCTCTCTCTCTCTCTCTCTCTCTCTCTCTCTCTCTCTCTCTCTCTCTCTCTCTCTCTCATCTCTCTCTCTCTCTCTCTTCTCTCTCTCTCTCTCTCTCTCTCTCTCTCTCTCTCTCTCTCTCTCTCTCTCTCTCTCTCTCTCTCTCTCTCTCTCTAACTAAAACCTATGAAACAAATGGAGCACGTTACAAGAAAGCATATCTTGGACAACACCATAGAAGCAACCTGCTTGTAGCCATTTTCTATGGCTTGTCATCCTCAGCAAATTGTTGAGTAACTATGCTATTTATGCTGAAGCCTGTTACATTTTTTCAAACTATATACAATTTTTTTTCTATAGAACTTACTCCTGCTTTGTATTATGTACGTACTTAGTATGAAAAGATATTATAACCATTATTATTTTTATGTTTACGAATAATGAAAGCATTTCCCAGGCAAACGGAACTTGGCTCAAGATATTCTTATTACAAAATATCACAAGTTTTATGATATAAGACAAAAAGTACCCTGGCAACTCAGTGGCACGCAAAGATAGCACTGACATAAACACAACTGTTAATGCGAGGAATCGAACTCGCGACCTCAACGAAACGGGCAAGTGCTATACCGATTGAGCTATGAGGGTACCCGATATCTAGTTAAGTGTTGTACATACAGGGATTACAGGGTGTAACACGAGTTTCTGCAAATATTGATACAGGTGAAAGAACATATAATTCTAAGCACAAAATAGTCAATAACCATATGCTTTTTGAAGCTTCCTTTAGACGTGAGATGAAGTTTAGAAAAATTAGCGCGGCCAGCAATTTCACCATCAGGCGGTTGCCGCTCGGTGACATTTTGAATGATTTAATTATAATGTTTACTTGTAATTGAGCATTACATTATCTTATAACAACACAATTGGTATTAATGGACATGTTATTACTAAATAAGCAGTACATAAGAACAGCAGCGCTGTAATAAACAATACTGTAAAAGGCTAGGTGGCAGTGCGTCGGGGCGGGGGGAGGAAGGAGGGACTAGGCTGCGAGGCCTCACGCCGATTCACTGGGGAACAAATTTTTGTTGAGTTAGGTCTGACACTTGTTATTAAGTAATTTTTGGGTGCTGAATCCAAAACTGATCTCAGTTTTTCTCTATCACGTCAAGTTTTTGAACTGTAGGATTTTCGTTTTCTTAAAAAATATGAAAAATACTGTACATAACAGTAACAGTGCTTATTTTATAAAATGTTGCAAATGTTAACATACAATGAAAAATGAAAGAAATAGGCATGAATAGAATGTTTATTTAACATTATCATGTTTTTAGAAGGGATAAGGCTATAATTGTGTGCAGGTTAAGGTAAAAATTTACGTTTGTAGCTTTGTCTGGAGTGTTCAACTTGAGGACTATCGCGTTTGATGCTCCAATTATAGTCAGCCATCATATGCACATCCCATCTACCCTGGTAACGTTCTTCCATAACCTTCAAATCTTGGTGAAATCGTTCACCTGCTCGTCGCTAGCAGCACCAAGATTTTCCGGAAATTTTGGCAAGATGGCTATGCAAAAAATGTACTTAATACTCATGCTGCAACCAAGCGCTTTGTAGCTCTGCAATAGTTTCTGAACAATTTATGTGTAATTACTTGCACGTGTATTTCCAAGAAAGTTCTTGACGACGTCTTTGAATGATAGCCAAGCATTCTTTTCAAGGTCTGACATAGTACCGTTGAAATGTTCATCTTTGATGAGCTGTCGAATTTGTGGACCATCAAAACACCCCGGGCCCCTTGATTTTTCAATTGACAGTCCAGGAAATCCCAAAGATGATGTCCTTCAAACAGTCGCCATCAGTTGACAATGCTTTTACAAATTGTTTCATGAGACCTAGTTTTATGTGCAGAGGTGGGAATATTATTTTCTTCCTGTCAACAAGTGGCTCATGTACAATGTTAGGATCTCCGGGTTTAAGATCAGATCTCGGAGGCCAATTCGTCTGAACCTAATGCTTCTCTCGAGCTCTGCTATCCCACATACAGAGAAAGCAGGGATACTTTGTGTATCCCCGTTGTTGACCAAGAAGGAAGGACACCATTTTAAGGTCAAACACAGATGATCCAATTGTGTTTGTCATATTTCAATAACTCAATGACTCTCTTTACATCTCCATATTCTTCACGAAGACAGACCGAATGCCCAATAGGGACTGCGCCAAACAAATTGCCATTGTGTAGAAGGACACACTTCAAGCTCCGCTCTGAGCTATCAATAAACAATCGCCATTCATTTGGATTGTAGATTGAAAGCCCTAATTTCTTCAGTAAACCAGGAATGTTATGGCAAAACACAAAACCGCTGGCACTTCGAAAGTACTGCAGAAATGTACTTTTTCTGGTTCGAAAGTATGATACCTTCACTCCTTGTTCAAGTATGTTTTTTTTCGTTCAGTCTTGATGCTAGTATTTCTGAAGCTTTTTTGGATAGGCCCAAATCACGTGCTAAATCATTCAACTCGTGCTGATCAAATCCCCTACAAATCAATCCTCGTGAATGTCAAAATCTGCCATCATTGCTGTCAAAGCGTTCTTCAACATCAAATCAGATCTTCTAGAGGGAGGTAGTTGTTCGAAAACTGGCACTGGAATTTCAGCTGAATGAGGCATTGGTCTTATAGCTGACGGTAGATTAGGATATTTTTATTTTACTTTTATTTTTCTTGTTAAATCCTGATGTTTTCACTAAACAAAAGTAACAGTCTGTGGGAAAGATCTTTTGCTCTCGCCAAACCATGGGGATACCAAATGCCAACTTTTTTACGTGTTCCTTTGGTCCACATCCGTAATCTCTCGAACACTGCTTGCACACTTTGTGAGGGCCCATAGCTTGTCTTGATCACCGAGTTTCACTTTTAAAAAAAATGCGAAATATGCTTGTTTGACAATACGCTATGCTTGCCCTCTGACTTGGGAATGTGAAAACTACCACATATATAGCAGAAGGATTCAGGGTTGTTTAGGCATTTACGACGAGACGTAGCAGGAGCAACTGATCTGAACAAAAAAAATATATACCTATGTAAATAAAACACTAAGCTGGAATAGTTACAAGCTTTGAAAAAAAAAAAACAGCATAAACGAAATAGAAATTACAATGGATGTTGTTACAAGGTTAAAAGGAAAAGCCATAACAAATCCTCCTAAATTTCCCACTATCCTAGCTTTCTGTTTGCATATATTGATAAATACTGACCTATTGGGAGCTGCACACACCTCTCACCGCACTGTCTCAATTGTAACTGCACAAACAAGTTGCCACATAGCTCTCGATGAGTCAAATCGTAATCAGCTGGCAAGTTTTACTATAGCTCACAAGTGGAATTTTGCTTATCTGGAGGGTAAGCTGTGGAGAAAAAACTTGACGTGCTAGAAAAAGACTGACTACAGATTTGGAATCAGCATGCCAATTTTAGTCTAAATAAGCTCAAAAATCTAACTAACCAATTTTGGACTACAGTGTCAAGTCTGTATCTCGCACGGTGTAGCAGCCACAACCGTTTTTAGGTTGTTTTTGCTGTCCACGCCCACCAGGGTCGGCCACGCCCATCGAAACATAGCCTATGTTCCGCTGGGTCATGAGGATTCCAAATATGTGCGGCATGTGGGGTTTTGGCCATCTGTAGCCGAGTCTATAACGAACATACAGACAGACAAATTTTGAGATTTATATATATAGATGCTCAAAACCATACATATAACTGTCACCGATAGGAATTCTCGCCGACGTCGGCGAGTGTTCCACTTCGTGCCCCCCCTCCCCCTTTAATGATAAATAAAGACGGGTTTGTTGTCGTAGGACACCTGGACATGCCTTTGTTGATCAAGTCAATATTAGGAAGTATTCCCTTTAACGCCCGTTTTCTTTGCCTTTATTAGTAAACAGACTCCACCTCACAAACAGACACTGCTCACACGACACCGGGTGTTAGCCGGGGTTTGTGACCTGCTTTCCAGGGTGCTGGCTTTGGCCAAAACTAAGCACTATGGATGAATGATAAAAATGTTGATATGGAGTCCGAGTCCCGACTCGCGAGGACAAGACCATGCACATGGGTGAATGAATGACACACACACACACACACACACACACACACACACACACACACACACACACACACACACACACACACACACACATCAATACTAAATATATTCCTAAAAGAAAATATAGAGATCAGAAAAGATTAACTTTATTTATTTTAAAATACTAATCTTATTTTTTCTTTTTGTACCTCAATCAATTTTACTTTAAAATATTAAATCGTTTTGTGTTTTTCTTTCTTATTATCTTTTTATAAACTTTGACAATTGGCTCAAAGTTAAGTTTATGATTTCAGCGGCAGCTTTTCTAACCCAAGGAAATATTCAGTGGTGAAAGTAAAACAAGTGGATAAAAATATTGATATGGGAATAAATGGAAAGTAAAATATATACGTACTAATTAAAATAAATATGAAAAAAAGAACACACATTGAAAGATTCACAAGCTTTTTTTTTGTTATTAAATATTTGTTTATGATTATTGCATTGTTATTACTATTATTGTTATTTTTATTATATTTATTATTATTATTATTATTATCGTCTTTATTTGTACACATATATTTCTTCCATATATATTGTCTTGTTATTATGTTATTTTTTCGTACTTTCTCGTCGGCAAAAAAACGTAATATAATTTTCGACAATATTTCGACGTAGTTTCCTTTTTCTTTTCTCTACGCTTAGTTTCCTCTGATACTGTAATTTCTTTTTTTATCTCATTTTTGTCTTTCCTTCGTGGTCTCAATCAAGACAATGACGCATTTTTTCTAATGATTTTTTTCCCCCAAATTTTCTTAGTAATTTTTTTCTTTCTCACACACACACACACACACACACACACACACACACACACACACACACACACACACACACACACACACACACACACACACACACACACACACACACACACACTGGAATCAGAGAAATAAGAGGAATGATACATGGCTACTTCTTTCCTTTTTTCACTCTCCTTCTTCATCCTCTTTCCTTCCTTATTTCAATCCTCTGAGAATATCAACTTCAGAGCGAGGCTGGTTGAAATATCCTCTTTTTATATCTATAATTCTCACCTGCAATCTTTTCTTCGTATAATATTAAATAAGGTTGTTATTTTCTTCTGCTTTTATCTCTCTTAATTTCGTTTGTATGGTTTTTCTCTAACCATTGTCCGTCACCCCCCCCCCCAGCACACACACACCCACCCATCTTTTTGGGGAGTCGGTAGCGGAGTGGTTAGCGTCTCCGACTGGCGTTCTCGGTGACCCGAGTTCGATCCCCGAAGAAACCCAAAAACTTTCTGCACCGTCGAGTGGCCTAAGAACACCCACATGCCCTGCCCATCAACTCTACCTTCGATTGCGAGTGCATCGGAGGACACACGGGGGCGGCATGAGCCTCTAATCACAGGTGTCACTATAAGAATCCTGCCTGCACCACCACGGGCGAGGGCAAACCATCATCACAGCCCTCAAGTGAACCTCCAGAGCCTACCATTCGAGCCCTGGGTCACCACTGCCTACAGGCGCTATAGGCACAAAATGAAAAAAAATAAAAAAATAAAACACACACACACACCTACACCCACCCACCCACACCGACACCCACCCAACCATACCCACACACACACACACACACATTCAAAAGCTTTCTGGACCCACGCATATTACGACCTCCGGGTTTCTGGAAAGCGGAAAAAAATTATATATATCCTTAATTTTCCTTTAAATGACTGAAAATATTTGATTTTCTTTATCTTTTTTTAAGTGACAACAACAACTTCACGCTGCCAAAATACATGCATATTTGATTACCCTCGTCGCTTTTTTTTTTTTAAATTGCTCTCTCTCCTCTCTCTCTCTCTCTCTCTCCCCTCTCTTTTCCCCCTTCTCTCCCCTTCTCTCTCTCTCTCTCCCCTCTCTTCCCCCCTTTCTTTTTCTCTCTCTCTCTCTTTTCCTCCTCTTTTTTTTTTTTTTTTTTTTTTTTTTTTTTTTTTTTTTTAAAACTTAATTTTAAATACAGAAGGGGATTGATGTGTAAGTCCTGAGGGGACGCCGGGACTATCTCTAGCGTTTTATATTTTTTAAATATCAAAAATTTATACAAATAATAGAAAAAGTACGAAATTCCTGTATAAATAATACTGATAACAACAAAACCTAATAAAATAATATAAAAAAAGTATACAAATACATTGATACACATAATTTTAAAGAATTTTATATAAATAAAACATAACCCTATTTACAAATGTTTAGAAATGATTTTTTTTGCATGTTTTTTTTGCGTTATTTCCCGTTTGCACCAGCCATTTACCCCCGATTTAAGGCGTGCATGGAAGTGGTAGATGCAGGCGGTCGGCGCACCAAGGGTTCCATAGTGGGGACCATAGCGGGGTGGAAGGACGGGGGTAATGTTCCGCCTCGCGGGGGGCAAGTCATTTGGGGGCCCCGTTTGTGGGCCGCACGGGTAAAATGGGAGGGCTGGCCCGGGGTTGGGGCGCAGCTCTGCTATTTGTAGGAGCTGAAACCTGTGAGCTGTACAGACGCACATGCCTGCCCGTCACGCCGTGGGGAGAGGTTAAAGATCGTGCGAGCTGGGGGCTTTAACCCGGGGCCCCAGCCGCGGGCTTGGCTAAAACCCGGTAAAGGGAAATGACAGGTATGACGGGGGGGCAGGAGGACCATGCGAGGGGCGAGTTTTCTATCAGGGAGGGGATTTGTGACTTGTAGAGTGTGCCGATCCCTGAGCGTCCAGGGGTGCGCAATCGTCGGACAGCTCTTTTCCCAGGCAGCATCCTTGGCACCTTTTGACGTGGCTGGTGTATGTGAGGGCCAGAGTCAAACTCCACCCCTAAAATGTTGGGACGACCCCTGGGGGTGTATTTTCGCCTCCAGGGAAGGGCTTTTTTGGTCCAATTCGCACCCTGCCTGCGGAGATGAGGAGGTTTAGTCTTGTCGGGTGAAAGGTGACTTGCCTCTTTTCCCCCAGGGGGGCGATGCTCTGCTGTTGGTTGATACGAATGACGTGTTGGGCGGTCATTTCTCTCACGGTAATGTGAGAGTACAGTCGTCTGCGTACGCTCTGCCTCAGGAATCAGCTGCGGGGATGTCGTTGAAGAAACGTTCCAAATAATGGCCCGAGCCCTTTTCCCTTTGAGGGACATGGTTTTGATAGCTTTTTAGAGGAGGTGTGACCTTCACCACCACGCGCAGTTTTCTTCTGGGGAAATCTTGCGGAGGGTAACAGGCCCCGAAGACCCCCGGGGTTCAGCTTGGTAGTGTCCCCTTGATCCCCAAACCCAAAAAAGGCACCAGCGATTCAAGGGTGAGGGCGAATTTGTCTTCGCCCCGTTTTAGGGAGGGGGGTTCCCAGGCTGCAGGGGGAGAAGAAGGTGCTGCAATCCCCCCTGTCGGAAGCCAAATTCCCTAAATTTTTAGCAAGGGGAGCGTCAAAAAATGTAGTGATTTTGGAAAAAAAAGAGGACTCAAGAATTTCCCCAACAAGGAAGGAGGGAAATGGGGCGTAGTTCTGAGGATGCCTTGCTTTTCTTTTTGTGGATAGCACAGACCTCCCCACTTTCCACCGAGGCCACTGGAATGAAAGGCAACCCCCCCCGGGAAGAGGGTAGAAGGGGCCAGAAGTTGTGGGGCCCAATTTTTAAGCAGGGGAGGGCTGATACTATCTGGTCCGCGCTTTTTTGGATCAACTTGTTGAAGTTGTTGCAACACCTCCTCCGGGGAAAAAGGTGATGTCCCAGGGGGGCCCTTTGGGTTAAAACCCGGGAAAACCTGTAGGGGGTTTCACTTTGGGGTCGGGAATGTCATTTTGGAGGAGAAGTGGGCAGCCAACCTGAGCTTACCCCGGTGACTTGTGACAGCAGAGCCATCAGGGGCTGTCAACGGTGGGTGCTGTCGTCACGAGGAAGCCCCGTTTTTTTTTTGATGCTGCTCCACCCAAACCTTGCCACTGATGGCCCGTTGCTTTCGCTTGAGGGATCCCTCCATGTTACGCCCCTTTTGGACTCTTTTTATATTTTCAAGGCCATTTTTGCTGGTTTTTTTGTCTTTTGGGGTGGGACTTATACGCAAACCCGGCCTTTCTCTTTTTGTTTCTGTTCCTGCTTGAAAGCCCCAAACCCGGGGTGGTCCCCGGTTTTGATTTATGTCTGCGAGGCCCCAAAAATTCTTTGGGGGGAATAGGATTTCTGTGAAGTTCTTCACTTGTTGTCAAGTCACCTGTAAGCACGCACCCCCCACAAGTTGTTAAGTGTTGCCTTCATTTCATCCCAGTTCCCCCTTTTCCCCCTAGCCAGTTGGGGCGAGTCACGCCTCAAAGTCGATGGCCAGCTTGATCTTGGGGAGAACAGCCCGGTGGCGGAGGGAAACCCCCGTTGCTAGCGGACGGCAATCACTATATGCAGGGCAAATCGGTGTTTCAGGGTCAAGTGAAGACCCTGAGATGTGGGTGGGGAGTCGACGGGTTTGGGGAGTCCAAACCCGTCAAAAGCCGCAAACTGCCCGGCAAGGTACTGGGTTTAGATACCCAAAGATGAGAGCTTTCAGGATGCTGCAGGGGCGGCATTTTGTTGGTGGGCAGGTAGGAAGGGTCACCACCTTTGCCACTGTGGCGGTAACCACGCACAGCAAAGGAGTCTTGAGTGTGTGTCCACAATTGAAAAAACATCACCCATGTGAGCGGAAGGTCGAGGGGAGAGCTTTTAAGGGAGGCGTTCGGAAACCAGCGACTCCCCCCCCAAAGGGAGCTCCTCTTCTCTCCCCTTTTCTCTCCTCTCTCTCCTCTCTCTTTTTCTCTCCTCTCTCTCTTCCTCTTCTCTCTCCTCTTCTCTCTCTCTCTCTCTCTCTCTCTCTCTATTTTCTCTCTTTCTCTCTCTCTCTCTCTCCCCTCTCTCCTCTCTTCCCTCCTCTCTCTCTCTCTCTCTCTCTCTTTTTCTCTTCTCCTCTCATCACAAGAAAAGTAACAAGGTCATGATTTTTTCCGCCCGATAAGCGTAAAAAAAAAAAAAGGGAAAAACTAAAAAAAGAGACCTCTCATTAAATCATCTGCATTTCTTTTAAACCTCCCCATCCCTTCCTTCCTCTCTCCAAATTGCCAAGGACCACCACATCCCTCTACCCCTTTCCCCTTTACCCCCCCCCCACCTCCTCCCTCCTTGCTCCCCCTCCGTCTCCCTTCTTATCTTCTTCCCTTTGTGTTGTCTTTGCTTTCTCTCTCTCCTTCCTAGGGCTGTCCCCTCCCCCTTTCTCTCCTCCCTCCTCCAGCCTGCCTTCCCCACCTCCCCCCTCAAAAACTAGTAAAGTGGGAAGTATTTATTTTCCAATAAAAGGGAGAATGTCGTGAATTTCTTTTTTCAAAAATTTTTTTTCACTCAAAATAAAAAGATTTGCAGGACGTATTTACCCAAAATATATATTTTTAAACATTTTATATTGTTTAAAATGTTTCCCGTTTTTTCCCCCATGTAAACAAGTGAAAAAAGGTCTTGATTAAACATGTTTTTCTCTTTTTTTCTTTGCTCTCCTTTCTTATTAACCTCAAATCATCTCCTCCTCCTCCCCACCCCCCTTTCCCCCCTCCCCTTCTTCTTTTTTTCTTCCTCTTCTTCTTCTTCTTCTTCCTCCGCCCAAAACCACCCCCACCACCTTTTCCTAAAAAAGACGGTCCTGGCGGGGAGGAAAATGCGATGTGCAAGGGAAGGGCGAGGAGAGAGAGGACGAGGTAGGAAGACATGAGGGGGCGGGGAAGGAAAAGGAGATGGTAAAAAATGGTTATGGAAGGGGGGGAAGAGGAGGGAAGGGATGAAGGATAGGGGAAGGGAAGGGGTGAAAGAAAAGGGAAGGGAGATAAAAGAAAGGAGGGTTTTAAAAATGGGGAAAAGGACAAGTGAAAAGGGAAAGGGGAAGGGGTAAATGGAGGGGGAAAAGGGAAAAGGGGGGATGAAAACGTAGGGAAAGAAAGTTTAAGGGATGAAAGGATTACAAAAGGGGAAGGGAGAGAAGGAAGGGAAGGGAGGGAGGAATGAGAAGGGAAGGAGCCCCCCCTCCCCCCCCCCCCCCTCGACACTTAATGGTTGCAACCGCCATCGACTCACCCCGAATTAGGGGTCGACGTTTTAATTTTACCATTTAGGAATATAGGTTTTTTTTTTTGATTTTGCATTTTTTCATCAAAATTTAAAATATACCACAGGATTTTTCGGGGGCGACCTACCAAAAGCCCTGTTTATTCAAGAAGGTTTTGACTCATGCATCGTGAGTCACTTGGGATCTTCTGCGACTTCGAGGGATTCCTGCAAGGACTATTGGTTTTGATAACTGGTCTGTATTCTGGGACTGAGAGTGCTGTGAAGTGTGGGGCAGGTGTATCCAGCTTCTTTCCTGTGAATACAGGAGTGAGGCAGGGGTGCGTCCCTGCCCCATCACTTTTCAACGCTTGTATGGACTGGGTATTGGACAAGGTTGTAGATCAAAGTGATTGGGGAGCATCCGTCGGCAGCACCAAGATCACTGATCTTGTTTTTGCCGATGATGCAGTAATCTTTGCTGAGTCGCTGGAGGTCCTGGTGATGGCTCTCGAGGCGCTGCACGAGGAGGCAAAGCCTTTGGGACTTGAGGTCTCCTGGCTCAAGACCAAGGTCCAGGTATTTGGAGACTTACTAGATGAAGCAGTACAGTCTGTTCATGCGTGTGGCGAGGACATTGAGATCTTGGAAAGTTTTACATACCTTGGTAGCGCAGTCCATAATGACGGCGGGTCACGTCAAGATGTCTTACGACGGATTGGCATAGCCCACGGTGTTATGGACTCGCTCAGCGGGAGTATTTGGCGTTGTTGGTACCTGTGCAGGAGGACAAAGATCCGGATCTTCAAGTCGCTTGTGATCCCTGTCTTACTCTATGGTTGTGAGACATGGACACTAAATAGTGACTTGAAGAGTCGAATCAATGCCTTTGGTAATAAGTGTCTTCGCAGAATCATGGGGTATCGCTGGGATGATTACGTGTCAAATCAGCGATTGCACCGTGAGACTGAATCGAGGTCTATTACCTGCATAGTCCGTCAGCGCCAACTTCGGCTATATGGGCATGTGGCACACTACCCTGAAACCGATCCTTCCCATCGGGTTGTGTCTGTAAGAGACAATCCGGCGTGGAGGAGGCCAAGGGGGCGCCCACAAGGCTCGTGGCTGGGGCAAGTTGATGTTTCTTGTCGAGAGCTGCTTGATATGGGAAAGGAGCCTGCATGGGAACTCGCGCGTAGTGACCCCCGGGAGTGGCGTCGTAGGGTGGGCGAGGCGACGCGCCCCCCGGCGTATGCCCCCAATGATTGATTGATTGACCTACCGTGGTCAAATTCAAAATAATTTTTTTCCATTTTGGGAGCGAGAATTTAATATATCAATGTTGATATATAAATTCATCGATGGTTGGTGTTATTTAATGGCAGTTATATTCGCTATATTTACGTTTTACTTTCTTTAGGGGTAGGACGTATAGGCCTCCCCCCCAAAAAAAGCTCAAGGTGACATGCCTCCCCCGAACCCACTTACACCAGCCATTCGCTACCCACCAACCCCCTCCCCTCCCTACCAACAGTACTACAGCTTCCCCCACTCCTTACCCCACCATCACTACCCCCCACCACCCCTCCACCTCCAAAACCATACCCCTCAACACCTTTCCTCCCCCTCGTTACCCAATCCCCCATCCACGCTAGTCCCCCTTGCACATCTCCTCGCTACCCCCACTCCCCATCCTTAAATCCCCACACGACAGACGAGCACACCTCCAAAATGTATATCCTGTTAGATCACTGAAGAGAAGTGACGGGAGTTTTCTTATTTTTCTTAGTTTTTAGTTTGTTAGTTTGTTTTAGTTAGTTTTTTCTTAAGTTTCACGTGTTCATACTTTTCTATCACTTATTCACGCCTTTCCTCCTTCTCATCACCACAGTCCCAAAACCCGGTACACAAATCATCCATCACAACACAACACAACACTTGCCAGTCTCGCTGTCCCGCTCCTCATGTCACCACAACCATCGCCGCACGCAGGAGCCACAGACTCACAACCACAACCCTGACAAGACACAAGCCGCTGGGAGGTCATCAATCTTCCAACGGAGCTGTTCCCTGACGAAGGAAGAGGAGGAGGAGGAGGAGGAGGAGGGAAGGACCCATGCACACACGCACACACACACCCACACGTCTCGCATGCAGGTGCTCGGGTCGCTACTCATGAAGGTGTGTCTGGAGTTGACTGGCTGTGAGGCGACGCATGTCCGTGCTCGTAATAATGACTTGAATTGCGGGCAAAATAGTATTACTTCCTGCGACCTTAGCCATTTCACACTCAGATCTTTCCTTTGCTATATAGCTCTTCTGTTGTTAGCCATGAAATTACGAAGAGTAACTTAATATACCTAATTAGGAAGTGAACAAGGATACTAAGCACGTCATATCTATAAAACATTGCTTATATTAATTAAAATCGTCTAATGGTCGCCAATTTAGCATGGAAATTACGTTTTGGGCTTCAATGGGTTAATACGCGATGGGAGGAAAGACTCTGACCATGGGCTTCCTCCACTTTTCCTGAACGCCTTACCTCTCCTCTTCCTCCCTAGTCATCCCCCATTCCCCTAATACCCTCAAAATCCCTCAACCCCCTAAACTACCGTCCTCATCCCATAATATACGTACAGTAAGCAAGGATGCAAAACTAAAAAATAAAATATATATGCCTATCTATTATTCCTTCCTTCTCACACAATTCTATATTTGATTTCTCCCTCCGCGCCCCTCTCCCCCCCGTCCAGGTGCCCTGTATCCACCCCCAAAGCGATTAAAAAGGCAAACATGAGACTCACAAAGAACGGTCCGGGGAAGCACACAGACTAGCTATTTATTGCCTGAAAAAGCCTACATAGAAAAAGAATACTAAAAATGTTGAGCCAAAAGCATGAAGCAAACAACTGTGTTGCGTCTGGGGAGGGAAGTTGGAGGAAGAGGAGAAGATATGGTGGGAGAGATAGGAGGGAATAAGAAAGGGAGGAGGAAAAAGAGTATGACGAGGATGGAGGGAGGGAATGACAGTGAAGGAAAGGAGGGAAGAAGGAAATTATTATAGTGAAGTGAAGTCAGGCAGGTAAGGGCAGTAAAGCACAGGTAAAGTGGAGGGAAGGCAGAAGGGAAGGGACAGGGAAGGAAAGAAATGAGTAGAAATGTTATATGAATGTATGTAGCGTGCCGGACGTGTGTGTGTGTATGTGTATGTATATGTGTATGTGTGTGTGTGTGTGTGTGTGTGTGTGTGTGTGTGTGTGTGTGTGTGTGTGTGTGTGTGTGTGTGTGTGTGTGTGTGTGTGTGTGTGTGTGTGTGTGTGTGCGCGAATGGGAAGAAACTGATATCAAAGGCCTTCTTCCTCCTCATATGAAGCCAACCACCTGCTCCATCACCACCACCTACTGCAAGAAGGACCCCCCCCTCCTGCCCCCTAATACCTTCAAACCCCACCCCCCACTACCGTCCTCATCTCATACGGAGGCAGGGATGTAAAACTAATAAATAAGAAAATATACCTATCTGTTTTTTTCCTTTTTTTTCACACTTTTATATATAATTTCTCCCTCCGCCCAAAGTGTAGGTGGTGGTGGTGGTGGTGGCGCATGAGAAACAAACAGAGAAATTAAATATGAATCTGCATAAAAATGAAAGGGGAAAATATAGAATACTAAGAGAATCATGAAATTTCTAAAATATATTCGTAAATCAGTAACAGTTTCAGTCAGTGGAAGCAATCATTCATCTCTCTATCTATATATACGGCAAACTGATCACAACACACACACACACACAGTGATACTGACACACATACATACACACACATATACACACACACACACAGATACACACACACAAACACATACACACACACACACACACCACACACACACACATACACACACACACACACACACACACACACACACACACACACACACACACACACACACACACACACACACACACACACACACACACACACACACACTATTCATATTCAACAAACGGTGTATATATTCGTGCATAATGTTCTGGATAATAACAATAATTTCACACTTCTCACTAAAACACACACCAACACAACACAGGAAACACGAGATCTCATCACACCTGCCACTTCCATCATGCTATTTCATCTGCCTGTCAAAACATGTCCAACTGTCCACACCTGCTGATATTTCTTAACGATAATAACAATAGAGAAAAAATATACCCATTTTATTCAGAGTTACGTAATGTCTGTTCGAAACAAAAGTTTTCTCGCAAAAACACATTATTAGTGACATTATTTAGTGAGATTTTTGGTGAAACACAAGATAACGAAAAACAACGACGGTCCTCACATTTTCTTTCCAAGCGTATTTCTTCTCACACTCAGGATCAAGAAGAGGATAATCACCTTAATAGTAAAAGTCCTTGACATAATATTTCCTCCTCCTCCTCCTCCTTCTCTTTGACAAGCGTTATTCTATCCTGGAAAACTAATGCATCTTCAAAGAAAATATGAATCCTATTTGTCGAAAGAGAGAGAGAGAACATTAATTTATGAGTATACAAACGAAATATAGCTACCGATAAACTGTCTGTATGAATATTGTTATTGTTAGGTTCTAAAAGAGTAACATTTTATTTATAAATATTATTTAATGTAGCCCAATATTGTTAACATTTAAAACTTAACCTACAATAATAAAAAATACACTTAACAAAATTTAACTAAATAACATACGACCACTGAAAATACAGAAAATATGACACGTTAACACAAAATAAGAACTTAAAGTAATATTTTGCAAAAAGTGCGCGAATTTTTTTTTGTTCCCTCCAACAGGGCTACGAATATTGTTAATGACGTCACAGGAGGAGCTCCAATGTAAACAACAGTCTTCTGCCTGTGTGACAGCTGTCGGCAAATGTGATGAGCGATTGTACTTCGGTGTCAGACAGTGAATTTGTCGGTGTTACAGATCTAGAGTAAGATGCTCAATCTGACACCAAAATAAATGACGCTGCTCGCGTATATGAGGAAAACGAACCTCAGATTGTGATGGGAGCCCAACCCTATTAATGTTTGAACCAGAATACGAGGCGGACAAACATATGTTAGCGGAAACAACAAACCCTTACACACAACAACCCCTTACACACAATTAACAACCCCTTACACACACAACCCCCTTACACACAACAACCCCTTACACAAGTATGTTACACGCCAGTCCACCCCATTTACTACCACACGCCAGTCCACCACATTTCCTACCAAACCCCAGTCCACCCCATACACCCCGTCTCCTACCACACACCACCCACACCCAGTCAACGCTCCCGCCACGCCTGCCCCCCCGGTTGGAGCTCTCACGCCAACACTGGTGGGAGTGAGAGTCTTGGTGGTGATAGTGATGTCGCTGTTTGTGTGGAGGAGGCGCCGAAAAGGTCAGGAAAACACAACAGCATCCGTGTGTGTGCGTGTGTGTGTGTGTGTGTGTGTGTGTGTGTGTGTGTGTGTGTGTGTGTGTGTGTGTGTGTGTGTGAGTGTGTGTGTGTGTGTGTGTGTGTGTGTGTGTGTGTGTGTGTCACTACAAATCCTTGCAAATTTCAACTTCCCGTTCCAATCTGCCCGAGTCCGCCGCACAAATCTCTTCCACACATTTAACGTTGTCGTATCAGTTGGAAACGTGTGCAAACTTTTCTGGAAAGGCACAGCCGTCTTGCTGCACCCATAAAGGATGCATGCATGTGGCATATCGAAAAAAAAAAATCTGTCAGAAACGTCCAAAAATCTTCAAATACAATATTTACCTCCGCCAACGATGTTGGAGGGAGGTTATGTTTTCACCCCGATCTGTCTGTTTGTTTGTTTGTTTGTTTGTGTACAGGATTTCTCGAAAAGTTACAAATAGATTTGGACCAAACTTTGTGTACCAAGTGTATTTAAGGAAGAACTGATTTAATTTTGGATGGAATCGAATAACAACTGTTTGTTTTAGAGCGCATACCTCCGGCGGAGGTATGCACTCTACTGAGTGCCCCCCCCCCTAGTTATCTCTTGTGTTTACGTGCTTCTGATCAGCGCGGGAAGAAGAGGCTTCCACTTGTGACGTCACCGAGCCGTGCTGCGTCGTCTGCAAGCCTTGAGGAGCGTTGTGAGACCTCGGGGAATTTGCAGAATTTGATTGCAGATTATTTATAACCGGCTGACTGGATGCAAAAGGTGACATTGTTAATATACTCGCTAATGGCTATAATTTGATAGCATTAAATCAGGAATGATGAACTGGTCTGGACGATTACTTTAATATTAAACCTAACGAACAGAGGGGGAAAAACAAATAATGGGAATACTTAAGGTTGTCTGACTCCCGGTATCTCTCAAGCTCGGTGACTGGTTATCCACGACTGATGTGTCAGCAGGAACACGGAGGTAGTCGTGGTTGGTTGAGTCCTGAGTTGAAACTGACTAGGATAATCTCGTGAGGCCGCCTCGTCAGCTAGCACTCGCCTTACTGGAGGAGTCCCGAGCCGCCCTTCCGAGACTCTGAATGTCCGGATAGATTGTGGAGAGTTTGATCCGAAACCTCGATTACTTCCCGGAGGTATTCAGTGGGAGGTTGTTTGGAGGGAAACAAGTCTGGGGGGTCCATGGTTGTTGCCAGCGACGGAGGTGAAGAGATGGTGGTGGTCGAGGAGGGAATGGTCGTAACAGCTTCCCCCGGGTGAAGACCATCGTCGCGGCCTGACGCAGAGATGGTTAGGTGAATAACTGCTGTGGAGATCTAGAGAGAGCGTCGGCTAGGATGTTCTTTACTCCTTTGATGTGATGTACGGCGATGTTGTAGGATTGTAGGAGTAGAGCCCAGTGAATAACCCTTTGATTATTAATCTTCGAACGGATTATGCAGGTGAGGGGATTGTGGTCCGAGAACACCTGTACCACTTCAGGGTGATGCAGTAGGTAGCACTCGAACTTTTTGAGTGCTGATACCAGAGCCAGACCCTCCTTTTCTATTGTAGAATAGGAGAGTTGATGAGACTTCAGCTTGGCGGAGTAGTAAGCGACAGGATGGAGGATGCCACTAGTAGGGTCGTGTTGTAGTAGAGCCGCCCCAACGCCCCACTGGCGTCTACATGGAGGAGGAAAGGGCGGGTGTAGTCAGGTCCTCTCAACACTGGGGAGGAAGACAGGAAGACCTTAAGGTGTTCGAAGGCCTGCTGGCATTCTGGCGTCCATTTGAAGATTTGTTTGGTACTCGTCAGTGTCGTAAGGGGAGCGGCTACGGCAGCAAAGTTGGAACAGAAGCGCCTATAGTACCCACACATTCCGAGGAAACGCATCAGTTCCCTGCGTGTCTGTGGAGGAGTAAACGTAAGGATGGCATCTACGTTGGCGTTTTTAGGCCTGACCAGCCCACTCCTTACAGTATGACCAAGGTATGTATGTCACAGTGCCTCTGGCAAAATGAGACTTCGCCAAGTTAAGGGTGAGGCCTGCTCTCTACAATCGCTCGAACAAGCTGCGAAGACGCTGCAAGTGCTCCTCCCACTCGTCCGATGTCACCACCAGATCATCAATGTAGGCTGCTGTCCCCTCCAGACCCTGGATGACGTAGTTAATGACTCGTTGGAAGGTTGCTGCTGAGTTAGAGAGGCCGAAACTGAGAACTATATAGGAATATAGTCCTTGAGGAGTGATGAAAAATTATATCTCCTTTGCCCTTTCCGTGAGTGATATTTACCAGTACCCCCGGCAGAGATCATGAGTGGTTATATATCGGGCTGTACTCACTCTGTCTACTATATTTTCCCCTAATTGTAGAGGGAACGAGTCGAGGACAGTTACGCTATTTACTTTCCTGAAGTCAGTGCAAAACCTTTGTGAACCATCTGACTTGGGCACTAAAAGACAAGGAGAAGCCCATGAGAAGACACTAGGTATTGCGAAGCCATTCTGGAGTAGATACTGCACTTCTTGCTTTATTATCTTAGACTTATGAGGATTTGTTCTGTAAGAAGCTTGTTTGATAGGTTTGACGTCCTTGTTAATCAGGTTTATATTATGTTTGAGGATGTTGCAAGAGCCAGGTTGATCAGTAGTAATGGAAGGGAAAGCACGAATTAGGTTGGCTAAGTCATCACCATGATCTGAATTTAAGTATGAGGCAAGGTTCTGCAGAATTTTACTGTTTGGGGGATTTTCCCTGGAGAATGGAACTTCTGTGTCTTTACAATCTAATGGGAAACTGTCCTCAGTCTCCTTCCTCCCTATTGACAAGCAAATTACATCCTGCTGTGTTCATCGATCCTCTGATGGTCTTTCCACATATGCTTTCATTAGATTGATATGAACTAATTGTGTGTATTTACGCCTATCTGGTGTCTGAATAATATAATTAGTAGATGACTTTCTTTGATACCACATATGATCCTGAATATTTACATTTGAGGGGCGCACCAGGGATTGGGAAGAAAACCAGTACTCTCTCGGCCACCGCGAACGAACGAGCCAGCGCTCTTTTCTATTGTGTTTTCATACGTTCCTGTGCGTTACCCAAATTTTGTAGTGCTAATTGACGAACTGAGGTCATTTTGATCCGCAGACTATCTATGTACTGCCCCACAGTTGTGTTCGCTACTGGTGTGGGCTGCATCCATCTTCCCTTCAGTAGTTTGAGCGGCTCTGTGACCTGTCTCCCGAACAACAGCTCAAAAGGGGAATACCCTAAAATTTCTTGCGGACTTTCCCTGATAGCAAATAAAAGCCAATATATGCTTTAATCCCAATCCCTGCTACTTTCGAGAAAATACTTTTTAGCATAGTCTAAATAGTTTGATGTCATCTTTCTAAACAACCTTGTGACTGGGGCCTATAAGCAGAGGAGGTCACATGATATACACCAAGATCTTTGATGACTTGCTCGAACAGGTGGCTAGTGAAATTAGTACCCCTATCAGTTTGTACGACATTAGGAATCCCCACAGTAGTAAAAAAATGAAGCAATAGTTTTACAGTGGTTTTGGCAGAAATATTCTTCATAGGAATAGCTTCTGAATATCTAGTAGTGGGGTCCATTATTGTTAACATATACTCGTTGCCCTTTTTTGTCTTAGGCAGCGGAACTACACAGTCAATCACCACTTTTTCGAATGGCTCTGACGTCACAGGAATTGGTTTGATAGGCGCTAAAAGGATTACTTGATTCGGATTTCCCACAACTTGGCGCACATGACATGATTTTACGTACTCCGATACATCCTTCTTTACACCAGGCCAATATAAATGAGACAACACCTTGGCGAGAGTCTTCTTTACACCCAGATGTCCAGCCTGTCCGTCATGAGCAAGTTGAATTATGACTTTACGTGTGGACTGAGGTACAACTACTTGGTGTGTTTCGGCCCAAGTGTCTGTGTCTGTGAATTGTGGTGGTCTGTAAGCCCTCATCAATACCCCGTCCTGATAATAGTAACAGGGTGTCTTACTCATCTTCTCATCTGACACCGAATGCCTGCCAGACGTTAAGGATGAATCTGACTTTTGTGCTTTTATGAAGTCTTCTTTTGAAATCACTGAATCATATGAATTTTCTGAAGGTCCAGAGGTATTTTGGGGGGATGGAATTTTACCATAAGCGGCTTGAGCCCGTGCTACTACACAACTAGGAAAAACATCAGGATCCTCTTTTTCTTCTAACAGTGGAATGACGGGATTGTTAACTACTTTAGGCCTCTTCCATTTGCGACATTTCAGGAACCAGTTCACGGAAACCAAGAATTCAGGCGTTCCATTTGCGCACGAAAACCTGGGTCCGAGGCGACGCGCGTAGTGACTCAGCAAAACCCTTGAACTTTCTCTACCCACATTGGCAGGTCGGTAGCCTGTGTAGAGTTTTCATTTCATAACAAACAATGGTCACCTTGGGCCCTATTTCTCTTATCGTGAAGGGTTTTCCGCATGCACGAGTCGGAGAGGATGTCAGACAGGCCTACAAGGGGCTACTGGTGGAGGAAAGCTGTCCCGCGATCTTAAACTTGATATGATCCCTTCACATCACAGCTGAGTTACCACTTTTAATCTCTCTCTCTCTCTCTCTCTCTCTTGCTCTCTCTCTCTCTCTCTCTCTCTCTCTCTCTCTCTCTCTCTCTCTCTCTCTCTCTCTCTCTCTCTCTCTCTCTCTCTCTCTCTCTCTCTTGCCTCGCCAGCCGAGTTTGTTTGTAAACGAAAAAACGGGGTTTTTGCGTTCCATTTGTGACACGCGAACCCAGAACCAGGAACTGAACCCAACCCTGAACTGAAAGAACTGGTTCCTGGAACTTGGGCACAAATGGAAGAGGCCTTTTAGGTGTTGGGACAACTTGAGAGCCTGCAATGTAATTACCAATAACAAGCGAACATCATAAATAGGGAACGGCTCTTTAGCAATTGCTAGTTCGACTATTCCCGAAAAAATGGGAGATTTCAGGTGTACTTTAGCTAAGGGGTAAGATACCTGAGAGTTGAAACTAGCGAGAACGACACGTTCTCCTGTATAAGCTTTAGCGATGTTGGGAATAGTCTTTATATTCAGCACGGACTTTGCAGCCCCCGTATCACGGAGAATCGTGATAGGGTATGAGAGAGACTGGTGTAAGAACCACTTTCCCTTTTGTTTTAAAAGGGGAAAATAACTGTGTTTTCATGTTCAGTATTGGTGGTAGCAGCAGGTCTTGTTTGTGTTTGGCTCTGATCTTTCTTGGCTGTTCGACACTTTGGGTGGTTACAATTCTGAATTACATGTCTTGAGATTCTGCAGTAACTGCAAAAGAGCTCAGACTCTGGTAGTTTATACCAGTTCCTGTCCTCTGCTTATTAGACCTTTTCTCCCAGTAACCTTAAGAGGATGATCTTACATTCTGTTTATAACCACGATCCCCGAGATTGAGTGATTGAATCAAAAGGTTATGGGCATCAGACAATCCTGCTGCAATCCCCAAGTCTTTCTCCCTCTGTTCTTCTATATGGCTTAGGATGAAGAATGGCAACCTCGACTTGAACTGCTCCAGAACCATTATATTAATAAGATCTCTCATGGTTTTTGTCTCCGTGGCTTCGAGCCACTTTTTTAATGTTCGAAGAAGTTCTTGAGCAAATTCTGAGTATGATAGGGTAAAGCCCTTCTTGAGATTCCTAAATTGCTGCCTATAACCATCCGGGGTAATTGCGTAAGCATCAAGAATACACTGTTTTACCCTGTCATAATCGTCCGGCTTCTCCAAAGAAGTGAAAACTTTATGAGCCTTACCGGTGAGTTTGGGTACTAAGATGGTAATCCAATACTCCCGAGGCCACTCGTGTTTCCCTGCCATGGGCTCGAAAGTCCTAAAGTAGCTATTGACATCATCTTTAACAAAGGAAGGCAAAAGTGACGTTGCCTCTCCTGGTCAAAAATTTGCTGCTACTGGTTCTACATTGATTTGACTACTATTTTCTGAGCTTTGCAAACGTCTCATCTCTAGTTCGGCCTGAATTTTTCTCTCCTTCGCTGCTAACTCGGCTATCTTGATTTCTTTCTATATTTGTATGTGTATCTCTTCTCTTTCCTTTCCTCTTTCTCATTCTCCTCTTCGATCTTCTCTTTCTCCTTCTGCTATTTTAAGTTTATATTCTAATTTGAGCTTTTCTAGCTGAAGCGACTTTTCTGCCTCAAGTGTTTCATCAGATGGCTGAGGACCTGATTTCATGCTCTCATTAGGAGGGCTCAGTGGAAAGCCAGCTGGGGTTAATGCCATCGTGGCCTGTTCGGTCAAGACTTTGGTTTCCACTAATCTTTCAACTACGGTATTTTTCATTACCTCCTTACGCATATTCTGTGCGAGTGAAATACCATAGTGCTCTGCTTTAATGAGCCAATCTGCCTTCCTAATATTTTGAAGTTGTTCAGTTAGGATTCTCAACGAATTATTCGAGACTGAACAAGTTTGCCATAATTGAAAATTTCGTCAAAAATGAAGTGGAAGAGTGTAAGAGTGAACCTGGTTAGGGTCAAATTGAATGTGGCAGGACGCGCAATTAACAGCTCCGAGAAAGTTAATAATTACACATAGAACCAAGTTGAGCTCTCACACAAGTGTTTTCTGCTTGATTGTGACGAGGGGCTAACAGGCCAGAAAACGCTCCGAGCGGAATTCCAAACTGGGACCCGAGATAAGTGTTAACACTTGTCAACGAGTTGCGCAGATAAAACAAAAAAAATGAGTGTCCAGAAGACAGTGCACGGTCTAGGATGCCAATCTTTCTCCTACTCGAAAAATCGAACGATGACACAAACACTGGTGTACTAAGTACGGTAAATCATCCACAAATAATGGTACGATAACTACTCACTGAACGTCTGCCAGCGTTAAACAAGGATAGTGAATAGTTATGACGTGGTTGAGAGTTAGTCAGAATTACCTAAGCACTTAAAAAAATTCAAAGAATAATAGTTACTTAAAACAATATAATAATCAATCAAAATATGGGAGCTTGAATGGGCTTAGTTGGCTGTGGTAGTATATCCTGTCACGGTCACCATAAATGTTAGGTTCTAAAAGATGAAAATTTTATTTATAAATATTATTTAATGTAGCCCTATATTGTTAACATTTAAACCTTAACCCACAATCATAAAAAATACACTTATAACAAAATTTAAGTAAATAACATACCACAGAAAATACACAAAATATGACACGTTAACACACAATAAGAACTTAATATTAAACGTAACGAACAGAGAGGGAAATTCAAATAATGGGAATACTTAAGGTTGTCTGACTCCCGGTATCTCTCAAGCTCGGTGACTGGTTATCCACGACTGATGTGTCAGCAGGAACACGGAGGTAGTCGTGGTTGGTTGAGTCCTGAGTTGGAACCAAGGAAGCTAGAGAGACAAGGAAGTCTTTGTGCAATCGGGGCAGGTGAGGCCAGGTTTCCTGCCCTGTTTTCCATCTAGATGGCAGTAGCGTCGGCGGTGAGCGTCGTCTACAACAGAGCGCTGTCAGCGCACAGGTGGCGGTACATGTAAACAAACACTCATTGGCCAAACCACACCGCAGCAATGCCGCCTACAATTTCCCGAAATATGTGTTGTGTTTGTGGCAGGAGGAGGGATACACTTCACGGAACAAGACTTCATCTATTTCCGAAGGATTCTAGGAGGTTAGTAACCATGAGTGAATTGAATTTGTTTCTAAAAATGACAATACTTATGTTGCCTCAGTCCCGGGATGATGGGCTGGCAAATATATTTACTTCTACCGTTTCAACCATTTACAAGGGGTAGCAAGGTAGACGAATCTATTTGCACTTTTAAATATGATATTGATCGTGATTTAAAGGTTTCTTTAAAAGGTCCGATTTTCATAACCATATGGAAAAATTCGGTAAACCACACAGGGTACCGCGTGATAGCTCCCCCGCCCAGATAATTCCCAAAGATAAACTAAAGTCGCCAGGACAACTATTTTTTCGATGTACAGACGCTAATGGCGTTAATATTTACATTTTCTCATCCATGATTTCAAAAGCTGGGGGGATTTTGGAGAGTCTTTGCCCTTTTTGTGTCTTCATCTGGTATATTATGGCATAAATGAACAAATTTACAAAAATATCACAAAGGGGCGCCAACAATAAGGTCCCCATCTAGTGTTTATTTACTGATGCCCTTCCCCCGTGCCCCCGAAAAAAAACCATAGTGAAATTTAAAAAACCGTATATACTTGCAGTAAAAAGCATAAAACAACGCTGAAACGGGTAGATTATACAGTAAGATAAATACTGTGTTTCATTTTCAGGGGCACAACACTCGTTTTGATTTTATAATTCGTATTATATGGCGGTGGCGACATAGTGAGGGGGGACTATACTGAATTACAGTACCCTGCCACGACTCGCACGGCGGCAGATAACGTCACAAAATAAAATTTCTGAAAATTAAAAAACCCAAAAAATTAGAAAAACTAAAATTTCGTCTTCGAAGACAGTGTGCCAAAAAACAAAAAAATTTGCACTTAAGACTATACCTTTTAAAAAAAAATAACCTAACCCGGATTTTTTCCCAAGGTTAATGGTTAAAAATGTTTTGGTATATTTAAAGGGGAGTAGTTTTGGTTTGAAATTTTCCCCAAAGTAAAATGTTTCAAATAATCTACATCTTCTCCCTGAATATTCCAATGCTAGCTTTTGTATGTCATTTTGCTTAAAACCAATATATTGCAGACGCTGCAGGGGTGCAAAACCCCAACATGCCATGTGAAACACACCAGATGGTTTGCTGATCACTTTTAGCCCCAGCACATAGGATGAAAGGGAAGGAACCCATGAGCAATCTGTTCCAATGCCTTAGGTATTAAAGGATCCCTTTTTTGTGGTTTCTTAGTTTGTTATATGTTACTTTAAAACCAAATGATTTTTGTTTTTTGATTAAAAATTTTTAATCGTTTTCCTGAAATTTTGATTAATATTGGAACAGTACGACATTGTTTTTAATGGTGTGTGATAATAATTCCTTATTAGAGAGTAATTTTGAAGCTCTATTGGAAAAGATTTATGAAACCCTTTTTTTCTGATAATATGATTTGATTAGATGTGAGAAATTTTCCTTTTAATTTTTGTAAACTGCAATTTTCAGAATCACTATGTGAACCCTTCAATTAAATTTTTTCCACATCATTATGAAGTAGTACTGTACACAGTACAGTCATAAATTTGCAAACTAATAACAAAATAAAATATTCAGGGATCATATTTTCCCCAAAACATGACATTTTTTTAAATTTTACTGAGGCCTAGATCCCGGGTGAGGTGAGACTTCCTTCTCCAGAAATTCTAGGTAAATGTATGATAGTTTGAAGCTGCTTGTGAGTAGACAAATCAAATTAGGACAAAAGTTGGGTATACTTTAAACCGTACCATGATTATAATGAAGTTTTAATGTTTATGTATAAAAATTGCCACTGGGTTTAAACCAAACAAAACAATTTAGGTAAAGGGGAAAAAAGAAAAAATTGCATTAACACTGTGTTTTAGCATGTTTGGGTTTATTTTTTTACACCTAACAATTTTTTCCACAGCATAGAAGAAGACACAGCATGTCAACACCGGGTTGGATGTTGAGCAAACGGATGATGGTGGGCAAGACATCTTATGCAGGACTCCCAAATTATGGAGAGCGGAAACCAAGAGTTCTTTAAATTTAGGTATTGTATTCTTTTTCACACATCGCACATAGCAGTGAAATCGATTAATATTTTAAAACGATTAATTAGAAAGGTCCAAAACCTCGTTTTTTATTTAATTTTTTTTGATTTGTATTCAAAAAATTTTGGCGTGGTGAAGAAAATGCCTCAGCTGCTGCGTGCCCTCCCACCCCTGCTGCCCCCAGCTTTGCCACCACAACAATACAAATACTAAAATTGTTGTGCTGCACAAGGCGATACATGTTTTTAATATATATATTATATATATATATATTTATATTATATTTTTAATATATATATATATATATTTTATTATATATATATATATTATATATATATAAAATTATTTTAATAATATATATATATTATATATATATATATATATATATAATTATATATATAATATTTTATATTACACAGGGAAAAAAGGGAATGATTACAATATTATTCTTTAGTGACGACTTTTTTACAATGATAAAACTAAGGGGATACCATTTTTTTCATATCAGGTATATCTTCCTGTCATGATAATCACCAATAAAGTTTTTCACAAAGGAATAAAGCTTTTCAATCCATTAATCTTGAGTTATTTAAAAAAATCCCAGAGACAAAAACTAAAGTGAGTGTCTACAAAAAGTTCTTAAGTTTGTTCAGGAGAGAGAGCCCCTTTCATCTAAGAGCCCATACGTAATTTCTTTATCATAGGTTCTTCTCAACTATAGAAATGAAAAATACATCAACAATGGCTATGTCATTACTTTGCCCCATTATTCCAATTTTTTTACCCATTTTCTAATAATGTACCTTTGACAGGTTGTGGCTCCCCAAAAGTGGAACAGGACACCACAGATTCCCAGCAGGGCTCATAAAAAAGCAGGGATTTAAAAAAAACACACACCAAACCAGTAAGTCTATAACATTTGAAATTGTCCGAGAATAACAAAGGATGACAGGAGATTCAGGTGCGAAGAAGTTGTGTGTACAATTTTTTTATTTCCCGCCCGACTTTTACTGTGTTGTGTCATGTTGTATATAAAATTGTTTGCTTTTATAATTAAAATAGTCCAAAAACAAAAAAAGTGAATTTTAAGACTTTTCAGGTGGGGGTTTAAAAGGGGTCAATCTTTAATTTTGGGGGCATGACCACATTATGTTGGTAATACATGAATAATTTTGCCTTTCAAACACCCCAAAAAACACATTTATATAAGGGAAAAACAGGCCCGGCATTTGGTGTAATATTTTTTAAATATATAGAATTTTTTTTTTTTTTTCGTGTGTGTTATATAACCAAAAGGAAGCATATATACACACGAGTACATTATTGCTTATTTGATATTTTAATTGGTGTGAATTGATGCATTTTTTTTTACAGGGGTCAGAAAAATTCAATTGCTGCATCCACAGCACGCAGACTGCGTACCCCTACATGCAGCCAGAAGCTGCTGCAAGATCCCCCCCAACTAATGAAGGCTGCAGCCAAATATTTGACCCAAAAGGTGTGAATTTTTAGGACACAATTGATGCATAGTTTTAAAAAAAAAAGTCCATGAAGTCCCCCTTTTTGTTTAAGTCCCAAAAAATCTCAAGAGGTAAAACCCTACTGTGTTTCATCTTGATAAAATGAAGGACTTGATTGGGGCTCATGAGTATGCGGTGGCAGTCTCAAATGGTTTGATTGCTCGTGCTCTCGGGGACCTGAGAAAAGTGGGGTACCTGCAAACGTGAAAAAATCTAAGGCTGCCAAGGAGGGATTGGGGGGCGCCCGAGGTCAAGGCGTGGGTTTTGTCTCGACGGAGACGCTGGAGAAAATCGAGGAGAGTCGCGCTGCCAGGCTGACTGGGAAAACCCGGGGCCAGCACAGGGCTTGTCACGCCGGAAAGAACCCCCCTGGGGAGAGACAAGGAGAGGATGTCAGGGTTTCCGAGGGGTGTCGAGGGTCAGTTGAACGCTAATGACCTCCGACCCGCCTACCGAGCCCTGAAGAAGCTCCGTTCCAAGTCTCCTTCTCGGGCGAGTGCTATTCGAACATCAGATGGGCGCCTCGTGTCGGACATGGATGGGCAGATGGCTCGTTGAGCTGAGTACTTTGGGCAGTTGTTCACGGTGGACTCTCCAACTGAGCAGCTTCACACCACTGGGTTACAGGCAGTGGATGCCGATCCTCCCATTGACGAAAGTGCACCCTCTCCTGACGAAGTCAGAGAGGCTGTAGCAAAGTTGAGGGGTGGAAAGGCAGCTGGTGTTTGTAATATCAGTGCGGAGCTCCTCAAAGCTGGGGGTGAGGCCATGATCCACGGGTTGTATGCTGTCCTGACTGCCGTGTGGCAATCAGGTACCATTCCTCCTGACTGGAAAAGGGGGCTGGTCGTCCCTATCTGGAAAGGGAAAGGGGACCGTCAGGACTGCAACAATTACCACGGTATTACACTGCTCAGCGTACCAGGCAAGGTGCTTGCCCATCTATTGCTGACACTGATTCGCAGCCATCTGGTGAAGCATCAGAGACCTCAGCAGTCTGGGTTCACGCCTGGTAAGTCAACAACGGACCGTATCCTAGCGCTTCGTGTCCTGGTGGAACGCCGACGTGAGTTTCGACAGGGGATGCTTGCAGCCTATGTTGATCTCAAGAAGGCGTTTGACTCAGTGCATCGTGAGTCACTCTGGGATCTTCTGCAACTTCGAGGGATTCCTGCAAGGACTATTGGTTTGATAACTGGTCTGTATTCTGGGACTGAGAGTGCTGTGAAGTGTGGGGCAGGTATATCCGGCTTCTTTCCTGTGAACACAGGAGTGAGGTAAGGGTGCGTCCTTGCCCCATCACTTTTCAACGCTTGTATGGACTGGGTATTGGACAAGGTTGTAGATCAAAGAGATTGTGGAGCATCCGTCGGCAACACCAAGATCACTGATCTGGTTTTTGCCGATGATGCAGTAATCTTTGCTGAGTCGCTGGAGGTCCTGGTGATGGCTCTCGAGGCGCTGCATGAGGAGGCAAAGCCTTTGGGACTTGAGGTCTCCTGGCTCAAGACCAAGGTTCAGGTGTTTGGAGACCTACTAGATGAAGCAGTACAGTCTGTTCATGCGTGTGGCGAGGACATTGATATCTTGGAAAGTTTTACATACCTTGGTAGCGCAGTCCATAATGACGACGGGTCACGTCAAGAAGTCTTACGGCGGATTGGCATAGCTCACGTTGTTATGGACTCGCTCAGCGAGAGTATTTGGCGTTGTTGGTACCTGTGCAGGAGGACAAAGATCCGGATCTTCAAATCGCTTGTAAACCCTGTCTTACTCTATGGTTGTGAGACATGGATACTAAATAGTGGCTTGAAGAGACGAATCAATGCCTTTGGTAATAAGTGTCTTCGCAGAATCATGGGGTATCGCTGGGATGATTACGTGTCAAATCAGCGATTGCACCGTGAGACTGAATCGAGGCCTATTACCTGCATAGTCCGTCAGCGCCAACTTCGGCTATATGGGCATGTGGCACGCTACCCTGAAACCGATCCTTCCCATCGGGTTGTATCTGTATGAGACAATCCGGCGTGGAGGAGGCCAAGGGGGCGCCCACAAGGCTCGTGGCTGGGGCAAGTTGATGTTTCTTGTCGAGAGCTGCTTGGTATGGGAAAGGAGCCTGCATGGGAACTCGCGCGTGGTGACCCCCGGGAGTGGCGTCGTAGGGTGGGCGAGGCGACGCGCCCCCCGGCGTATGCCCCCAATGATGATTGATTAACAAAAAAGAAAGGATTCAGATATGGGATGCATGAGAGGAAATATGCTTTAGCCTTATTCTATCACAGCCCCAAAGCATACATATTTTTAAGATCTGTTTTTTCCCTCCCTTCACTTTCAACTTTGCATTGTTGGCTAAAAAGGATCTGCATGAATACTGGTTGGAGCAAACATTCTCTGGCAGTCCTGAAGAAGAGAGCAGAGACCTTGCCAAAAGAAGAGACTCTTTGTGGCATTGTATTTGATGCAATGAGCCTTAAAGAATCTTTTCATCTTGACCAGGCCTCTGACTCCATCTTTGGTAGGGAGGACTTTGGAGAACATGGCAAAAGTTTGAAACAAGCGAACCATGCACTTATATTCATAATCAAGGGTTTGGTTAGGAAATGGAAAATGATTTTAGGATATTGTTTTCTATTCGGGAGGGATTAATAATTGTAAAATGAGGGAACTATATGAGATGTCAGTTAGGAAAGTTAAGGAAACAGGGTTTAAAGTAGTTTTCACAGTTTGTGATCAGGATGGAGTGCATCGTTCTGTGTTTCGGACTCTTGGCATGTCAAAAGATAATCCTACCTTTGATGTTGATGGTGAGAAAGTACATTTCTTTTATGACTCGCCCCATCTTTTGAAAAGCCTCAGAAACACACTTTTAAAGTACAACATCAGAATTGGGGGGAATGAAATTTCATGGGATCATATTAAAAAAAAATATTTGACAGCTCATGCTCAAAAGCTTAGACTTGCACCAAAATTAACCTCTAAGCATATGTGTGAAGAAGGCTTTTCAAAGATGCGTGTCAATCTTGCCACACAAGTTTTGAGTCGTACAGTAGCAGCAGGCATGTATACACATTCCGTCACCGGCCTGCTTCCACCGGCAGCTGCTTATACAGCAGAATTTGTGCATGAGGTGGATAGACTGTTTGACTGTTTTAAGAGTTCAGTTAGATTTCATTTCAAAGAAATTTGGGGGGGTTTAACCTCACAGTCTTGTCATTTGCAGTTTATCAATAATATAAATTAATACATAGAGTCATGGGAAGTTTGTGCATCACCTCATGTACATATTTACTGTAAAGATGGCTGGCTAATCAACCTAACATCTCTCAAGGCTTTGTGGCAAGATGTTCATGTCTATAACGTGAAGTATATTCTCAGCCGTTGACTTTATCATGACTGTCTGAAAAACCTGTTTTCCAAATTAAGGAATATATATGGGAATTGTGACCATCCTAGTGTGTACAATTTCATCAAAGGTCTTAACTCTGTGGGGACCAATTAACTATTGCAAGGCCCAACATCCGGTAATTGTGAAGTAGATGAGTCACAGTTCCCTGTCGAAACCTCAAATTGGGAATCAGAAGTTCCCATGCCCCCAGATTCTGATACTGATACAGAGCAGGAAGACCAACTGCCTGATGACATGAGTGTCTCCAAAAAAATGCTCTTGTGTATATAGTTGGGTGGACATGTAGAAATTTTTTGAATAGACATGATTGTCAAGTATGTAGGGACTTTTTGATTGATGACAGCCAGATGCTTGACAATAATGCAAAATTAGTCATGCATTTTAAAGCAGAAATTAAAACACCACACTCTACATTTGGGGGGCTGTGTATTCCAACAGACAGTGCAATCAAACATTTTTCTGAAATAGAAAACAAAACTGTCTAGTGTTATGGAGAAAGCTATGCTGGGTAGCAGAGTCAGCCATACGCTATTGGAAAAACTAAAACAACACACCGTTTCTGGTCCCCTGCAGCTATGTTCCACCCATCTATATCCCAAGTTTCATTTCATTTATATAAAAATGAGAATATTTTAATACTCAAGTGGAGAAATAGAAGTCCGGGATTAGGTAGTAAAAGACAAAATAAGAAGATACTGAAATTGAAAAACTAACAAATGATTTTATATACACTTTTTTCAGCTGAAACCTGATACAAACGGACAGGTTGGTACATATATTACCTCTTATTTCTGAGTTTTTTGGTGGTGCATTAGGAGTGCTTTCAGTTATGCAGCATGTATGCATATATTGTGTTTAGTGTTTCATTTAATGCACCAGAGCATGTAACTGTGTCCTGTTATTTGAAAGTGTCATTAATGCCTGAAATCTGCTTTGCTGTACATGACAAGTGTCATTAATGCCTGAAATCTGCTTTGCTGTTATCTTCAATGCTAGTGTACATGTACAATACCTGAGATCTGCTGTTATCTACTGGTCTGTGCTAGTGCATGTTATACTTGACACTTGCTGTGATGATGTATTCTTTGTAATGCCAAATCTGGCTGGGCAGGTGAAATTTGCATAGACTTACAACATAAATTCATGTAGTTTATTTATCTACATTTCTGACGCCTGTTACCAAGAACTCCCCTAGGTGATGGCCGCAACATTCTCCTTATATTCCTGTCCTTACATTCCCTCCTTACATGCTCTAACCCTCTCATTCTCCTCTCACCCATTTCTTCCAATTTCACGTAGTACAATGTTACTTTTCACCAGTCTTTTTCCTGGTTAAAAAAAATGCAGTTATAAAATAAAAATATAAATAAAAGGCACACTTTCATTAACCTTAAAGAGTAATGTTCATATGTTTTTGTAAATATGGAAAACATAAATTACAAAAAAGGAGGTATGCAGTATTCAAATAAAAACACTATAGTTCCCGCTTAAATTCTCTACGTTCTCTTATCATATCCTGTGTTCGACATAGATGGCAGGACCGTACGGTTTTCAAAATTTATTGTGGAGTCGGATTTCCTTGACCTCTATCTTCCTTGGTTGGAACTGACTAGGATAATCTCGTGAGGCAACCTCGTCTACTAGCACTCGC
>JACEEZ010003165.1:110000-117500 GCA_016584305.1 Chionoecetes opilio
ATTTCTTTAAGGGGTTTATTCCAATTTTTTTTTTTTGGTTATCTCGCGCTGTATGTTAATGACTAGTTTATCTATGTCCTTTAAGAAAGTGTGGACCAGAAACTGCACACAGGTATTCTAGATGGGGGCGAAAAAAGCGAGTAAAAGGAGTGCGTATAACTTTTTCAGATTTGAAACTGAAAGTCGTCCAATAAAAGCCAAACCAATTTATTTGCAGTTTGTACTTACCTCTATAATTTGGTTCTTCGGTTTGAGATCTTTGAGATTTATAAAAGCCTAAATCTTTTCTTTATCAAAACTTGTTAGTTGGAAATCGTTCATACGTAACTTTTATGAGGGTGGTTATTACCGATAGGTTAGTACATGACATTTGTCAGGTTGAAATTCATTTGCCATGTTTTTAAGACCATTCTGTTAGCGTGTTGAAGTCGTTTTGTATGAGTGGCGCTGAGATTCTGTAGAGGCTCTGGGGTTGTGTGATTTCGTGTCTCAAGCAAATTCGATATCCTGCCATGTGATGCCATCGTCAATGTCATTTGTATATAAGAACAGGAAGGTCCGAGAAAACTGATCCGTGAGGAACACCCACTATTTACGTGGTCCAGTCAGAAGAATTCCATTTATTACCACCTTTGTTACGAGTTGACAGCCAGTTTTCTATCCAATTTGAAAGATGGCCTGTCGTATTACCATGAGCTTTTTTTACTGTGTAATGAGACGCTTATGAGGAACTTTGTCGAAGCTGTTTGAAAATCGAGGTAAAATAAGTTCTGCTTTCGGTGTGACATTTTGAATAAAAACTATTGTAAAATCAAGTAAGTTTGAGAGGCATGAGAGTTTAATTTTGAATCAATGTGCGAGTCTTTGATTAGTCATTTTCTTCTAAGACTTAACGATTTTGTCTCTTATGATGGAGGCCAGTAATTTCCAGGGCAACTGATGTTAAACTGATGGGCCGATAGTTTCCCGTGGCTGCGACTTGCTTCCTTTCTTTTAAATTATGGGTGTGCATTTGCTAGTTTCCATTTTTCGCACGTAATTTCGGTGAGTTAAATACTTATTAAATAAGATGGGAAAGTGGGTTTGACATTTCGTTCTTTGATTTCTTTTAATTGCGTGGCGAAATTTTGTTCAGGCCAGGAGCTTTGTTTATCTTCATGTTATTTATCGCGAGCAAAATGTCACATTCCTGAAAGGTAATGAGCTGAGGCAAGTACATTTGTTCCTGGGTTTTAGGGGATGGGTAATTTTGGTGTTTTCCACTGTGAAGACTGATGCCACATCAAAAAAAGTTATTTAGAGTTATCCTTCCATAGATCACTTCATTTTCTGTAGTGTTCGCCATTTAGCCATTTCCAACCGGTCCTATGGTGACGTCATTACGTTTTTTCCTTTTAACATAGCTGTAGAATTCTTTAGGGTGTTTGATTTGACTCCATTTGCGGCAATAAGTACTTCATAACTTTTTCTTGCTCTGACTTAAATGAGTTTTTTTGTATTTTCGTCTAATTTCGTCGTGATCGCGTCTTGTCGTCTTCATTTGTGTTTTATGTGTTTTTCATATGCACGACTTTTAGCTGCAGGCTGTCATTGATTTCGCGGGTCCACCATTTCGGTGTAATGTTTTTGAAAAAGATCGCCTAATAGCATCGGTATTGAGGATTGTATTGCTAAGTTAAGCTTACCGGTGAATTCAGGCCATTGCTACATTTATGTCTTAACTTCTGAGATAACATTCCAATCGGTGTTCGTAGATTCTTTAGTTTTATGAAGTCTGCCCTTCGATAATCAAGAACTTTTCTTTACTTTCGACTTCGCTTGTCTTACTGATGTTAATACTGAAAGTAATCCCTCGGGGGTCAGTGTGTCTACTAAATCGGAACCGACGCGTTAACGTTACTGACAAGATTTTCGTTAGCTGTGAAAATAAGATCTAGAATATTTTCGCTCACGTGGTGATCCACGTGTTGGTATAAAGCACTTTCTTGGAGATTTGAATAGAGAGTGGTCCCCGAAGGTGTTGTAAAGCGCGCCGCCCCAACTAGTAACGGGAATATTAAAATCAACGAATATAGGCTTTCGTCTGAGAACGATCTTCAATATTTGTCATTAGAGTTCTTCTTCAATTGTATTTGTTTGAGCTGGAGGTCGGATAAAAACAATGCAATTACTACTTTTGAGAATGACGATGTAGATTGCACGAAACTTAAATTAATGTAATCAGTTTGTGTTTAGATACTACAAGGGGATGAAGGCAGGACTTTATATATAATAGACCACTCCTCCGTGCTATTCGTAGTCTTTCTGAACTTAATAAGTTATACCCTGTATCGCAAATTCAGCAAAAAAATCTCTATTTGTCGTATCTATCCATGATCTGTAAATTCCGAGATCGTCGTATTGTGCTGAATAAACTAGTTCCTCTAAAGCATGAAAGTTGTACGTATACTACGGGCATTAAAGTAACAAGCTTTAATATCGGGATGGGTTAGTTGGGGCTTTGCGGGAACTAAATTTGGTGCTTGGAGTGAAACGAGAACTATATTGCGGGAACTAGAGCCTAGGTGTTGTCGGCACCTCTACTGCTGGGAGTTTTTTGATTGAGTTAGTTACCGGGTCATTTAGTAGCCTACCGAGTCCGTGCAGAACCAACTGAATTTAAGCTGGGAGACCATCGTTCTCGGAAGAGAATCGGTTGGTTATGAAAAAATGGTCCAATAAGTTTATATATTCACTCCTTCTTCTTACAGAGATTGCGGAGGACCGATTGTTTGTGCTGGAAGGCCTTTGTTGTAGAAGCTGGTTGCCGATGATCCTCGGACAAGAAACCAGATACGATGATTTTACTAGATTGACTTTATATTTGTTCATCATCTTGCGATATTTAGTAACGAGGACCTCTCGATCTGGTTTGTTTACCGTCAGCTGTTCACGCGGAATATGGGATCAGGGTGTTTGCGTCGGCGTCATTTGTAAAACATCGCAGGCCTTCTGTTATGTTGTCACGAGGGACGCTCCGGGAATGCAGTGCTCTTTCGGGGTTGGGGATACCGACCCACAGAATTCTACTAGCTGATCACGAATGTTGCGTCCCCGATCAGTTTGACGTCCTTTTCTACTGGACGTTTCGGCAAAGATTTTCGAATCTGTTATAGGTAGTGATGGGGAGTTGCTTCTTTACCAAGGCTGTTTGGACCCTGTCTTACAAGGGTGAATGGGACAGAGGATCGGAGGGAGGGTGAGAGGGGGTAGGTCGGAGGAGGACGCGAGGAGGTGAGGGAGGAGGAGGTAGGGTGTGAAGGAAGAGGAGGGGGAGGAGGAAGAGGAGGAGGACAGGGGAAGATGGGGAAAGGGAGGAGGAGGAGGGTGGGGGGGGAGGGGAGGAGGAGAGGAGGAGGAGGAGGAAAGAGGAGGAGGAGGAGGAGGAGGAAGGAGGAGGTGGTGGGTGGAGAGTGGGAGGCGGAGGCGGAGGGGATGGGTTGTGGAGGGACTAGGAGGAGGAAATTAAGGTTGTGGAGGGGAGAGTCAGATCACTAAAGTACAGGTGTAAGGGAGAGTCAGGTCCACAGGCGAGGAAAGGGAGGATGAGGAGGAGGAGGAGGAGGCGGAGGAGGAGGAGGGAATACATAGGAATACATAGGAGTAACAGACCCAGGAGACCTATTGGTTCATAACTAGGGTAACTGTTGTACTACATAATACTACTATTCAACTAATGTAAGTATTTCTCCAGGGGAGCCAAACCGATTTTTAGACATCAAAAAATTCGTCCCGGGTGTGTAAAAGGGTGGCTTATGCAAATCACATTACAGGTGCTAGGAACATTTGTTTTTTAGTAGGGACACACCTCAGGGAAAAGATGCTGGGAAAATGTGTGGGAGGTCCAAAAAATAATATGACCACAGTTCGGAATCTCGTAGCTTTTGTCCCCCATATCACTGTATATACTCACCGATTGAATGCAAAATTATTGCTCGCAATTCAGTTTTAATTACAATAGAATGTAAATTTTTGGCATATTTGATAGCTAGTTTACTGTAGGTTCCCCTCAACAACATAAAACCATAAATTAGAAAAATCAAATTTTTTTGCACTTATAGTTGTACGTAGTCAAATAAAACATCTGAAGTAAATACCTACATTTCGATATAAATGATCTATCTTATATATGAATATATATATTATCTGTGGACAGTTAGGCTTATGAGACAAAGTCAAAAAACATTACACACATGGTACAGAACACAAAATTAATAAATCTCATTAAAATTAATTTTTGGGCGGGGGTTCAGAATAATTATAATACTGTCACATGGAATGATAATGTACATACACTGTCAATATCAGAGTCACACCGCTGTCTGCATCCAGGGTAACAAGGACTTTATAGGACTACATTTTCTGTTCTGATCCCTGGCAAACGGCAACCAATGTAGCAATGAATGCCTTTTCTTGCTGCAGGACCCAGTACATCTGTTGCAGCCTTCAGACCACCGACGAGATATCTTGGACCCCCATTTGAAACTGCCATGATGGGTAATGTGGATGAAACTCGGCAAAAGCTGTTTTCTATCTAGTGCCCAGCCAAAATTAGTATATGGTTCCAAATTTGGTTGTGGGATATGCGTATTTTGTCACGTATTGTAGCCAGTGCTGCCCCGTTTCACAAGCATACAGAGATGTTGTGCTTCCAGTTTCGGGTCCCCCTTTCTTTTTTTTTCTCCCCTTTCCCCCCGTTTTCTCCTTCCCTTCACCTTTTCTTTCTTTTTCTTTTTTCCCTTGGTGTTGGTAGAAGTTTCAAAAGTGTGAACTTGTTGTTTAAGATTATGTACTTTAGTCTCCTAGTGCAGAGCCTTTACAGTATCATCCTTCTTTGTCTACATAGCTACACAGCAGATACGTCTGGCTTGCTGGATGACGTCCTGTCGTAGGTTTTGCCTTGATAATTCACATCGCTTCTCCAACGCCTTCAAGAGATGGACCACTTTCTACCTCTTTGCTGCACCTCAGCCATGTCTTTTACTGGTAGGAAGAAAGGAAAGCTGGTGATGTTCAGCCACTCAGGGTGGTATGGAGGGAAGGGATCTGCAATGTAGTGGCCCAAGCAACTTGCACATCTGATAGATCGAGAAAGTAGACTGGATTGTGTAGCGTGCGAACCCATATTTCAGGCGTTTTCCTTAAGGAAGTGTAGATTATGTATAGGACTACAACATGAACCGATGACATCCACACACATCATGTGCAGGATGTACTACCGTGCGCTACCTCTTTCTGAAAAGCTGTAGATGAAATGAAGTAGTATAATTTCTGGTGTCTCTTGGCTTCTATTCTGAGTGGACTGCAGCTCTGAAACTTCATTCACTGTACCCTTTTGAGACCACAACACTTTTGTTACGTACTCTTGAAGCACCACCTAGGTAAGGACATGTTGAACCCAATGTATTGATTTTTCAGATCTCTTCATCCCGGTCTCAATTTCATGCATCAAATAATGTTCAAAAGTATGCTTCTTTCGGTTTGGCAGAATATTGGTAATAAAAATTGTGGAGAGGAGCAAATATCACGCTTCACTTTTGAATTGCAAAGACCTTTAGCTATTTTCGACTTGGCTATACCTGGTGTTGGTGTGTGGAAGCTTTGTAGATTGGTCTGTTCGTCATACTGGTCACAGCAGAAATGTGATACTGGGCTGTCCTTCAAAGAATATATCAGCATGTTGTTGGAAGGTATCTCTTGCAAATTGACTTCCTAAGTATCATCTTTTATGGGAATGTACCCACGCGTACTGCAAACATAGCATCACATTATCTACAGCTGTTTTTGAAGCTTATCTGTGGGTAGATGAATAAACTTTGTGGTCACACATGGGTTGTCTCCTTAAAATGCTTCAATCAATGTGGACTTGCGTCTCCACCTGCGCTCAGCGATCCCATTTTAACATGAGCCAGTGATGGTAGAAATCTTTGCTGTCAGTTTAATGCTTGGTCTTTATATAGCGTTGATGATGTCAACTTCACCTCCCCTGCAGCTAGTGCGTCCGCGTAGCAGAGCAGTCACCTCATCACTCTTTCAATTGGTATGTAGAAGGATTTTTTGGCTTTTGGTGAGTGATATTTTGGGTGTAGAATGTCTTCAGCTTTAACCACTTGGTTTGCTTTGCGGACATCTAATGTAGAATGTCAGTTGAGAGCTGTTCAAAAAAACCTATTTGCTTGTTTTTCAACCATTTGTCCACACATCAGTTGAAGTATCAGTTCGCCATGGACCTGTGATGTGGGACTACACACGCTGGCATTTCTCCTCTGAACAGGATTTGGTCTGCAAAGCCTGCCAAAACCATATATGTATTGTCTCTTTCTGTCCCTGGGACACTCTGGTCTGACCGATCATTGGTGGGGGCGTAATGACACGTATGCTGCTGCCGCATGGACTTTAGTTGTGAAGATCCTTACACGCATGATCAGGGATTGGTGTACACCTATTAAGTGCGAGCAGCAGCATTTATTGTTATCCACATCAAAGACCACTTGCTTCCCTTGCATCAGCATTGTATGTTTGTTCTAGCAGTATATCCGGCGACATTCCCATTGTGGCATCCATCTGATTTTCGTCAATGAAAGCACCATCTAGAATGGCTGATACACCCCCTCTTTTCGCGGTCCCTCATTTTATTTTTGTTTCTGTCAGCTAGAGATCAACAGTCACCTCTGAACAATGTATGTAGAGGTAGAGAGTGTTTTTTGCCCATATTTCACTAGTGACTCTGCTTGTTATTTCAGAATCGGAATGGCATACTTTAGTTTCAGCATGTCCCAAGTGGTGGACACAAGTGTCCAAGCCAGTTCCCGTCTCTCTGGTTAGAAGATACATCTGTGAAGAATACGACCATCTCTCAAAAAGCTGAGCCAAAACACTGCGTTGGACGATCTGATAGAATTTTTGAAATGCTCCAATTGTTTCTGGAGTATTGAAAGTGTTCATGACATGGACTTGAACGGACTTCAGATAGCAGTGGCATCTTGGTGTTATTAATCAGCATTTTCAGGACATCTAAACAGCTTCTTTCACCTCTAGTGTATCTTCAGTTTACAGCCCAGGATTCAAACTCTTCCCAATATAGGTGCCAGAGTGCCTCACTGAGTATTCGCAGAGAATGCATAGACGGACATAGACTCAGCCTTTCTCCAAAGATTTTTTTTGCTGTTCCTTAACCACACATCCCAGCCAATACAAGGAAGCTCTTTTGAGCCAGAATCCTGCATGACTTTTACAGATGGAGTTCATGTACTTGGTGTGCAGATGAAAAAAAAACCTCCAAGGAGCAAAACACATTTTGGAACTCATCTCGTACCTGTCCTAATGTACCGCACTTTCATATGTGGCTTGATCTGGTCGATGATTATTGTGTGTGTCTCCAGTGATTTTAGATGTCTTCAACTAGACGTGTCATCTCCTCTTTCAGAACACCAGGGAATGGAGTGAGAGGTGTATCAGTGG
>JACEEZ010003165.1:122500-132257 GCA_016584305.1 Chionoecetes opilio
GAGGGTGCTGCCCCTTGTGCAGCCCCAACGCCCCCTGGATAAGGTATCCCAGGACATACACGTCACTCGCCTCGCTGCACGGGTGGGTGTGCAGCAGAAGCTCCGGGGCGATCCAGGGGTAGCCTTGAGTGTGGTAAGTCTTGGCGTAGATAGTGGAGGTGCCCAGCCTGGCGGCCAAACCCACATCTATTACAGTCGCTGTTGGCGCCTAGACGGTTATGAGCACACATATATTGTCCCCCTTGACGTCATTATGCGCAAAGCCTAGCTTGACTATGCGCTTGAACGTGCGGGAGAGCTGCAAAATCACTTTGATGACGTCTACAAACGAGTTACTCGAGCTGAAAAACTTGCCAACGGTTGTTCCGGCGTAATAAGTGACTAACTGTCTCGTCTCGAGGCACACCCCGAGCAGACGCTGCACACCGACGAGGACACACAGCTCTTTCAATTTGATCGCCTCGTCAACTAAATTGTTCAACGCGAGTTATCCTACCCAAACGTCTTGATAACGAGTTCCTGGTGTGTGTTGGGATGCAGGACCAGACAACACGTCCCGTAGCTGCCGCCGCCCAAACTCTTGATAAAAAAGTGGTTAATTTCTTCCAACTCACGCTTCTCCAGCAGATGAATAAGAACATAAGAACATAAGAAAATAAGGAAGCTACAAGAGGCCGCGAGGCCTACACGTGGTAGTTCCTGTCGCCTAACACTACCTACATCCACCTTTCATCCCCATCCATGAACCTATCCAGCTCCTCTTTAAAGCTCCCTAATGACTCCGCACTAACTACCTGTCTACTGAGACCATTCCATTCATTCACCACCCTATTTGTGAACCAGTTTTTCCCTATTTCCTTTCTAATTCTACGCTTTTCCAGCTTGAATCCGTTACTTCTTGTTCTACCCTGGTTAAAAGCAGTAATAACTTTTCCTACCTCTCCTTTATTAAATCCCTTTATCCACTTAAAAGCTTCTATCAGATCGCCCCTTACTCTGCCTCCCTCGAGTGAGTGTAATTTTAATAACTTCAATCTCCACTCATAACTAAAGCTACGCATCCCTTGTATCATTTTGGTCATCCTCCTCTGCACTGTTTCTAACAAGGCTATATCCTTCCTGTAATATGGAGACCAAAACTGAACCGCATAGTCCAGGTGAGGCCTGACTAGAGCCAGATAAAGCTTTAGAATAACCTCCGCACTTCTACTTTTAACACTTATGGTAATGAATCCTAATACTCTATTAGCTCTATTTCTGGCCTCAATACATTGTTTCCTAGGTCGGAGGTCTGGGCTCACCCTCACTCCAAGATCTTTTTCACCTGCTGATCTTTTCAGCGATACATTGCTTATGGTGTATCTATTACCAGGGTTTTTTCTACCAACGTTCATAACGCTGCATTTATCAATATTAAATTATATCTGCCATCTGACTGCCCACTCGTTAAGTTTATCTAAGTCTCCCTGCAATATATTTACATCATACTGTGATCCAATAATCCTACCTAATTTAGTATCATCGGCAAACTTGCTGATACCACTGCTAATCCCACTATCCAAGTCGTTGATGTAAATAAAAAATAGTAATGGACCCAAAACAGACCCTTGTGGAACTCCACTTGTCACCAGTCCCCATTCAGATTTAGAACCATTAATTGTAACCCCTTGTTGCCTTTTACTTAGCCAAGCTCTGATCCAATGAAGAACCTTCCCATCTATTCCATGAGCCCTAACCTTATTTAAGAGTCGCTCGTGTGGTACTTTGGCAAATGCCTTACTAAAGTCCAGATATATTATATCATAATCCTTATCATTATCTGCCGTCGCATAAACTTTCCTATAAAAACTCAATAAATTGGTGAGACATGACCTACCCTTGGTGAATCCATGTTGTGAATTCTGATCAAACTATGTTTATCTAAGTGCTCTCTATTGTTTTTTGCAATAATAGATTCAAATAATTTACCCACCACTGACTTACGGGTCGATAATTTGACTTTAGTCCTCTGTCTCCCTTCTTAAATAGGGGAGCAACATTTCCTTTCCTCCACAATAATGGCACATCGCCTATCTCAACCGATTTCCTAAAAATGTGCACTAACGACTCACTAACAACCTCCTTGCATTCCTTTAATACCCTGGGATACACTTCATCTGGTCCTGGCGATTTAAATTTTTTCATTTTTTCTATACCCTCTTCCGCCATTTCCCTAGTTATCACAATATCTTTCAGTTTCTCCTCATCGCTTCCTTTGAACATCTGTTCACTATCAGGTATCGTCTGTGTATCCTCCTCCGTAAAAACACTTAAGAAATAATCATTTAGACTCTTACACATATCCTCATCCGTATTTAAGACCCTGACCCTGTCCTGACCTTAACGGCCCAACCAATTCCCTTGTCTTTGTTTTATATACCTGATAGAACCCTTTTGGGTCCCTTTTCGCCTGTCCTGCTACTTTAATCTCATAATTGTTATTAGCAACTCGAGTTAATTTCTTCACTGTCCATGCCATCACGTTATACTGTTCTTTGTTTACCAATCCTGCCTTGAACCCTAAATAAATGTTTCTTTTTACTTCAATGTTGTGTTTTAAATTGGTGGTCATCCATTTTGGATCACTCTTTCTGGACCTTATATCCCTATAAGGAATATTTCTTTTCTGTCTGTCAATTATACTCCTTACAAATGAAGTATAATCCTCCTCAACCTCATCCTCACTTCCATTTCTAACCTCTCTAATTACCTCCTCAGCCCTGACCTCACTTCCCTGTCTAACCGCTCTAATTACCTTCTCAGCAATGACCTCACTTCCATATCTAACCGCGCCAATTACCTCCAGGTGCCTTCCTAATCCTTCATAATTGGCCTTTCCAGCTGTCATCGCCCTGTCGTTATCCTGGGAAACTTTCTTCCCCTCCATCCCACACCTCTTATTAATAACCTCCAGGTGTCTTCTTAATCCTGCATAATTGGCCTTTCTGAAATTAGGTATTCGATGCTTATTGCCATTTAATTTTCTAACTTCAAATTTTAAGCTAAATCTGATCTCATAATGGTCGCTATTATCTAAATTCCCACCGACCTCCACATTTGTAACTAAATTGTCTCTATTTGTCAGCAATAGATCTAGAATATTATCTCCTCTAGTAGGCTCCTTGATTGTTTGACTTAGGAAGTTATCCTGGATTATATTTAACAATTCATCTGCGTCACTGTCACCTATGATTAAATCCTAGTCTATATTCCTAAGATTAAAATCTCCCACCACGCATAGTCGATTATATCAGCAGGCCTTGTTTATTTCTTCCCATATAGGAGTTGAATCCTCTTTACCTAAGTTTGGAGGGTTATACACTACACCCAAAACCATTTTCTCAGTTCCCTCCGTAACCTCTACCCATATAGACTCTATGCTGTCATCTGTTTTTATAACATTATTAACACAACACTGCAATGCATCTCTTGCATAAAGCGCAACTCCTCCACCTCGTCTGCCTATTCTGTCCTTGTGAAATAACCTATACCCAGCTATCTCGACTTCCGGCTCAAATTCCTTTCCTGACATATCCAGCCATGTTTCGGTTAATGCTATTATATCAAAATCCTGTACACTATTTATTCCTTTCAGGAAATCTATCTTTTTTTTTAAATACTCCTACAGTTTGTATAGTAAACTTTCAAGCAACTCCTCTTCTTTTTGTCAATTTTCCCTTTATCTTTAACTAAACCCCTCCTCTCTCTCTTCTTACGAATCACTTTAGTTCCCTGCCTTCTGATACTCCTCCTAGTGTCGCAAATTTCCTTTACCCCGACCCCAGTGTCTAAACCCCGGTTTTCTGTCTTTAAAAAGTCTGTAGTGCATCTATCTCCCTTTCAAGGGATTCAGACAAGATCTGAACTCCTTTCCTCGAAAAGTGCACCCCATCCCTGCGGTAGAGGTGATTATGCCCGAAAAATAGGTCCCAGCTGTCTACAAAGGCCCAACCATTGTCTTTGCAATGAAGTGCCAGCCGGCAATTCATTGCAATAGCCGTGGAGGCTTCCTAGCTGCTATGTACCGTCGGCTGATATGTACCGGCTGCTTTGTACCAATGCTTTGGCTTATATGTACCATTGCAGGGCTGCTATGTACCGGCTCTTATGTACCACTGCTTCAGCTTTTATGTACCGAACAGGGCTACTATTTACCTACTACCAAGTAGGGAAATAAAATCTTCTTCTTTTTCACCAGTCTTTATTAGATAAAATCAAGTAAGAATTGTTTTCATCAGTCTTTATTAGCACAGCATCCAAAAATAGTTTTCTATCAATATTAGCATAAAATACAGTTGTACAATTTAATGAAAGTTTGTCTATAAAGAAAATCTATAAAATTAAGCCTGTATTGACTTACACTTGTATACTGGCTTAGTCCTCTGTATGATTCACCAATTCAGCACATTGGTTAAGGAATTCGGAAGTCGTTATTGAGTTTCCCTCATATTTCGTCCACAGGTCATGTAGCTTAACCTGTTTTTGGATGGCATGTTTCCTTTGGTACATATACACTTTCCTCTGGGTAACTAATTTCACTAACATGGGAATTCTATTTTCCTCTTCGTGAAGAATGCTGATTAATAGGTACATATTAATGGAATTGGTTTTGGCATCCTTGTTTATCGCATGATGCCACCCTTCAACATCGTTGTTTGTTCTTACTAGGCGTTTGTAGCAGCTCCAAGAATGTGGAGGATGTATCTCATTCCTGATCCACACTTTTTCATAGTATGTGATAACTGATATGTTAAATGTCGTCGTTGTACAGCAACTTATAATACTCCTGGAAATACAAATACTTTCAAATTGTATTTAAATACAATTCAAATACAAATACAATTGTATTTGATCCAACCTTACCTGAAACCACCGTCCAATTAGGATAGTCTGGGCAGTGGGCAACACCACATAAAAACTTCACCAGCTTTCAATTGTCTGTTTTTATTCCGGTACTCAGATTGGGATATTGATGTACCACATAAGCAATGGCGCCACTGGTTACATCCGTCACAGATAAGTGTTTCCTGTCTCGGGCGGACTTCCAATCCACATCCTGAACAAAGGAAAACTGCAGATGCCATGGTTGTACCAGAAGGATAACTGAATAAGCAGGCCCACTGGAGTTTCGAAGTAACTAATGAACAGGTCCACTGGAGTTTCAAAGTAATTAATGAACAGGTCCACTGGAGTTTCAAAGTAACTAATGAACAGGTCCACTGGAGTTTCGAAGTAACTAATGAACAGGTCCACTGGAGTTTCGAAGTGACTAATGAACAAGTCCACTGGAGTTTCGAAATAACTAATGAACAGGTCCACCGGAGTTTCTAAGTAACTAATGAACAGGTCCACTGGAGTTTCTAAGTAACTAATGAACAGGTCCACTGGAGTTTCTAAGTAACTAATGAACAGGTCCACTGGAGTTTCGAAGTAACTAATGAACAGGTCCACTGGAGTTTCGAAGTAACTAATGAACAGGTCCACTGGAGTTTCTAAGTAACTAATGAGCCGACCGGCTGCTTACATATTTTCCGGGACCGATAGGCAATCACAGATTCTAAAATTTATATTCGATATAAATACAATGAATCAAACTACATAAATTATAGTTTTTTTTTTTTTTTTCTGGCTCCGCTGTCAAGTATAACAAACAAAGAAATAAGAAGGGAATTTGTTAGTGTATTTGTATTTTGTTAATGAAATGAGTACTGAGGACATAGCAGCCGCTGAGGTCCCAGCACCGGGGTGCATAGCACCCTTTGGAGGAATAGCAGACTCAAGTGGACTTCAGCCGCGGGAAAAAACATAGCACCCAACGGAACATAGAGGCCTGTCCCCCCCGGGAGACCAAAAAGTCGTAAACAAAGCGTCTTGGAAGGACACCACACACCACAGGAAAACCCCTGCCCCCTAACTTTCCCACAGTTTCCCTTAAACCCGCCGAGCAATTTCCTCACCTCACACTCAAATCATTTCCCCCAGCGTCAGGCAGACGATGGGTTTTTTCCCTTTGGGTCCCCCATGCATAATACTTGCACTAACAAACCTCCCCTTCCCTGGAAAAAACCCCCGACTTCAAGCATCCCTTTCCCCTGTCACAAAACCCCTGCTGGAAGATGCCAAACCCGACTGCACCAAAAACCAAGATTTTACCTTGGGAATGAATTCGCCCCCTTTCCCTTACCCGTATCTCCTCTTGCAGCCTGAGAGCCCTTAAATGGGTTCGGCACACAACGGGTCATTGTTTACCTTTTTCCCCTTTCGGGGGGGCTCCATGATCAACTACCCCAAACCCCAATCCTGGGACACGGGGTGCCCCTTAGTAGTCTCCGAGTCACATCTCGCTCTGGTACCCCCTACAGGTACATCCCTGCAGTGCCCTCCACTCACTCCATTGGCCTTTCACTTAATTAAGAGAACGTATCTTTTTTCCTGCCCATCACAAAAACCTTTCAATTTGTTCACTTCATTTCAAAGCTCATTTTTTGGGCTCGATGCCTCCAGAATAGTCTTAGCGTTCCCCCACCCTTCCCCAACTCTCCCCGGGCCCTTTTCACTCCTTACCCCCATAGTTTTTAAACCTCAGCCTCCTTCACTTTACCACATACCATCTCAACCCCCGCAGAAGACACAAAACCATTCTTTCCGCCACACAACACTCTCCCTCACGACGTAGCAAATTTTAATCCCGAGGCTCAAAAAAACAAACCTCATCCACGGGGACGTGGGAATGAATTTGTGACGCAGAATGTCATTTTGGGCGCAGACGAAGCAGGGGCCCCCTTCCATGATCGAATCCTGGCTGTGCCCGCTTGTTATCTCCGTCAGTCTCTTTTGACGATTCACTTCATCACCGGGGTCAGTTCCTCTCGACGGACGTGCGACTACCAGAGGAATTCACGTTTCCCCGTTGGCTCCGGTGTCGGGGATGACGTTTCGGCCCCGGACTCTGGCAACACCTTTTATTTACGCTTTGAGACGACTCTTTAGTCTTTTTACGGAGGTCTGCGGTTGTCTCTCCTCGTGGCGGGTTATATCTCGACCTCTTCGCGGCGTGGAGACCCGGGCCCCGCCGCGTGCCAAGTCTTTTTTTACACGAATTTTTCGCAGCATCCCCTCTGATATTTTTTTGACATTTTGATACCTATATATACGCCTGTTTCCGCGCAAAATACTATCCACACGGAGGTTGCTTAGCTTTCTTAATTTTGACTCCTCATTTTCTACTTGGGCGATCTTTCGTTTGAGTTGCTGTCTTGTCACCACGCCTGGCTTTAGGCTCAAGTCATTACGAGGCACAGGCGTGGACTTACCCTTCTTGTTGCCAGGAGGACCAAGTTTCTCGTTGTGTGAAGGGGAAGCAGCCCTTCGCTTGTGTGGCTTTGGTGTCATCGCGTCGGGGGAGTCACCACACTCCTGCTTCTGAGAGCGAAATAAGACTTTCCTTCTGTTAGGCTTCATTCTCTCAGAACTTTACCCTAGACACTGGCGTGATTTGACCATAGTCGCCGGTATTAAGGATGTCTTAGATATTAAGGAAGGCTAGGTATTACAAGAACTGAAGGCTTATTTACAATGGAAAAATGAAGGGAATTTGATCCTTATCGAATCCAAAGTTCCATTCTTCCTAACTCCAGCCTGACCTCTCGAGCTTTCACAATCCCCACCACAACGACCACCAACTCCTCCAACAGACGCCAAGCCTGCAGTTCCAAGTTCCAAGCTCCAAAGTTCCAATCTTCCTAACTCCAACCTAATTCCTAAATCCAACCAGATTTTTCGGGTCTTCACAACCACCACCACCACCACCACCTCCAGCAGACTCCACGTCCCTGCAGGAGAGACTGATGCGCCGGACACACCCTTCCAAGTCCGCCGACTTCCGCGGGGCCGAGACTGCCTTGCCCGCCGACCTCCGTGGGGCCGAGGCACACACAAACACACACTCACACACAAACACACAAACACACACACACACACACACACAATAGCCCCCCCCCCCCAACACGCACACACACACACACACGCACGCACACAAAAACACACACACACGTCACACACACAATAACACACACACACACATGCACACACACGCACGCACGCACACACACGCACATACACGCACACACAAACACACACACGAGTAGTGATTATCATTTATATAAATTCACAGGAGTCGTGAGGCAAAGGGATGTAGACCAGAAGCTCAATCATCTTGGAACCAGTTGGTCTTCTTGAAATTCCATGTTAATAAGGGCGTGATTCGAGACACAAGTCTTATAAAACAGACCCTTACACACCAGTCACCTTAACTCCAACCTGGAGTGAACCTGGCGGCGATTGGTCGACATTAGGTGAGGTTGGAGTTAGCGCGCTTAGAGTTGGTGACCATTTCTTATATGGTCATCCATAGACCACTATATATCTGGACTGTTCACGCGACAATGTTTTGAAATTGCCAGGCTGCATAGCGGCAGGCCGCCCCGTCGGGCAGGCCCGCCCGACAAAGAGATATAGTGGTCTATGGACTATCATATAGACTGGTTTATCAGTATATATGATATACTATAATCTTCGTAAATGTTTGTTCTATAATATTATCAAATAAAAACAGTAAAACACGCTAAAGAAATGCTATTACGAGACTCTGAAGAAATATGCATGAACTTAATATTCACTTCAACTCTTCGCCATTTAAAACTTTGCGAGACAACTTTTATCATGAAGGGTGTCAATAGAAGCGCAATTTTATTAGATTTCCATTGATATATTTCTTTTTCTGATAAATGAATTGGACCCATGCATAAATTAGTGTTAAATAAATAAATAAAATCATCAATCTGGTAATTTTCCGGATTGATGATGTTATTTATTTACTTATATATTTCGTTTTATGATAAATGAATTTGCACCATGTATAAATTAGCGTTAACTAAATAAATAACCTCATCAATCGGTAAAATTACCCTATTGATGATTTTATTTATATATATATATATATATATATATATATATAGATATATATATATATGAATCCGAGCGGCCCTCCGACTTCAGGCCCTTGTGCAACAAGCCGATATCCCGTGCGCAGTCCAGATTTACAGTGGTCTATGGGTCATCTTATCTTCAGTACATCCTTAATATCGGCATCTATGGTCAAAGCAGGGCGTGAGACCCAGGGTATAACTCAGTGATGAAACCTGACAGCTTCTCTGAACTCTTCTCAATCCTCGGGGTGGACAGAAACGCCCCTGCCGAGGAGGTGAAGAAAGCCTACCGCAGGAAAGTCCTCCTGCTTCACCCTGACAAAAACCCAAACGACACACAGAACGCTACGAAGATATTCCAGAAATTCCAAGCAGATTAAGACTGTTTCTGACCTGCGAAGAAGAGGAGAGTCGAGGCAAAGCAGCCCAAAAAGACCCGTAAGACTTATGTGTGGATGACTCACACGCATCGGTGCCACTGCGAGACTAAGTGTAAACCGAGGAAAAGACAAAGAGAATGGGAAGAAATTAATCCCAGCGATCAGCAGTAGAAGAAGAGGCGACGAATGCAGCCGGAGGATGACGATATGAGGGAAGCTGAGGCTGAATACAGAAGGTGGAGACAACGCCAGGATCGCATCCAGCAAAAGAGGGCGTCGTGCCAGAGAGAGAGACTTATGAGGAAACGCCAACGGTGGCAGGACTGCTGGCAGCGCCAGGAGGACCAGACG
>JACEEZ010003165.1:136237-156848 GCA_016584305.1 Chionoecetes opilio
AAAAAAAAAAAAAAAAAAAAAATGAATAAAAAAAATTAAAAAAAAAAACATACGGGACAAAGAAAGTTAATAAAGTTACTATGACATTTATTTAATATGATACACGTTGGAGGATCCTCCAGAACTGCAGGGTTTAATGGAGTGCTGAGTTCTTTGGAACAGATCACAGACTTGTTGTTGCTACACTTAAGCTTCATGTCAAGTCCAGAAGAATCTCAAGAGGTAACCATACTGGTTTCATTTTGAGAAACTGAAGGACTTGACATGTGCTCGTGAGTATGCGGTGGCAGTCTCAAATCGGTTTGATGTGCTCGGTACTCTCGGGGATCCTGTAGAACTGTGGGATACCTTCAAACGTGAAACTCTACAGGCTGCCAAGGAGTGTATTGGGGAGCGCCCGAGGTCAAGGCGTGGTTTTGTCTCGACGGAGACGCTGGAGAAAATCGAGGAGAGTCGCGCTGCCAGGCTGGCTGGGAACCGGGACCAGCACAGGGCTCTGGTCACGCCGGACTAGAACCCTCCTGGGAGAGAAAAGGGAGAAGGTATGTCAGGAGTCTCGCTGAGGATGTCGAGGGTCATTTGAACGCTAATGACCTCCGACCCGCCTACCGAGCCCTGAAGAAGCTCCGTTCCAAGTCTCCTTCTCGGGCGAGTGCTATTCGAACAGCAGATGGGCCTCGTGTCGGACATGGATGGGCAGATGGCTCGTTGGGCTGAGTACTTTGGGCAGGTTGTTTACGGTGGACCCCCCAAAACTGAGCAGCTTCACAGCCACTGGGTTACAGGCAGTGGATGCCGATCCTCCCATTGACGAAACTGCACCCTCTCTGACGAAGTCAGAGAGGCTGTAGCAAAGTTGAGGGGTGGAAAGGCAGCTGGTGTTTGTAATATCAGTGCGGAGCTCCTGAAAGCTAGGGTGAGGCCATGATCCGCGGGTTGCATGCTGTCCTGACTGCCGTGTGGCAATCAGGTACCATTCCTCTGATTGGAAAAGGGGGCTGGTCGTCCCTATCTGGAAAGGGAAAGGGGACCGTTAGGACTGCAACAATTACCGCGGTATTACACTGCTCAGCGTACCAGCAAGGTGCTGCCCATCTATTGCTGACACGAATTCGCAGTCATCTGGTGAAGCATCAGAGACCTCAGCAGTCTGGGTTCACGCCTGGTAAATCAACAACGGACCGTATCCTAGCGCTTCGTGTCTGGTGGAACGCCGACGTGAGTTTCGACAGGGGATGCTTGCAGCCTATGTTGATTCAAGAAGGCGTTTGACTCAGTGCATCGTGAGTCACTCTGGATCTTCTGCGACTTCGAGGGATTCCTGCAAGGACTATTGGTTTGATAACTGGTCTGTATTCTGGGACTGAGAGTGCTGTGAAGTGTGGGGAGGTGTATCCAGCTTCTTCCTGTGAATACAGGAGTGAGGCAAGGGTGCGTCCTTGCCCCATCACTTTTCAACGCTTGTATGGACTGGGTATTGACAAGGTTGTAGATCAAAGTGATTGTGGAGCATCCGTCGGCAACACCAAGATCAGTGATCTTGTTTTTGCGATGATGCAGTAATCTTTGCTGAGTCGCTGGAGAGCCTGGTGATGGCTCTCGAGGCGCTGCACGAGGGGGCAAAGCCTTTGGGACTTGAGGTCTCCTGGGTCAAGACCAAGGTCCAGGTGTTTGGAGACTTACTAGATGAAACAGTACAGTCTGTTCATGCGTGTGGCGAGGACATGAGATTTTGGAAAGTTTTACATAACTTGGTAGCGCAGTCCATAATGACGGCGGGTCACGTCAAGAAGCCTTACGGCGGATTGGCATAGCCCACGGTGTTATGGACTCGCTCAGCGGGAGTATTTGGCGTTGTCGGTACCTGTGCAGGAGGACAAAGATCCGGATCTTCAGGTCGCTTGTAATCCCTGTCTTACTCTATGGTTGTGAGACATGGACACTAAATAGTGACTTGAAGAGACGAATCAATGCCTTTGGTAATAAGTGTCTTCGCAGAATCATGGGGTATCGCTGGAATGATTACGTGTCAAATCAGCGACTGCACAGTGAGACTGAATCGAGGCCTATTACCTGCATAGTCCGTCAGCGCCAACTTCGGCTATATGGGCATGTGGCACGCTACCCTGAAACCGATCCTTCCCATCGGGTTGTATCTGTAAGAGACAATCCGGCGTGGAGAAGGCCAAGGGGGCGCCCACAAGGCTCGTGGCTGGGGCAAGTTGATGTTTCTTGTCGAGAGCTGTTTGGTATGGGAAAGGAGCCTGCATGGGAACTCGCGCGTGGTGACCCCCGGGAGGGGCGTCGTAGGGTGGGCGAGGCGACGCGCCCCCCGACGTATGCGCCCAATGATTGATTGATTGAACGGAATTACTGTACTGTATTTATCTGAAGTACGAATTACGAAAAATATTACCGTACCGTACTGTACCGTACTACATGCCCTGGCGGAGGCACACCCACCCCTCTCCCATAGACTTGACCAGATCAGACTGATTCCCTGACTAACCTTCAGACTACGTGCAACCAACACTGGGACACAGTGCTGACAGACGCCTTACAATACACTTCACTTGCACGAATAAGACAAGACACACGACACCACTTGTGGACCCACTCCCCCAGCCGTGCCCTAGTGCACTGCCCCAGCCGTGCCCTGGTGCACTCCCCCAGCCGTGCCCTGGTGCACTGCCCCAGACGTGCCCTGGTGCACTGCCCCAGCCGTGCCCTGGTGCACTGCCCCAGCCGTGCCCTGGTGCATTGCCCCCGCCGTGCCCTGGTGCACTGCCCCAGCCGTGCCCTGGTGCATTGCCCCCGCCGTGCCCTGGTGCACTCCATATATTTTTGAAGTGCTAAAAGATGTCGAAAATTGACATTATTTAGCCCTTTTTTTGATAGAGAAATTCAAAATAAGGTATTATAGTTGTTTTCGATAGAACATGCTATTTTAAACTACTGTAAGCTTATGAAAGTAGTTGGAGGCTAAAAATTGTGATAGATATGTTAATTACAAGTGTTTTTCATAGTTTCTTGTAAATTGTAGTGTTATATCATAAATAAAAGGAATTTACCTTATGATAATGCTTTATACCCTCAAAATGTGTTCTTTTCAATGATTTAAGCTATTTATCGCAGAAATATAGCTTTTTACCTACAAATTGAAGCAACCAATCCTCTTTTTAGAATAATTTGCTCCTATAAATAGCATACATTACATTAAGCTAATAAATAGAAGTGAAAGAGGTTATTTATTGTCTTAAAACGGTATATTTGTGTTACACATATTGCAAGTGTTTTTCATAGTTTCTTGTAAACTGTAGTTTTATTCTATATATACAAGTAGTTTTACTTATCATATTGCTATATACCCATAAAATGTAGTGTTTTTAGCGATTTTAGCTAGTTATCAGTGAAGAGTTTTTTTTTTCTACAAATTGAAGTACATTCCTATATATCTGTAGTTCAATAGCTTTCGATATTTGCCACAACTACATTTTACAAAATTAAAACCTAAAAATATGTATTTTTCATGAAATTTAGGTATCAATTTTAATCCTAAAAACATCGTTATTGCAAGTGTTTTAATGTATTTTTGAAGTGCTAAAAAATGTCGAAAATTGACATTATTTAGCCCTTTTTTTTATATAGATATTCAAAATATGGTATTATAGTTGTTTTCGATAGAACATGCTATTTTAACCTACTGTAAGCTTAAAAAAGAAGTTTGGGGCTATATATTGTGAAAGAATTGTATATTACAAGTGTTTTTCATATTTTCTTGTAAATTGTAGTGTTATATTAATAAATAAAAGGAATTTACCTTATGATATTGCTTTATACCTTCAAAATGTGTTCTTTTCAATGATTTAAGCTATTTATCGCAGAAATATAGCTTTTTACCTACAAATTGAAGCAACCAATTCTCCTTTTAGAATAATTTGCCCCTATAAGTAGCCTACATTACATTAAGCTATTAAATAGAAGAGTAAGAGGTTATTTATTGTCATAAAACGGTATATTGCAAGCGTTTTTCATAGTTTCTTGTAAACTGTAGTGTTATTGTATATATACAAGTAGTTTTACTTATCATATTGCTATATACCCATAAAATGTAGTGTTTTCAATGATTTTAGCTAGTTATCAGTGAAGAGGTGTTTTTTTCTACAAATTGAAGTACATTCCTATATATCTGTAGTTAAATAGCTTTCGATATTTGCCACAACTACATTTTACAAAATTAAAACCTAAAAATATGTATTTTTCATGAAATTTAGGTATCAATTTTAATCCTAAAAACAACGTTATTTCAAGTGTTTTAATGTATTTTTGTAGTGCTAAAAAATATCGAAAATTGACATTATATAGCCCTTTTTTTGATAGAGAAATTCATAATATGGTATTATAGTTGTTTTCGATAGAACATGCTATTTTAAACTACTCTAAGCGTTTTCCATAGTTTCTTGTAAACTGTGGTGTTATTGTATATATACAAGTAGTTTTACTTATCATATTGCTATATACCCATAAAATGTAGTGTTTTCAATGATTTTAGCTAGTTATCAGTGAAGAGTTCTTTTTTTCTACAAATTGAAGTACATTCCTATATATCTGTAGTTAAATAGCTTTCGATATTTGCCACAACTACATTTTACAAAATTAATACCTAGGAATATGTATTTTTCATGAAATTTAGGTATCAATTTTAATCCTAAAAACAGCGTTTTTTCAAGTGTTTTAATGTATTTTTGAAGTGCTAAAAAATGTCGAAAATTGACACTATTTTGCCCTTTTTTGATAGAGAAATTCAAAATAAGGTATTATAGTTGTTTTCGATAGAACATGCTATTTTAAACTACTGTAAGCTTATAAAAGGAGTTTGAGGCTATATATTGTGATAGTATTGTATATTACAAGTGTTTTTCATAGTTTCTTATAAATTGTAGTTTTATATTAATAAATAAAAGGTATATTCCTTATGATAATGCTTTATACCTTCATAATGTGTTCTTTTCAATGATTTAAGCTATTTATCGCAGAAATATAGCTTTTTACCTACAAATTGAAGCAACCAATCCTCTTTTTAGAATAATTTGCACCTATAAGTAGCCTACATTACTTGAAAAAACGTTGCTTTTAAAAATAAAATTGATACATAAATTTCATGAAAAATACATATTTTAAGCTCATAACATTGTAAAATATAGTTGTATAAAATTGCTGAATAATGTCAAATTTCGACATTATTTAGCCTTTCAAAAATACATTAAAATACTTGTAAAAACATCGTTTATAAGATTAAAATTGATATCTAAATTTCATGAAAAATACATATTTTTAGCTATTAATTTTGTAAAATATAGTTGTAGCAAATATAAAAAGCTATTTAGCTACATATATAAAGAAATATACTTCAATTTGTAGATAAAAACCACTTTTCACCGATAACTAGCTAAAATCATTGAAAACACTACATTTTATGGGTTTATAGCAATATGATAAGTAAAACTACTTGTATATATACAATAACGCTACAGTTTACAAGAAACTATGAAAAACGCTTGCAATATACCGTTATATCACAATAAATAACCTCCTACTCTTCTATTTATTAGCTTAATGTAATGTAAGCTACTTATAGGTGCAAATTATTCTAAAAAAAGGATAGTATACTTCAATTTGTAGGAAAACAGCTATATATCACCGATAACTAGCTAAAATCATTGAAAAGAACACATTTTGAGGGTATAATGCATTATCATAAGGTAAATACCTTCTATTAATGATATAACACTACAATTAAGAAGAAACTATGAAAAACACGTATAATATACAATTGTATCACAATATAGTCTCAAACTCCTATTATAAGCTGACAGTAGTTTAAAATAGCAATTTCTAACGAAAACAACTATAATTCCACATATAGAATTTCTCGATCAAGAAAAGGGCTGAATAATGTCAATTTTCGACATTTTTAGCCCTTCAAAAATACATTAAAACACTTGAAAAAACTTTGTTTTTAAGATTAAAATTGATACCAAAATTTCACAAAAAATACATATTTTTAGCTCATAACATTGTAAAATATAGTTGTGTAAAAGTCCTGAATAATGTCAAATTTCGACATTTTTTAGCCCTTGAAAAATACATTAAAACACCTGAAAAAACGTTGTTTTTAAGATTAAAATAGATACCAAAATTTCATGAAAAATACATATTTCTAGCTAATAATTTTGTAAATTATAGTTGCAGCAAATATAAAAAGCTATTTAGCTACAGATATAAAGAAATATACTTAAATTTGTAGAAAAAAAAACCTCTTCACTGATAACTAGCTAAAATCATTGAAAACACTACATTTTATGGGTTTATAGCAATATGATAAGTAAAACTACTTGTATATATACAATAACACTACAGTTTACAAGAAACTATGAAAAACGCTTGAAATATACCGTTATATCACAATAAATAACCTCTTACTCTTCTGTTTAATAGCTTAATATAATGTAAGCTACTTATAGGTGCAAATTATTCTAAAAAGAGGATTTTATACTTCAATTTGTAGGAAAACAGCTATATATCACCGATAAATAGCTAATATCATTGAAAACACTACATTTTATGGGTTTATAGCAATATGATAAGTAAAACTACTTGTATATATACAATAACGCTACAGTTTACAAGAAACTATGAAAAAGGCTTGCAATATACCGTTATATCACAATAAATAACCTCTTACTCTTCTATTTAATAGCTTAATGTAATGTAAGCTACTTATAGGTGCAAATTATTCTAAAAAGAGGATTTTATACTTCAATTTGTAGGAAAACAGCTATATATCACTGATAATTAGCTAAAATCATTGAAAATACTACATTTTATGGGTTTATAGCAATATAATAAGTAAAACTACTTGTATATATACAATAACGCCACACTTTAGAAGAAACTATGAAAAACCCATGCAATATACCGTTATATCACAATAAATAACCTCTTACTGTTCTATTTAATAGCTTAATGTAATGTAAGCTACTTATAGGTGCAAATTATTCTAAAAAGAGGATTTTATACTTCAATTTGTAGGAAAACAGCTATATATCACCGATAAATAGCTAATATCATTAAAAACACTACATTTTATGGGTTTATAGCAATATGATAAGTAAAACTACTTGTATATATACCATAACGCTACAGTTTACAAGAAACTATGAAAAACGCTTGCAATATACCGTTATATCACAATAAATAACCTCTTACTCTTCTATTTATTAGCTTAATGTAATTTAAGCTACTTATAGGTGCAAATTATTAAAAAAAAAAGGATTGTATAGTTCAATTTGTAGGAAAACAGCTATATATCACCGATAACTAGCTAAAATCATTGAAAAGAACACATTTTGAGGTATAAAGCATTATCATAAGGTATATTCCTTTTATTAATGATATAACACTACAATTAAGAAGAAACTATGAAAAACACGTATAATATACAATTGTATCACAATATAGAGTCTCAAACTCCTATTATAAGCTTAGAGTAGTTTAAAATAGCAATTTCTAACGAAAACAACTATAATTCCACATTTTGAATTTCTCTATCAAAAAAAGGGCTGAATAATGTCAATTTTCGACATTTTTTAGCGCTTCAAAAATACATTAAAACACTTGAAAAAACGATGTTTTTAAGAATAAAATTGATACATAAATTTCATGAAAAATACATATTTTAAGCTCATAATATTGTAAAATATAGTTGAGTAAAAGTGCTGAATAATGTCAAATTTTGACATTTTTTAGGTTTTCAAAAATACATTAAAACACTTGAAAAAATGTTGTTTCTAAGATTAAAATTGATACCTAAATTTCATGAACAATACATATTTTTAGCTCATAACATTTTAAAATATAGTTGTGTAAAATATAATTGTGTAAAAGTGCTGAATAATGTCAAATTTCGACATTATTTAGCATCTCAAAAATACATTAAAATTCTTGAAAAAATATTGTTTATAAGATTAAAATTGATATATAAATTTCATGAAAAATACATATTTTTAGCTATTAATTTTGTAAAATATAGTTGTAGCAAATATAAAAAAAGCTATTTAGCTACAGATATAAAGAAATATACTTCAATTTGTAGAAAAAAACCACTCTTCACTGATAACTAGCTAAAATCATTGCAAACACTACATTTTATGGGTTTATAGCAATATGATAAGTAAAACTACTTGTATATATACAATAACATTACAGTTTACAAGAAACTATGAAAAACGCTTGCAATATACCGTTATATCACAATAAATAACCTTTTACTCTTCTATTTAATAGCTTAATGTAATGTAAACTACTTATAGGTGCAAATTATTCTAAAAAGAGGATTTTATACTTCAATTTGTAGGAAAACAGCTATATATCACTGATAACTAGCTAAACTAATTGAAAACACTACATTTTATGGGTTTATAGCAATATAATAAGTAAAGCTACTTGTATATATACAATAACGCTAGAGTTTAGAAGAAACTATGAAAAACGCTTGCAATTTACCGTTATATCACAATAAATAGACTCTTACTCTTCTATTTAATAGCTTAATGTAATGTAAGCTACTTATAGGTGCAAATTATTCTAAAAAGAGGATTTTATACTTCAATTTGTAGGAAAACAGCTATATATCACCGATAAATAGTTAATATCATTGAAAACACTACATTTTAAGGGTTTATAGCAATATGATAAGTTAAACTACTTGTATATATACAATAACGCTACAGTTTACAAGAAACTATGAAAAGGCTTGCAATATACCGTTATATTACAATAAATAACCTCTTACTCTTCTATTATTAGCTTAAGTAATGTACAGCTACTTCTAGTGCAAATTATTCTAAAAAGGATTGTATACTTCAATTTGTAGAAACAGCTATATATAACCTATAAATAGCTAATATCATTGAAAAAACTACATTTATGGGTTATAAGCAATATGATAAGTAAAAACTACTTGTATATTAACAATAACGCTACAGTTTATAAGAAACTATGAAAAACGCTTGAATATACCGTTATATCACAATAAACACCTCTTACTCTTCATTTAATAGCTTAATGTAATGTAACTACCTTATAGGTCCAAATTATTCTAAAAAGAGGATTTATACTTCATATTGTAGGAAAACAGCTAAATCACGATAATACTTAATCATTGAAAAACACTACATTTATGGGTTATAGCAATATGATAGTAAAACTACTTGTATATTATACAATAAGCCTCAGTTTAGAAAAACTATGAAAACGCTTGCAATATACGTTATATCACAATAAAAAACCTTTACTCTTCTATTTAATAGTTAATGTAATGTAAGCTACTTATAGGGCAATTATTCTAAAAAAGGATTTTATACTTCAATTTGTAGGAAATAGCTATATAATCACCGATATATAGCTAATATCATTGAAAAACACTAAATTTTAGTTTATAGCAATATAATAAGATAAACTACTTGTATATATACAATAACGCTACAGTTTACAAGAAATTATGAAAACGCTTGCAATATACACGATTATATCACAATAAATAACCTCTTACTCTTCTATTTAATAGCTTAATGTAATGTAAGCAAGGTGCATATAGGTGCAAATTATTCTAAAAGAGGATTTATACTTCAATTTGTAGGAAAAACAGCTATATATCACTGATAACTAGCTAAAATAATTGAAAACACTACATTTATGGGTTTATAGCATATGATAAGTAAAACTACTTGTATATTACAATAACGCTACAGTTTAGAAGAAACTATGAAAAACGCTTGCAATATAACGTTATATCACAATAATAATCTCTTACTCTTTATTTAAAGCTTAAGTAATGTAGGCACTTATAGGTGCAAATATTCTAAAAAGAGGATTTTATACTTCAATTTGTAGGAAAAAAGCTATATATCACCGAATAAATAGCTAATATCATTGAAACACTACATTTAAGGTTAATACATATGATAACTTTAAAATACTTGTATATATACAATAACTGCTACAGTTTAGAGAAACTATGAAAAACGCTTGCATTATACGTTATATCACAATAAATAACCTCCTATCTTTATTTATTAGCTTAATGTAATTAAGCTACTTATAGGTGCAAATTATTCTAAAAAAAGGATTGTATACTTCAATTTGTAGGAAAACAGCTATATATCACCAGAAACTAGCTAAAATCAATTGAAAAGACACATTTGAGGTATAAAGCATTATCAAGGTAAATCTCTATTAATGATATAACACACAATTAATAAGAAACTAGAAAAACACGTTATTAATATACAATTTCCCACAAATATAAGTCTCAAACTCCTAATATAAGCTTACAGTAGTTTAAAAATAGCAAATTTTTAACGAAAACACTATAATTCACATTTTGAATTTCTCAATCAAAAAAAGTGTATGAAAATTAATTTTCGACATCTTTTAGCCCTTCAAAAAAACATTAAAACCCTTTAAAAAAACGTTGTTTTTAGGATACAAATTGATACATAAATTATTGAAAAAACATTTTTAAGATTAATATTGTAAAATTAGTTGTGTAAAAGTGCTGAAATGTAATTCGACATTTTTTAGGCTTTCAAAAATACATTAAACACTTGAAAAAACGTTGTTTTTTAAGATTAAATTGATACCTAATATCATGAAAATACATATTTTTAGCTCATAAAATGTAAAATATAGTTGTGTAAAGTGCTGAATAATGTCAAATTTCGACATTATTTGCCTTTCAAAAACATTAAATACTTGAAAAATATTGTTTTAAGATTAAAATTGATATCTTAAATTTCATGAAAAATACATATTTCTAGCTATTAAATTTTTTAAAATATAGTTGTAGCAAATATAAAAAGCTATTTAGCTACAGATATAAAGAATATACTTCAATTTGATAGAAAAAAACAACTCTTCACTGATAACTAGCTAAAATCATTGAAAACACTACATTTATGGTTTTATAGCAATAGGATTAGTAAACTACTTGTATATTACAAATAACGCTACAGTTTACAAGAAACTAGAGAAACGCTTGCAATATACGTTATAACACACATAAATAATCCTACTCTTCTATTAATAGCTAATTAATGTAAGCTACTTATAGGTGCAAATATTCTAAAAAAAGGATTGTATAATTCTATTTGTAGGAAACAGCTATATATCACTGATAACTAGCTCTAAAATCATTAAAAAGACACATTTGAGGTATCAAAGCATATATAAGGTAAATTCCTTTATAAGATTATAACACTACAATAAGAAAAACTATGAAAAAACACGTATTATAATATACAATTGTATCACAATATAGGTCTCAAACTCTATTATAAGCTACATTAGTTTAAAATAGTAAATTCTAACGAAAACTAATATAATTCCACATTTAGAATTTCCTAATCAAAAAAAAGGGCTGAATAATGTCAATTTTTTGACATTTTTTAGCCCTTCAAAAATATATTAAAACACTTGAAAAAACGTTTTTTTAGATAAAAATGGTACATAAATTTCATGAAAATACATATTTTAGGTCATAATATTGAAAATATAGTTGTGTAAAGTGCTGAATAATTCAATTTCATTTTTAGCCTTCAAAAATACATTAAAAAACTTGAAAAAATGTTGATTTTAGATTAAATTGATACCCAAATTTCATGAAAAAACATTTTACTCATAACATTGTAAAATATAGTTGTGTAAAAGTGCTGATAATGAAAATTCGACATTATTAGCATTCAAAAAATACATTAAAATTTTTGAAAAAATACTGTTTTATGATTAAATTGATATCTAAAATTCTCTAAAAATCATATTTTTAGCTATTAATTTGTAAAATATAGTTGGCAAATAAAAAAAAAGCTATTTAGCTACAGATATAAGAAAATACTTCAATTTGTAGAAAAAAACCACCCTTCATGATAATAGCTAAAATCAATTGAAAACACTACTTTTATGGGTTACGCAATATGATAATAAAACTCTTGTATATATACATAACCTACAGTTTACAAGAACTATGAAAAACGCTTGCAAGTATATACCGTTATATCACAATAAAACCTTTTATCTTCTATTATAGCTTATGTAAATGTAAGTACTTATAGGTGCAAATTATTCTAAAAAGAGGATTTTATACTTCAATTGTAGGAAAACAGCTATATAACACTGATAACTAGCTAAAATAATTGAAAACACTACATTATGGGTTACAGCAATATAATAAGTAAACTACTTGTATATATACAATAAGCTAGAGTTTAGAAGAAACTATGAAAAACGCTTGCAATTTACCGTTATTCAAAAAATAACTCTTACTATTCTATTTAATAGCTAATGTAATGTAAGCTACTTATAGGTGCAAATTATTTAAAAAGAATTTATACTTCAATTGTAAAAACAGCTATATAACACCGATAAATATTAATATCATTGAAAACAACTACATTTAAAGGGTTTTTTAGCAATATAAAGCTAAATACTGTATATATACATAACCTACAGTTTTAAGAACTATGAAAACGCTTGAAAATACGTTATATCACAATAAATAACCTCTTATCTCTATTTATAGTTTAATGTAATGTAAGCTACTTATAGGTGACAAATATTATTCTAAAAGAGATTTATACTCAATTTGTAGGAAAACAGCTATATATCACTTATACTAGCTAAAATCATTGAAAACACTACTATTTTATGGGTTATAGCAATTAATAAGTAAATTAATGTATATTTACAATAAACGCTACAGTAATTTAGAAAAACTATGAAAAACACTTGCAATATACGTATATACAAAAAAACCTCTTACTCTTCTATTAATAGCTAATGTAATGTAAGCTACTTATAGGTGACAAATATTTAAAAAAGAGGATTTTATACTTCAATTTTAGAAAACAGCTCATAATATCACCGATAAATAGCTAAATAATTGAAACATACATATATGGGTTATGAATATGATAAGAAAACTACTTATATTACAATAACGCTACAGTTAGAAGAAAACTATGAAAACGCTTGCAATATACCGTTATATCACAATAAAGAAAAATCTACTCTATTTAATAGCTTAATGTAAATGTAAGCTACTTATAGGTCAAATTATTCTAAAAACGATTGTATACTTCAATTTTAGAAAACAGCTATATTCACCGATAACTAGCTAAAATTATTGAAAAGAACAATTGGGTTTAAAGCATTATCATAAGTAAATATTTTAAAAAAAAGTCCTTCTATTAATGATATAAAACTACAATTAAGAAAAAACTATGAAAAACACGTATAAATATACAATTATCACAATATAGAGTCTCAAAATCCTAATATAAGCTTACAGTAGTTTAAAATAGCAATTTTAACGAAACAACTAATAACTCCACATTTTGAATTTCTTATCAAAAAAAGGGCTTGAATAATGTCAAATTCACATTTTTAGCTCTTCAAAAACATTAATAACATTGAAAAAACGTGTTTTTAAAATAAATTGGTAACATAAATTTCATGAAAAATACATATTTTAAGCATCATAATATTGTTAAAAATATTAGCGTAAAATGCTGATAATGTCAAATTTCGACATTATTTAGCCTTCAAATACATTAAAATACTTGAAAAAAAATTGTTTTTATGATTAAATGATATCTAAATTTCATTGAAAAATACTATTTAGCTATTAATTTTGTAAAAATATGTTTGCAAATATAAAAGCTATTAGCTCAGATATAAAGAAATATACTTCAATTTGTAAAAAAACAACCTTACTGATAACTAGCTTAAATCATTGAAAAACAACTACTTTTATGGGTTTATGCAATAGGATAAGTAAAACTACTGTATATCACAATAACACTACAGTTACAGAAACATGAAAACGTTTGAAATATACCGTTATATCACAATAATAAACCTTTACTCTTTCTGTTTTAGCTTAATATAATTAAGCTACTTATAGGTGCAAATTATTCTAAAAAGAGGATTTTATTCAATTTGTAGGAAAACACTATATATACCGATAATAGCTAATATCATTGAAAACACTACATTTAGGGTTATAGCAATATGATAAGTAAAATCTACTTTATATTATACATAACGCTACAGTTTACAAGAAAACTATGAAAAAAGGCTTGCAATATACGTTATATCACATAATAACTCTTACTTTCTATTTAAATAGCTTAAAAGTATGTAAGCTACTTATAGGTGCAAATATTCAAAAGAGGATTTTATACTTCAATTTGTAGGAAAACAGCTATATATCACTGATAATTAGCTAAATCATTGAAATACACATTTTAGGGTTATACAATATAATAAAGTAAACTACTTGTTATAATACAATAACGCCACACTTTAGAAGAAACTATAAAAAACCTGCAATATACCGTATATCACAATAATACGCTTACGTTCTATTTAATAGCTTAATAAATGTAGCTATTATGGTGCAAATTATTCTAAAAGAGGATTTATACTTCAATTGAGAAACAGCTATATATCACCGATAAATAGCTAATATCTTAAAAACCTACATTTTGGGTTTTAGCAATAGATAAGTAAAACTAAAATTATATATACTAACGTACAATTTACAAAACTTTGAAAAAACGCTTGCAATATTACCGTTATATTACAATATAACCTCTTAACTTCTATATTACTTAATGTAATTTAAGCTCACTTATAGGTCAAAATTATTAAAAAAAAAGATTGTTTAGTTCAATTGTAGGAAAACAGCTATATTCACGATACTAGCTAAAAATCATTGAAAAGAACACATTTTGAGGTATAAAGCATATCATAAGGTATATTCTTTTTAAAAAAAACACTACAATTAGAGAAAAATATGAAACACGATAATATACAATTGTATCAACACTAGAGTCTCAAACTCCTATTATAAGCTTAGAGTAAGTTAAAATAGATATTCTAACGAAAACAAAACTATAATTCCACATTTGAATTTCTCTATCAAAAAAGGGTGAATAAGTCAATTTTCCATTTTTTAGCGCTTTAAAAATACATTCAAAACATTGAAAAAACGAGTTTTTAAGAATAAAATTGATACAAAATTTCATGAAAAATACTATTTTAAGCTCATAATATTGAAAAATAGTTGAGTAAGTGTGAATAATGTCAAATTTGACATTTTAGTTTCAAAATACATTAAAAACACTTGAAAAATGTTGTTTCTAGATTACAAATTGATACTAAATTTCATGAACAATACATATTTTTAGCTATAACATTTTAAAATATAGTTGGTAAAATATATTGTTAAAATGCTGAATAATGTCAAATTTCGACATATTAGCATCTCAAAAATACATTTAAATCTTGAAAAAATATGTTTATAAGATAAATTGATATATAAATTTCATGAAAAATACATATTTTACTATAATTTGTAAAAATTTGTTGTAGCAAATATAAAAAAAGCTATTTAGCCTTTTACAGTAATTAAAGAATAACTTCATTTAGGAAAAAACCACTCTTCACTGATAACTAGCTAAAATCATTGAAACACTACATTTTATGGTTTATAGCAATATGATAAGTAAAAACTACTTGTATATATACAATAACATTACAGTTTAAAGAAACTATGAAAAAACGCTTGCAATATACCGTTATATCACAATAAATAACCTTTTACTCTTCTATTTAATAGCTTAATGTAATGTAAACTACTTATAGGTGCAAATTATTCTAAAAAGAGGATTTTATACTTCAATTTGTAGGAAAACAGCTATATATCACTGATAACTAGCTAAACTAATTGAAAACACTACATTTTATGGGTTTATAGCAATATAATAAGTAAAGCTACTTGTATATATACAATAACGCTAGAGTTTAGAAGAAACTATGAAAAACGCTTGCAATTTACCGTTATATCACAATAAATAGACTCTTACTCTTCTATTTAATAGCTTAATGTAATGTAAGCTACTTATAGGTGCAAATTATTCTAAAAAGAGGATTTTATACTTCAATTTGTAGGAAAACAGCTATATATCACCGATAAATAGTTAATATCATTGAAAACACTACATTTTAAGGGTTTATAGCAATATGATAAGTTAAACTACTTGTATATATACAATAACGCTACAGTTTACAAGAAACTATGAAAAAGGCTTGCAATATACCGTTATATTACAATAAATAACCTCTTACTCTTCTATTTATTAGCTTAATGTAATGTAAGCTACTTCTAGGTGCAAATTATTCTAAAAAAAGGATTGTATACTTCAATTTGTAGGAAAACAGCTATATATCACCTATAAATAGCTAATATCATTGAAAACACTACATTTTATGGGTTTATAGCAATATGATAAGTAAAACTACTTGTATATATACAATAACGCTACAGTTTATAAGAAACTATGAAAAACGCTTGCAATATACCGTTATATCACAATAAACAACCTCTTACTCTTCTATTTAATAGCTTAATGTAATGTAAGCTACTTATAGGTCCAAATTATTCTAAAAAGAGGATTTTATACTTCAATTTGTAGGAAAACAGCTATATATCACCGATAAATAGCTAATATCATTGAAAACACTACATTTTATGGGTTTATAGCAATATGATAAGTAAAACTACTTGTATATATACAATAACGCTACAGTTTAGAAGAAACTATGAAAAACGCTTGCAATATACCGTTATATCACAATAAATAACCTCTTACTCTTCTATTTAATAGCTTAATGTAATGTAAGCTACTTATAGGTGCAAATTATTCTAAAAAGAGGATTTTATACTTCAATTTGTAGGAAAATAGCTATATATCACCGATATATAGCTAATATCATTGAAAACACTAAATTTTATGGGTTTATAGCAATATAATAAGTAAAACTACTTGTATATATACAATAACGCTACAGTTTACAAGAAATTATGAAAAACGCTTGCAATATACCGTTATATCACAATAAATAACCTCTTACTCTTCTATTTAATAGCTTAATGTAATGTAAGCAAGGTGCATATAGGTGCAAATTATTCTAAAAAGAGGATTTTATACTTCAATTTGTAGGAAAACAGCTATATATCACTGATAACTAGCTAAAATAATTGAAAACACTACATTTTATGGGTTTATAGCAATATGATAAGTAAAACTACTTGTATATATACAATAACGCTACAGTTTAGAAGAAACTATGAAAAACGCTTGCAATATACCGTTATATCACAATAAATAATCTCTTACTCTTTATTTAATAGCTTAATGTAATGTAGGCTACTTATAGGTGCAAATTATTCTAAAAAGAGGATTTTATACTTCAATTTGTAGGAAAACAGCTATATATCACCGATAAATAGCTAATATCATTGAAAACACTACATTTTAAGGGTTTATAGCAATATGATAAGTTAAACTACTTGTATATATACAATAATGCTACAGTTTAGAAGAAACTATGAAAAACGCTTGCAATATACCGTTATATCACAATAAATAACCTCCTACTCTTCTATTTATTAGCTTAATGTAATGTAAGCTACTTATAGGTGCAAATTATTCTAAAAAAAGGATTGTATACTTCAATTTGTAGGAAAACAGCTATATATCACCGATAACTAGCTAAAATTATTGAAAAGAACACATTTTGAGGGTATAAAGCATTATCATAAGGTAATAAGGTCCTTCTATTAATGATATAACACTACAATTAAGAAGAAACTATGAAAAACACGTATAATATACAATTTTATCACAATATAGAGTCTCAAAATCCTAATATAAGCTTACAGTAGTTTAAAATAGCAATTTCTAACGAAAACAACTATAATTCCACATTTTGAATTTCTCTATCAAAAAAAGGGCTGAATAATGTCAAATTTCGACATTTTTTAGCTCCTCAAAAATACATTAAAACACTTGAAAAAACGTTGTTTTTAAGAATAAAATTGGTACATAAATTTCATGAAAAATACATATTTTAAGCTCATAATATTGTAAAATATAGTTGCGTAAAAGTGCTGAATAATGTCAAATTTCGACATTATTTAGCCTTTCAAAAATACATTAAAATACTTGAAAAAAAATTGTTTTTATGATTAAAATTGATATCTAAATTTCATGAAAAATACATATTTCTAGCTATTAATTTTGTAAAATATAGTTGTAGCAAATATAAAAAGCTATTTAGCTACAGATATAAAGAAATATACTTCAATTTGTAGAAAAAAACAACTCTTCACTGATAACTAGCTAAAATCATTGAAAACACTACATTTTATGGGTTTATAGCAATAGGATAAGTAAAACTACTTGTATATATACAATAACACTACAGTTTACAAGAAACTATGAAAAACGCTTGAAATATACCGTTATATCACAATAAATAACCTCTTACTCTTCTGTTTAATAGCTTAATATAATGTAAGCTACTTATAGGTGCAAATTATTCTAAAAAGAGGATTTTATACTTCAATTTGTAGGAAAACAGCTATATATCACCGATAAATAGCTAATATCATTGAAAACACTACATTTTATGGGTTTATAGCAATATGATAAGTAAAACTACTTGTATATATACAATAACGCTACAGTTTACAAGAAACTATGAAAAAGGCTTGCAATATACCGTTATATCACAATAAATAACCTCTTACTCTTCTATTTAATAGCTTAATGTAATGTAAGCTACTTATAGGTGCAAATTATTCTAAAAAGAGGATTTTATACTTCAATTTGTAGGAAAACAGCTATATATCACTGATAATTAGCTAAAATCATTGAAAATACTACATTTTATGGGTTTATAGCAATATAATAAGTAAAACTACTTGTATATATACAATAACGCCACACTTTAGAAGAAACTATGAAAAACCCATGCAATATACCGTTATATCACAATAAATAACCTCTTACTGTTCTATTTAATAGCTTAATGTAATGTAAGCTACTTATAGGTGCAAATTATTCTAAAAAGAGGATTTTATACTTCAATTTGTAGGAAAACAGCTATATATCACCGATAAATAGCTAATATCATTAAAAACACTACATTTTATGGGTTTATAGCAATATGATAAGTAAAACTACTCTTATATATACCATAACGCTACAGTTTACAAGAAACTTTGAAAAACGCTTGCAATATACCGTTATATCACAATAAATAACCTCTTACTCTTCTATTTATTAGCTTAATGTAATTTAAGCTACTTATAGGTGCAAATTATTAAAAAAAAAAGGATTGTATAGTTCAATTTGTAGGAAAACAGCTATATATCACCGATAACTAGCTAAAATCATTGAAAAGAACACATTTTGAGGTATAAAGCATTATCATAAGGTATATTCCTTTTATTAATGATATAACACTACAATTAAGAAGAAACTATGAAAAACACGTATAATATACAATTGTATCACAATATAGAGTCTCAAACTCCTATTATAAGCTTAGAGTAGTTTAAAATAGCAATTTCTAACGAAAACAACTATAATTCCACATTTTGAATTTCTCTATCAAAAAAAGGGCTGAATAATGTCAATTTTCGACATTTTTTAGCGCTTCAAAAATACATTAAAACACTTGAAAAAACGATGTTTTTAAGAATAAAATTGATACATAAATTTCATGAAAAATACATATTTTAAGCTCATAATATTGTATCATATAGTTGAGTAAAAGTGCTGAATAATGTCAAATTTTGACATTTTTTAGGTTTTCAAAAATACATTAAAACACTTGAAAAAATGTTGTTTCTAAGATTAAAATTGATACCTAAATTTCATGAACAATACATATTTTTAGCTCATAACATTTTAAAATATAGTTGTGTAAAATATAATTGTGTAAAAGTGCTGAATAATGTCAAATTTCGACATTATTTAGCATCTCAAAAATACATTAAAATTCTTGAAAAAATATTGTTTATAAGATTAAAATTGATATATAAATTTCATGAAAAATACATATTTTTAGCTATTAATTTTGTAAAATATAGTTGTAGCAAATATAAAAAAAGCTATTTAGCTACAGATATAAAGAAATATACTTCAATTTGTAGAAAAAAACCACTCTTCACTGATAACTAGCTAAAATCATTGCAAACACTACATTTTATGGGTTTATAGCAATATGATAAGTAAAACTACTTGTATATATACAATAACGCTACAGTTTACAAGAAACTATGAAAAACGCTTGCAATATACCGTTATATCACAATAAATAACCTTTTACTCTTCTATTTAATAGCTTAATGTAATGTAAGCTACTTATAGGTGCAAATTATTCTAAAAAGAGGATTTCATACTTCAATTTGTAGGAAAACAGCTATATATCACTGATAACTAGCTAAAATAATTGAAAACACTACATTTTATGGGTTTATAGCAATATAATAAGTAAAGCTAATTGTATATATACAATAACGCTAGAGTTTAGAAGAAACTATGAAAAACGCTTGCAATTTACCGTTATATCACAATAATAGACTCTACTCTCTATTATAGCTTAATGTAGTAAGCTATTTCTTCTTATTTGTAGGAAA
>JACEEZ010003166.1:2500-14230 GCA_016584305.1 Chionoecetes opilio
GACACGTTTATATGTAAAAAATAAAAGAGATTATAAGGAAACACAAGTAGTTCTAAGAAAATTATATCTATTCTTGTGGAGTTTTTTTTGTGTTATATTGATCGTGTTTCCTCGGTTGCCCTTTTATAGTTGCGGGAAAAGCCACGTTTATATGTAAAAAAGGAAAGAAATTATAAGGAAACACAAGAAATTCTAAGAAAAATAATTCTATTCATGTGTTTTATTTGTGTGTGTATTTTTTTTTTCTTCGTTGCCATTTTATAGTTGCGGGAAAAGACACGTTTATAGTAAAAAAAAACAAAAAAACCCTCGCATTAAATATTAAAAAAAACCAGAAGTGGATTATCAGAATATAAACCTTAGTATTGTTTTATTTTTGCGTTATATTGATTTTTTTTCCTTTAATTCCTTGGTGGCCCTTTACAGTTGCGGGAAAAGCCACGTTTATGTTAAAAAGAAAATAAATTGTAAGGATTCTAAGACAAGATAAGAGATTCTAAGAAAATGAACTCTATTCATGTGTTTTATTTGTGTGTGTGTGTAATTTTTTTTTCTTCGTTGCCATTTTATAGTTGCGGGAAAAGCCACGTATATATGTAAAAAAAAACAAAAAAAACCACCTCCCATGAAATAATAATAAAAACTGAAGTGGATTATCAGAATATAAACCTTATTATTGCTTTATTTTTGCGTTATATGGATTTTTTTTTCCTTGGTTGCCCTTTTACTGTTGCGGGAAAAGACACGTATATAATAATAATAAAAGAAATTATAAGGAAGCACAAGTAGTTCTAAGAAAAGTAACTATTTGTTTTTAACTCGGACTTTTTTTAATTCTATTTTTTTTAACTCGGGCTTTTTTTAATTATATTATTTTTAACTCGGGCTTTTTTTATTCTATTTTTTTAACTCGGGCTCTTTTTAATTCTATTTTTTTTAACTCGGGCTTTTTTTAACTGATGTTTTTAACTCTGGCTTTTTTTAACTCTAATGTTTTTAAATCTGGCTTTTTTTAACTAATGTTCTTAACTCGGGTTTTTTTTAACTCTAATGTTCTTAACTCGGGTTTTTTTTAACTAATGTTTTTAACTCGGGCTTTTTTTAACTCTAATGTTTTTAAATCTGGCTTTTTTTAACTAATGTTCTTAACTCGGGTTTTTTTTAACTCTAATGTTCTTAACTCGGGTTTTTTTTAACTAATGTTTTTAACTCGGGCTTTTTTTAACTCTAATGTTTTTAAATCGGGCTTTTTTTAACTCTGTTTTTAACTCGGGCTTTTTTTAACTAATGTTTTTAAATCGGGCTTTTTTTAACTCTAATGTTTTTAAATCGGGCTTTTTTCAACTCTAATGTTTTTAAATCGGGCATTTTTTAACTCTAATGTTTTTAAATCGGGCTTTTTTTTAACTAATGTTTTTAAATCGGGCTTTTTTTAACTCTAATGTTTTTAAATCTGGCTTTTTTTAACTAATGTTCTTAACTCGGGTTTTTTTTAACTCTAATGTTCTTAACTCGGGTTTTTTTTAACTAATGTTTTTAACTCGGGCTTTTTTTAACTCTAATGTTTTTAAATCGGGCTTTTTTTAACTCTGTTTTTAACTCGGGCTTTTTTTAACTCTAATGTTTTTAAATCGGGCTTTTTTTAACTCTAATGTTTTTAAATCGGGCTTTTTTCAACTCTAATGTTTTTAAATCGGGCATTTTTTAACTCTAATGTTTTTAAATCGGGCTTTTTTTTAACTAATGTTTTTAAATCGGGCTTTTTTTAACTCTAATGTTTTTAAATCGGGTTTTTTTTAACTAATGTTTTTAACTCGGGCTTTTTTTAACTCTGTTTTTAAATCGGCCTTTTTTTAACTAATGTTTTTAAATCGGGCTTTTTTCGTGTGTGTTATATTGATTTTGTTTCCTAGGTTGCCGTTTATAGTTGCGGGAAAAACCAGTTTATAGTAAAAAAAAAAAAAAAAAAAAAATCCAACTCTTAATACCGCATCTCACATGACATTATAAGGAAACGTAAGAGGCTCTAAAAAAATTAACTCTATTCCTGTGGGGTATTTATTTTTTATTTATTTTTATTTATGTTTCCTTGGCGCCTTTACAGTTGCGGGAAAAGTCACATTTATATGTAAAAATAGAACTAAACACTATTAATAGCGCCAGTGTAGCCGTCAGTGAAGTCACGAGAGGCCAAAATATAATTCTTTTTTTCCAATATCGTCCTGGCGGCGGCCAAAAATACTTTCCTCTGATTCACAGACACAGGTTTTATGCAGTTTATTTTTATTATTTTTTATTTCATTTTATATTATTTTTATTATTATTATTTTATCATTATCATTTAATTATTATATCATTATTATTATACATTATTTTATTCATTTTCTTTCTTATAACAGCTGCGAAACATTAATATATTTTTTTTCATTACATCACAAAGGACTGGCCAAGGGCAAAAAAAAAAAATAAGGTGTCCTAAAATACTTTTCAGAGTCAAACACGCGGTTTTTTTTGCGTTTTTTTTTCTTATAACAGCTGTGAAACTTTTTTTTTTCTTTACATTACGAAGGACTGGCCAAGGGCAAAAAAAAAACAAAAGAGGTGTCCTAAAATACTTTCCACTGATTCAAACACGCGTTTTTTTGCGTTTTTTCTTCTTATAACAGCTGTGAAACTTCTTTTTTTTTTTTTTTTTACATCACAAAGGACTGGCCAAGGGCAAAAAAAGAAAAAAAGAGGTGTCCTAAAATACTGATTTCCACTGACTCGGACACGTTTTTTTCCCTCTTATTTTTCTTATAACCTTAATTATTTTTTTTTGACATCACAAAGGACTGGCCAAGGGGCAAAAACAAAAACAAAAGTAACACATTTTTTTTTACATCACAAAGGACTGGCCAAGAGCAAAAAAAGCAAAAAAAGAGGTCATGAAAAGTCCTCACTATGATAGAAGAACATGGAAAAAGATACGTATTCTTTTTTTTACATCACAAAGGACTGGCCAAGGGCAAAAAAAAAAAAAAAAAAAAAAAAAAAAAAATGAAAAAAAAAAAAAAAGGCCCCGCAATATGGCACAAAAATATGGCAAGGATAGGCATTATTTTTTTTTTACATCACAAAGGACTGGGCAAAAAAATAAGAAAAAAGAAAGAAAAGAAGAAGAAGTGAACAAAAAGGCCGCAATATGGTAGAAGAACACGTCAAGGATTATGTTTTATACGTTATGTCATATTATATTCATTACTTACGTCACTGTCCTTCGAATTATAACAGGAATTAATAATATGTAAAACTGACACGTCGTGCTATCATTAGACGGGCGGCGGCATAGCAAATGTCGACATGAATTTGACACATTCCTATGACTAGTAATTATCTATAGCTATTGTATTTTAGGTTATGTAATGTTGTATTTGTTGTAGCTAAAGATATTATACCACTCTCACTCTCTCTCTCTCTCTCTCTCTCTCTCTCTCTCTCTCTCTCTCTCTCTCTCTCTCTCTCTCTCTCTCTCTCTCTCTCTCTCTCTATGTCTGTCTGTCTGTCTGTCTGTCTGTCTGTCTGTCTGTCTGTCTGTCTGTCTCTATGTCTGTCTGTCTGTCTGTCTGTCTGTCTGTCTGTCTGTCTGTCTGTCTGTCTGTCTGTCTGTCTGTCTGTCTCTCTCTCTCTCTCTCTCTATCTATCTATCTATCTCTCTATCTATCGCCCACACACACACACCCACACACACACACACACACACCCACCCACCAACACCCACACCCACACCCACACCCACACACACACACCCACACCCACACCCACATCCACACCCACACACACACACACACACCCACCCACACACACCCACACCCACACCCACACCCACACCCACACCCACACCCACACACACACCCACACCCACACCCACCCACACACACACACACACACACCCACACACACACACACACACACACACGAGTGAATAAATTAACAATGGTATCAACATATATGAAAATAGACACACGCAGAAATAAAAATACATGAATTTGTGTTTTCATTTCTCTTCGTAACCTAATTATATATATTTTTTCCATTTTTGTCAATATTTCAGGAGTTTTTTATTTTATGGGTGTGTGGGCGCTAGTGTTTTTTTTTATGTTTTTTTATTACTAGACTATCATATCATTTATTATTACTATCATTTATCTGTTATTATTATTGATTGAGGTCTTATTATCCTATCCTATCATTTATTATCATCATAGTATTATTAGCATATTAATTATCTATTGCTATAATATTTTTTGTAGTTTTTTTTTATACGTGTTTTCATTTTTTCTACCATTATTTTTTTATTCGTGTTTTCATTTCTTCTACCATTATTTTTTATACGTGTTTTCATTTCTTCTACCATTATTTCTTATACGTGTTTTCATTTCGTCTACCATTATTTTTTATACGTGTTTTCATTTCTTCTACCATTATTTTTTATACGTGTTTTCATTTCTTCTACCATTATTTTTTATACGTGTTTTCATTTCTGCTACCATTATTTTTTATACGTGTTTTCATTTCTGCTACCATTATTTTTTATACGTGTTTTCATTTCTTCTACCATTATTTTTTATACGTGTTTTCATTTCGTCTACCATTATTATTTTTTATACGTGTTTTCATTTAGTCTACCATTATTTTTTATACGTGTTTTCATTTCTTCTACCATTATTATTTTTTTATACGTTTTCATTTCTGCTACCATTATTTTTTTATACGTGTTTTCATTTCTGCTACCATTATTTTTTATACGTGTTTTCATTTCTGCTACCATTATTTTTTATACGTGTTTTAATTTCTACTACCATTATTTTTTATACGTGTTTTCATTTCCTCTACCATTATTTTTTATACGTGTTTTCATTTCGTCTACCATTATTTTTTATACGTGTTTTCATTTCTGCTACCATTATTTTTTGTACGTGTTTTCATTTCTTCTACCATTATTTTTTATACGTGTTTTCATTTCTGCTACCATTATTTTTTTTACGTGTTTTCATTTCTGCTACCATTATTTTTTATACGTGTTTTCATTTCTGCTACCATTATTCTTTATACGTGTTTTCATTTCTGCTACCATTATTTTTTTATACGTGTTTTCATTTCTGCTACCATTATTTTTTATACGTGTTTTCATTTCTGCTACCATTATTTTTTATACGTGTTTTCATTTCTGCTACCATTATTTTTTATACGTGTTTTCATTTCTGCTACCATTATTTTTTATACGTGTTTTCATTTCTTCTACCATTATTTTTATACGTGTTTTCATTTCTGCTACCATTATTTTTTATACGTGTTTTAATTTCTGCTACCATTATTTTTCATACGTGTTTTCATTTCGTCTACCATTATTTTTTATACGTGTTTTCATTTCTGCTACCATTATTTTTTATACGTGTTTTCATTTCGTCTACCATTATTTTTTATACGTGTTTTCATTTCGTCTACCATTATTTTTTATACGTGTTTTCATTTCTTCTACCATTATTTTTTATACGTGTTTTCATTTCTGCTACCATTATTTTTTATTCGTGTTTTCATTTCGTCTACCATTATTTTTTATACGTGTTTTAATTTCCTCTACCAATATTTTTTATACGTGTTTTCATTTCGTCTACCATTATTTTTTATACGTGTTTTCATTTCGTCTACCATTATTTTTTATACGTGTTTTCATTTCTTCTACCATTATTTTTTTTTATGTGTTTTCATTTCGTCTACCATTATTTTTTATACGTGTTTTCATTTCTTCTACCATTATTGTTTAGACGTGTTTTCATTTCGTCTACCATTATTTTTTATACGTGTTTTCATTTCTTCTACCATTATTTTTTTTTATACGTGTTTTCATTTCCTCTACCATTATTTTTTACACGTCTTTTCATTTCGTCTACCATTATTTTTTATACGTGTTTTCATTTCTACTACCATTATTATTTTTTATACGTGTTTTCATTTCTTCTACCATTATTTTTTATACGTGTTTTCATTTCTGCTACCATTATTATTTTTTATACGTGTTTTCATTTCTTCTACCATTATTTTTTATACGTGTCTTAATTTCGTCTACCATTATTTTTTATACGTGTCTTAATTTCGTCTACCATTATTTTTTATACGTGTTTTCATTTCTTCTACCATGATTTTTTATACGTGTTTTCATTTCATCTACCATTATTTTTTATACGTGTTTTCATTTCCCCTACCATTATTTTTTATACGTGTTTTAATTTCTTCTACCATTATTTTTTATACGTGTTTTCATTTCTTCTACCATTATTTTTTATACGTGTTTTCATTTCTTCTACCATTATTTTTTATACGTGTTTTCATTTCTTCTACCATTATTTTTTATACGTGTTTTCATTTCTGCTACCATTATTTTTTATACGTGTTTTCATTTCATCTACCATTATTTTTTATACGTGTTTTCATTTCTGCTACCATTATTTTTTATACGTGTTTTCATTTCTTCTACCATTATTTTTTTAGACGTGTTTTCATTTCGTCTACCATTATTTTTTATACGTGTTTTCATTTCGTCTACCATTATTTTTTATACGTGTTTTCATTTCTGCTCCCATTATTTTTTATACGTGTTTTCATTTTTTCTACCAATTTTTTTTTTTTACCATTTATCAAGTTTTTTTCGTATCTTTTTCTGTCAATCTTTCAGTTTTTACTATTATTTTTTTTTTTTTAGTGTGTGTCCTGAGGCTGTCTGCTTTTTTTATTGTTATTATTTCTATATCTCTTATTTTCTTTATTTATGTATTTGAAAGTTATTTTTGATACGTGTCCTGCTCCCCTTCCCACCACCCTTTCCCTTCACCCCTTCAAATCCAACCCTTTCCCTTCACCCCTTCAAATCCAACCCTTTCCCTTCACCCCTTCAAATCCAACCTTTTCCTTCACCCCTTCAAATCCAACCCTTGCCCTTCACCCTTCAAATCCAACACTTTCCCTTCACCCCTTCAAATCCAACCCTTGCCCTTCACCCCTTCAAATCCAACCCTTTCCCTTCACCCCTTCAAATCCAACCCTTGCCCTTCACCCCTTCAAATCCAACACTTTCCCTTCACCCCTTCAAATCCAACCCTTTCCCTTCACCCCTTCAAATCCAACACTTTCCCTTCACCCCTTCAAATCCAACCCTTTCCCTTCACCCCTTCAAATCCAACACTTTCCCTTCACCCCTTCAAATCCAACCCTTGCCCTTCACCCCTTCAAATCCAACCCTTGCCCTTCACCCCTTCAAATCCAACACTTTCCCTTCACCCCTTCAAATCCAACCCTTTCCCTTCACCCCTTCAAATCCAACCCTTGCCCTTCACCCCTTCAAATCCAACCCTTTCCCTTCACCCTCAAATCCAACACTTTCCCTTCACCCCTTCAAATCCAACCCTTTCCCTTCACCCCTTCAAATCCAACCCTTGCCCTTCACCCCTTCAAATCCAACACTTTCCCTTCACCCCTTCAAATCCAACACTTTCCCTTCACCCCTTCAAATCCAACCCTTGCCCTTCACCCCTTCAAATCCAACACTTTCCCTTCACCCCTTCAAATCCAAACCCTTCCCTTCACCCCTTCAAATCCAACCCTTTCCCTTCACCCCTTCAAATCCAACCCTTGCCCTTCACCCCTTCAAATCCAACACTTTCCCTTCACCCCTTCAAATCCAACCCTTTCCCTTCACCCCTTCAAATCCAACCCTTTCCCTTCACCCCTTCAAATCCAACCCTTGCCCTTCACCCCTTCAAATCCAACCCTTGCCCTTCACCCCTTCAAATCCAAAACACTTTCCCTTCACCCCTTCAAATCCAACCCTTGCCCTTCACCCCTTCAAATCCAACCCTTGCCCTTCACCCCTTCAAATCCAACCCTTTCCCTTCACCCCTTCAAATCCAAACACTTTCCCTGCACCCCTTCAAATCCAACACTTTCCCTTCACCCCTTCAAATCCAACCCTTTTCCCTTCACCCCTTCAAATCCAACACTTTCCCTGCACCCCTTCAAATCCAACCCTTGCCCTTCACCCTTCAAATCCAACCCTTTCCCTTCACCCCTTCAAATCCAACACTTTCCCTTCACCCCTTCAAATCCAACCCTTGCCCTTCACCCCTTCAAATCCAACCCTTTCCCTTCACCCCTTCAAATCCAACACTTTCCCTGCACCCCTTCAAATCCAACACTTTCCCTGCACCCCTTCAAATCCAACCCTTTCCCTTCACCCCTTCAAATCCAACACTTTCCCTGCCACCCCTTCAAATCCAACACTTTCCCTGCACCCCTTCAAATCCAACACTTTCCCTGCACCCCTTCAAATCCAACACTTTCCCTGCACACCCTTCAAATCCAACACTTTCCCTGCACCCCTTCAAATCCAACACTTTCCCTTCACCCCTTCAAATCCAACCCTTTCCCTTCACCCCTTCAAATCCAACACTTTCCCTGCACCCCTTCAAATCCAACACTTTCCCTTCACCCCTTCAAATCCAACCCTTGCCCTTCACCCCTTCAAATCCAACACTTTCCCTTCACCCCTTCAAATCCAACACTTTCCCTTCACCCCTTCAAATCCAACCCTTGCCCTTCACCCCTTCAAATCCAACCCTTTCCCTTCACCCCTTCAAATCCAACACTTTCCCTGCACCCCTTCAAATCCAACACTTCCCTTCACCCCTTCAAATCCAACACTTTCCCTTCACCCCTTCAAATCCAACCCTTGCCCTTCACCCCTTCAAATCCAACCCTTTCCCTTCACCCCTTCAAATCCAACCCTTTCCCTTCACCCCTTCAAATCCAACCCTTTCCCTTCACCCCTTCAAATCCAACACTTTCCCTTCACCCCTTCAAATCCAACCCTTTCCCTTCACCCCTTCAAATCCAACCCTTTCCCTTCACCCCTTCAAATCCAACCCTTTCCCTTCACCCCTTCAAATCCAACACTTTCCCTTCACCCCTTCAAATCCAACCCTTTCCCTTCACCCCTTCAAATCCAACCTTTCCCTTCACCCCTTCAAATCCAACCCTTGCCCTTCACCCTTTCAAATCCAACACTTTCCCTTCACCCCTTCAAATCCAACACTTTCCCTTCACCCCTTCAAATCCAACACTTTCCCTTCACCCTTTCAAATCCAACACTTTCCCTTCACCCTTTCAAATCCAACCCTTCCACAGGTCATTGCTTTTATTCACTTTTCTCCCCTTCCTTTCCTCCCCTTCCTTTCCTCCCCTTCCTTTCCTCCACCTTTCCACCACAATCCTTATTCTCACCACATTCTTCCACTCAACCTAACACACACTGCCACCCACGCACTCCCCACCTCTCCCTCCTTCCCCTCTTTCCCCTCCTTCCCCTCCTTTCCCTCCTACCTATCCTTCCCTTCCTTCCCCTCCTTTCCCTCCTTTCCCTCCTTCCCCTCCTTTCCCTCCTTTCCCTCCTTTCCCTCCTACCTATCCTTCCCTTCCTTCCCTCCTTCCCCTCGCCTACCTATCCTTCCCCTCCTTCCCCTCATTCCCCTCCTTCCCCTCCTTCCCCTCATTTCCCTCCTTCCTATCCTTTCCCTCTTTCCCCTCATTCCCCTCCTTCCTATCCTTTCCCTCCTTCCCCTCCTTCCCCTCCTTCCTATCCTTCCCCTCCTGCCCCTCTGACATGCCTTACAGGGCGATACTCCCCTCAAATATCCCTCGAACTGCCTACCAATGTGTGGCTCTTTGCGTGACAATGTGTGGCTCTTTATGGCTTCTAACACCCATCTCCTGCCTGCCTCTTAGGGAAAAAGAGCAAAATAGGGAAAAACTGGTTCACAAATAAGAACATAAGAAAATAAGGAAGCTACAAGAGGCCGTGAGACCTACACGAGGTAGTTCCTGAAAATAGAGTGGTAATTGATTGGAATGGACTCAGTCGTCAGGTCGTTAGTGTGGAGTCAATAGGGAGCTTTAAAAGAAGGCTAGATAATTTCATGGATGGGGATGAAAGGTGGATGTAAATAGGTAGTGTAAAGTAACAGGAACTACCTCGTGTAGGTCTCACGGCTTCTTGTAGCTTCCTTATTTTCTTATGTTCTTATGTTCTCTTAACCTACTCTCTGCACCTTCATCTTAAGGGTCTGTAGACGGTCATTGTTCTTCTCCTAAGTCTATTGATAGTGGTGTTCTTCAGGGTTCTGTTCTTAATAGTTCTCTTTACCACCATCGTTGTTTACATCGACAACCAATAACTTTAGTCTGTGCCAATAATCTCCTCCTCCTCCTCCTCAACTATAACTATCAAATTCAAAATAAATCGTTAACTGAAGTACAGCAGGAAAAGGATTTAGGTGTCATCATTAGTAATAATCTTAAAACCAGTCCGCATTGCCTAGCTGCCAGTAAAAAGGCGAATATGATGTTGGGCTTCATTAAACGCAGCTTTGAACATAAAACTCCGAAAGTAATGACACAATTATACACGTCTTTGGTTAGGCCGCACTTGGAATATGCCGTTCAATTCTGGTCGCCCTGTTTCGTAAAAGATCAAGCCAAATTGGAATCAGTACAAAGAAGAGCAACCAAACAAATTCCATCTCTGCGAAATTCATCTTATGAAGAGAGACTGCGGAAACTTAATATGTTTTCCTTAAAGGATCGTAGAATCCGTGGGGACTTGATAGACACCTTTCAGATCCTAAAAGGATTTTATGTCATTAATCAAGAGAACCTATTCGAACTTTCTCCTCAAGTGACAACAAGAAATAACGGTTTAAAACTAAACGGTCAACGTTGCATCACCGATCTCCTAAAATATTATTTCAATGTTAGAGTCGTTGATCGATGGAATAAGTTACCAGCAAATGTTGTCGAAGCCAGCACAATAACTACATTTAAAAACAGACTTGACGCGCACTGTAAAGTAAATGGGTATTGATAGTGCCCTGCGAATTCATATTATAGTCCCCCGGATCGATTAGTTGTAGTGTTAGTGGTAGTTGTAGTTAGTATATTTCATATTCTATCATTCCTCACTACGAAACTTCCATGTTCCTATCTTCTTTAGGGACATGGTATCATTTTCCAACTGTCCTCTTGCATGTAGTTGATAGTTAGTAGTATGTAGTTCAGCAGATACCCTCGCTATGGACCAATAGGTTTCCTGGTGTCTGTTATTCCTATGTATTCCTATGTATTCCTCCTCCTCCTCCTCCTCCTCCTCTTCCTCCTCCTCCTCCTCCTCCTCCTCCTCCTCCTCCTCCTCCTCCTCCTCCACCTCCTCCTCCTTCTCCTCCTCCTCCTCCTCCTCCTCTTCAGGAAACAAAGTTACTTCGGAAACTCAACATCAGTCTATTCAAAGTTATCTAAATACCTCGGCGGTGAATTAGTTTCGAAAATATTAATTAATATACTTAAATAGTAGAAGTTGTGGATGAATCTGTCTATTACATTGTCCAACTTCAGATTTTATATTAGAAAAGTTATCCCTATATTGTATAACTTACGTATGGGTTACTGTCTGTCTGTCTGTCTGTCTGTCTGTCTGTCTGTCTGTCTGTCTGTCTGTGTCTGTCTGTCTGTCTGTCTGACTGTCTGTCTGTCTGTCTGTCTGTCTGTCTGTCTGTGTCTGTCTGTCTGTCTGTCTGTCTGTCTGTCTGTCTGTCTGTCTGTCGTCTGTCTGTCTGTCTGTCTGTCTGTCTGTCTGTCTGGGCTGTA
>JACEEZ010003168.1:0-12413 GCA_016584305.1 Chionoecetes opilio
TATTTTTTTAGGGACTGTGGTCATGGTGCCTCTGCAGAAACTACTTCAGCTGGCCAAGATTGAAGGACTGAAGACCTGCGTACCATGTCTACTTCAGTGTGTTGACTACTACTACTACTACTACTATACTACTACAAACTACTACTACTACTACTACTACTACTTCTACTTCTACTATTACTACTACTATTACTACTACTACTACTTCTACTATTACTATTACTACTACTACTACTATACTACTACTATCACTACTACTTCACTACTACACTACTACTACTACTACTACTACTATACTACTACTAACTACTCTCTACTACTACTACTACTACTTTACTATTACTATTACTATACTACTACTATTACTACTACTATCACTATCACTATTACTACTACTACTCTACTACTACTACTACTACTACTACTACTACTACTACTACTACTACTACTACTACTACTACTACTACTACTACTATCTCCTCTCTCTACTATTATTGCAGTAGTTTTATGTGATTCATATGCAAAGGGACAGCAAGTAATTAGGTTTATCACTATCCTGTTGCCTGTTTTCATTATGTTGCGTATCTGGTCAATGTATCCCTGTAGGTCTGTGCAGGGCTAGTTATGCAGCACCCATCATGTGTACTGCCCTATCATTCAGGCCTCAAAGTGTACAATTGAACTTACCAGCTACTGTCGAGTACATACTTAAAAAATATTTACCAGCCAAGATACTCTGATAGCCACATAGCTGCGTGGTGTGGGGGTGAGGCCGAGCAGGGGTGTGTGCTAGGCTGCCTCGTGATGACCTGTGTGTGGGGGTGAGGCCGTGCAGGGGTGTGTGCTAGGCTGCCTCGTGATGACCTGTGTGTGGGGGTGAGGCCGAGCAGGGTGTGTGCTAGGCTGCCTCGTGATGACCTGTGTGTGGGGGTGAGGCCGAGCAGGGGTGTGTGCTAGGCTGCCTCGTGATGACCTGTGTGGGGGTGAGGCCGGCGGGGGGGTGTGCTAGGCTGCCTCGTGATGACCTGTGTGTGGGGGTGAGGCCGGGCAGGGGTGTGTGCTAGGCTGCCTCGTGATGACCTGTGTGTGGGGGTGAGGCCGAGCAGGGGTGTGTGCTAGGCTGCCTCGTGATGACCTGTGTGTGGGGTGAGGCCGGGGCAGGGGGTGTGCTAGGCTGCCTCGTGATGACCTGTGTGTGGGGGTGAGGCCGGGCAGGGGTGTGTGCTAGGCTGCCTCGTGATGACCTGTGTGTGGGGGTGAGGCCGGGCAGGGGGGTGTGCTAGGCTGCCTCGTGATGACCTGTGTGTGGGGGTGAGGCCGGGCAGGGGTGTGTGCTAGGCTGCCTCGTGATGACCTGTGTGTGGGGGTGAGGCCGAGCAGGGGTGTGTGCTAGGCTGCCTCGTGATGACCTGTGTGTGGGGGTGAGGCCGGGCAGGGGGTGTGCTAGGCTGCCTCGTGATGACCTGTGTGTGGGGTGAGGCCGGGCAGGGGGGTGTGCTAGGCTGCCTCGTGATGACCTGTGTGTGGGGGTGAGGCCGGGCAGGGGTGTGTGCTAGGCTGCCTCGTGATGACCTGTGTGTGGGGGTGAGGCCGGGCAGGGGGGTGTGCTAGGCTGCCTCGTGATGACCTGTGTGTGGGGGTGAGGCCGGGCAGGGGGGTGTGCTAGGCTGCCTCGTGATGACCTGTGTGTGGGGGTGAGGCCGGGCAGGGGTGTGTGCTAGGCTGCCTCGTGATGACCTGTGTGTGGGGGTGAGGCCGGGCAGGGGTGTGTGCTAGGCTGCCTCGTGATGACCTGTGTGTGGGGTGAGGCCGGGCAGGGGTGTGTGCTAGGCTGCCTCGTGATGACCTGTGTGTGGGGGTGAGGCCGGGCAGGGGGGTGTGCTAGGCTGCCTCGTGATGAACCTGTGTGGGGGTGAGGCCGGGCAGGGGGTGTGCTAGGCTGCCTCGTGATGACCTGTGTGTGGGGGTGAGGCCGGGCAGGGGTGTGTGCTAGGCTGCCTCGTGATGACCTGTGTGTGGGGGTGAGGCCGGGCAGGGGGTGTGTGCTAGGCTGCCTCGTGATGACCTGGTGTGGGGGTGAGGCCGGGCAGGGGGTGTGCTAGGCTGCCTCGTGATGACCTGTGTGTGGGGGTGAGGCCGGGCGGGGGGGTGTGCTAGGCTGCCTCGTGATGACCTGTGTGTGGGGGTGAGGCCGGGCAGGGGTGTGGGGCTAGGCTGCATCGTGATGACCTGTGTGTGGGGGTGAGGCCGGGCAGGGGTGTGTGCTAGGCTGCCTCGTGATGACCTGTGTGTGGGGGTGAGGCCGGGCAGGGTGTGTGCTAGGCTGCCTCGTGATGACCTGTGTGTGGGGGTGAGGCCGGGCAGGGGTGTGTGCTAGGCTGCCTCGTGATGACCTGTGTGTGGGGGTGAGCCGAGCAGGGGGGTGTGCTAGGCTGCCTCGTGATGACCTGTGTGTGGGGGTAGGCCGGGCAGGGGTGTGTGCTAGGCTGCCTCGTGATGACCTGTGTTGGGGGTGAGGCCGAGCAGGGGGGTGTGCTAGGCTGCCTCGTGATGACCTGTGTGTGGGGGTGAGGCCGAGCAGGGGTGTGTGCTAGGCTGCCTCGTGATGACCTGTGTGTGGGGGTGAGCCGGGCAGGGGTGTGTGCTAGGCTGCCTCGTGATGACCTGTGTGTGGGGGTGAGGCCGAGCAGGGGGGTGTGCTAGGCTGCCTCGTGATGACCTGTGTGTGGGGGTGAGGCCGAGCAGGGGTGTGTGCTAGGCTGCCTCGTGATGACCTGTGGTGGGGGTGAGGCCCGACAGGGGGGTGTGCTAGGCTGCCTCGTGATGACCTGTGTGTGGGGGTGAGGCCGAGCAGGGGGGTGTGCTAGGCTGCCTCGTGATGACCTGTGTGTGGGGGTGAGGCCGGGCAGGGGTGTGTGCTAGGCTGCCTCGTGATGACCTGTGGGTGGGGGTGAGCCGGGCAGGGGGTGTGCTAGGCTGCCTCGTGATGACCTGTGTGGGGGTGAGGCCGGGCAGGGGGGTGTGCTAGGCTGCCTCGTGATGACCTGTGTGTGGGGGTGAGGCCGGGCAGGGGTGTGTGCTAGGCTGCCTCGTGATGACCTGTGTGTGGGGGTGAGGCCGGGCAGGGGGGGAGCCACGTGGGGGGGCCAGGCTGCCTCCTCAAGGCCTGTCTCACTACACACTCACAAGAACAATTATTTTTACACTCGTCTCTGGCAAGTGAGAAATAATTTTTACTTGCCATGTAATTTATTTACTCATTTACTTGTCATGGCGACTAAACTACTCGCACCTTTCCGGCCTGCTAGAATCTGATCGCCTTTTTGTTTAAGGTCAAATATTTCCCACAATGTCTTATGAGGTTAGAGGGTGGATGATACGCTTCCACCTATCTCTATCCATTGCCTCAACCTCCTCCAAGCTGCCCGGTCCTCTACAACACACGAGACATACTGATAAGACCTGCCTAAGACGTGATAACACTATAGTCGCCAGTCACTCGCCACTGCACTAATGTCGGCCTTAACAATATATTACGAATTATAGCATCACTACTGATTTGTATGTGCCACTGAAAACGATGCACAGTAGTTTATATTATATACATCACACTACATGTCTTCAGTGGCACATAAAAGTCTGTAGTGATGCTAAAATTTGTAATATATTGTTAAGGCCGACATTAGTGCAGTGGCGAGTGACTGGTGACTATAGTGTTATCTACGGTAAGACGTGATACCTTCCAGCCCCGAGGAGGACCGCACCCCCGTCCGTAAGAAGCTGATGGCGCAGCACCGCAGCAAGCTGGGCGGCTACATCTTTGACGGCATGAAGCTGTGCATGGGACAGAAGCTGGGCTCTGAGGTACACCACTCTATGTGTCTTGTAGCTGTGTAATAGGTGTACACAGTAAAACCTTTCATATTCGGACCCTCAGTATTCGGACTTCGACATTACTCGGACCTCCTCCTCTTCTTTTTTATTATTATTTTTATTTTTTTTTTTTTTCTTTTTTTTTTTTCCCCTTTTTTTTAAGCCTATATTTTGGATCCCTCCCCCCCCCCCCTTCTCTTCCTCTTCCCCCTTCTTCAAGCCTAATGGGAACCCCCCCCCCCCCCCCCCCCCCCCCCCCCCATTATTCGGACCACTCCTTGGCCCAACCTATATAATCCCCCCCCCCCCCCCCATTATCCGGATCGTTCTTTGGCCCAACCTATTATATAGAACCCCCCCCCCCATTATTCGGGCCACTCCTTGGCCCAATTAGTCCGACAATGAGAGGTTTTACTGTACTTGTTTCCATCACTACTCTTTTAGTGTTGTGGCATTATAATAGGTGGAGACTTCTATTAACCGTCACTAATAGGCTTCCGTTGCTTCAATGATTTCTAAGGGGCACTCTTACGTGAAATTGATGCCTTAATGATTTATTACGAATTTTATAGACGGCGAAAGTCACGGTCAGCCTGGAATACTGCCCTTCAATTCTATACATGCAATTCTACCCACCACTCATTTAGATAATTTTGTAGTCGTAATCAGAAAATCTCACCAAAACTCAGTCTGAAATGATCTGTATTTATCCTGTCTTCACACGCCACAAACTTTCAACAGAACCACACCAAAGCTAGGCCTGAAATTACCTTTGTTATATCTGCTTTCCACACGCCACAAACACTGTATTTACCTTATCTTCACACGCCACAAACTTTCAACAGAACCACACCAAAGCTAGGCCTGAAATTACCCTTGTTATATCTGCTTTCCGCACGCCACAAACACTGTATTTACCTTCTCTTCACACGCCACAAACTTTTCAACAGAACCACACCAAAGCTTTAAGGAGAGGTAGGAGAAGTTCTTATGGCTTTTAACCAGGGTAGAACAAGAAGTCACGGATTCAAGCTGAAAAAGTGTAGATTTACAAAAGAAATAAGGAAAAACTGGTTGACAAATAGGGTGGTGAATGATTGGAAGGGACTCAGGAGACAGATAGGTAGTTAGTGAGGAGTCATTAGAGAGCTTTAAAGGGAAGCTGGACAATTTCATGGATGGGGATGAAAGGTGGATGTAGGTAGTTTGTTTGTTTTGTTTAGAGGATAATTTCTGAGTCGTAGTGATCTACCGCTCCAGTTTTAGTGTTGGCCGAAGCCACCACCCCGGGAGGGGGGTCACAAACCCCGGCTAACACCCGGTACCCATTCACTGCTGGGTGGACAGGTGCTCGGGTTTTAAGAAAGACCACCCATCTGTCTTCGCTCCGCCCGGGGATCGAACCCGCTTAGTGTTACTTAGTGCATGTTAGTCAGGAACTACCTCGTGTAGCTTCCTTATTTTCTAAAGTTCTCATGTTCTTATCGTCTCCGCACCACAAACTCTGTCTTTACCTTGTCTCCGTATTTACCTTGTATTTACCTTGTATTTACCTTGTATTTACCTTGTATTTACCTTGTATTTACCTGCCCCCGCCGCGCCCTCCCGCCAGGTGACGGAGCTGGTGTCTAAGCTGGAGGAGGGCGACACAGTGTTCCAGATCAAGATAAAGTTCATCAAAGAGGTGGACTTCCTGGACTCCGAGTACGTGCAGCTGATGAACATACTGCTGCGCCGCTGCATGGAGTACCTCAACCTGCAGCAGCTGGGCAGGAACTACTACAATCCTGGCGCTGAGATCCGCGACGAGAAGCATAAGTGAGTGACAGTGATACTTATATTATTAACCCTTTCACGTCACCATTGTCATTCACTTTTTGTTGTCCCGCGTAAATCCATTGTCACCCGAAATGTCACGCGCGGGAAAAAAGTTGTACTTCCACCGCGTCTAGAAACTAAACTATCAAAGGTATCGAGTTCAATTATGTTTCGTTTTTAAGCTAAGATAATTTCCTATATCATACAATGTTCAAAAAATACGCTAGCGTGAAAATAACTTACAAAACCTCGAGTTAGAAGTGAAAAAAAAAAAAAAAAACCTTGCGGCAAAAAATAATATGCCAAAAATCAACTTATCATCATAGAAGATTTTTCTACATTCCATGACACAGCTGAATAAATTTCCTTTCCAATGAAGTATAAAATATTGTAATTCGCTCAAAAATAAAGCCATACAACGAAGTGAAAGATAGCGTAAAGTTGTTTAAATATATTGTATAATATAATATTATACAATATTATATTATACAAAATATATTTTAATATAATATATTGTAATTCCCTCCAATGGTCAAGTGAATCTCACTTCAACCGCGCGCTTTTTAAGATTTTTAATAAATATTTTAAGATATTATTTTTGGATGACCCTCAAAGATGTCATTTGTACGTATGGCCTACACGTACCGGATGACCCTCAAAGATGTCATTTGTACGTATGGCCTACATGTACCGGATGACCCTCAAAGATGTCATTTGTACGTATGGCCTACATGTACCGGATGACCCTCAAAGATGTCATTTGTACGTATGGCCTACATGTACCGGATGACCCTCAAAGATGTCATTTGTACGTATGGCCTACATGTACCGGATGACCCTCAAAGATGTCATTTGTACGTATGGCCTACACGTACCGGATGACCCTCAAAGATGTCATTTGTACGTATGGCCTACATGTACCGGATGACCCTCAAAGATGTCATTTGTACGTATGGCCTACATGTACCGGATGACCCTCAAAGACATCATTTGTACGTATGGCCTACATGTACCGGATGACCCTCAAAGATGTCATTTGTACGTATGGCCTACATGTACCGATGACCCTCAAAGATGTCATTTGTACGTATGGCCTACATGTACCGGATGACCCTCAAAGATGTCATTTGTACGTATGGCCTACATGTACCGGATGACCCTCAAAGACATCATTTGTACGTATGGCCTACACGTACCGGATGACCCTCAAAGATGTCATTTGTACGTATGGCCTACATGTACCGGATGACCCTCAAAGATGTCATTTGTACGTATGGCCTACACGTACCGGATGACCCTCAAAGACATCATTTGTACGTATGGCCTACATGTACCGGATGACCCTCAAAGATGTCATTTGTACGTATGGCCTACACGTACCGGATGACCCTCAAAGACATCATTTGTACGTATGGCCTACATGTACCGGATGACCCTCAAAGACATCATTTGTACGTATGGCCTACACGTACCGGATGACCCTCAAAGACATCATTTGTACGTATGGCCTACACGTACCGGATGACCCTCAAAGACATCATTTGTACGTATGGCCTACATGTACCGGATGACCCTCAAAGATGTCATTTGTACGTATGGCCTACACGTACCGGATGACCCTCAAAGATGTCATTTGTACGTATGGCCTACATGTACCGGATGACCCTCAAAGATGTCATTTGTACGTATGGCCTACACGTACCGGATGACCCTCAAAGACGTCATCTGTACGTATGGCCTACATGTACCGGATGACCCTCAAAGATGTCATTTGTACGTATGGCCTACATGTACCGGATGACTCTCAAAGATGTCATTTGTACGTATGGCCTACATGTACCGGATGACTCTCAAAGATGTCATTTGTACGTATGGCCTACATGTACCGGATGACTCTCAAAGATGTCATTTGTACGTATGGCCTACACGTACCGGATGACCCTCAAAGATGTCATTTGTACGTATGGCCTACACGTACCGGATGACCCTCAAAGACATCATTTGTACGTATGGCCTACATGTACCGGATGACCCTCAAAGACATCATTTGTACGTATGGCCTACATGTACCGGATGACCCTCAAAGATGTCATTTGTACGTATGGCCTACACGTACCGGATGACCCTCAAAGACGTCATTTGTACGTATGGCCTATAGTACCGGATGACCCTCAAAGACATCATTTGTACGTATGGCCTACATGTACCGGATGACCCTCAAAGACGTCATTTGTACGTATGGCCTACATGTACCGGATGACCCTCAAAGATGTCATTTGTACGTATGGCCTACATGTACCGGATGACTCTCAAAGACGTCATTTGTACGTATGGCCTACATGTACCGGATGACCCTCAAAGACATCATTTGTACGTATGGCCTACACGTACCGGATGACCTTCAAAGACATCATTTGTACGTATGGCCTACATGTACCGGATGACCCTCAAAGATGTCATTTGTACGTATGGCCTACATGTACCGGATGACCCTCAAAGATGTCATTTGTACGTATGGCCTACACGTACCGGATGACCCTCAAAGATGTCATTTGTACGTATGGCCTACATGTACCGGATGACCCTCAAAGACATCATTTGTACGTATGGCCTACATGTACCGGATGACTCTCAAAGACATCATTTGTACGTATGGCCTACATGTACCGGATGACCCTCAAAGACGTCATTTGTACGTATGGCCTACATGTACCGGATGACCCTCAAAGACATCATTTGTACGTATGGCCTACATGTACCGGATGACTCTCAAAGACATCATTTGTACGTATGGCCTACATGTACCGGATGACCCTCAAAGATGTCATTTGTACGTATGGCCTACATGTACCGGATGACCCTCAAAGACATCATTTGTACGTATGGCCTATAGTACCGGATGACCCTCAAAGACATCATTTGTACGTATGGCCTATAGTACCGGATGACCTCAAAGACATCATCTGTACGTATGGCCTACATGTACCGGATGACCCTCAAAGATGTCATTTGTACGTATGGCCTACATGTACCGGATGACCCTCAAAGATGTCATTTGTACGTATGGCCTACACGTACCGGATGACCCTCAAAGACATCATTTGTACGTATGGCCTACATGTACCGGATGACCCTCAAAGACATCATTTGTACGTATGGCCTACATGTACCGGATGACCCTCAAAGATGTCATTTGTACGTATGGCCTACACGTACCGGATGACCCTCAAAGACGTCATCTGTACGTATGGCCTACATGTACCGGATGACCCTCAAAGATGTCATTTGTACGTATGGCCTACATGTACCGGATGACCCTCAAGATGTCATTTGTACGTATGGCCTACATGTACCGGATGACCCTCAAAGATGTCATTTGTACGTATGGCCTACATGTACCGGATGACCCTCAAAGACATCATTTGTACGTATGGCCTACATGTACCGGATGACCCTCAAAGACATCATTTGTACGTATGGCCTACATGTACCGGATGACCCTCAAAGATGTCATTTGTACGTTTGGCCTACACGTACCGGATGACCCTCAAAGACATCATTTGTACGTATGGCCTACACGTACCGGATGACCCTCAAAGACATCATTTGTACGTATGGCCTACTAGGTACCAGGTATGACTCTCAAAGGAAAAAATCATTTGTACGTATGGCCTACATGTACCGGATGACCCTCAAAGACGTCATTTGTACGTATGGCCTATAGTACCGGATGACCCTCAAAGACATCATTTGTACGTATGGCCTACATGTACCGGATGACCCTCAAAGACGTCATTTGTACGTATGGCCTACATGTACCGGATGACCCTCAAAGATGTCATTTGTACGTATGGCCTACATGTACCGGATGACTCTCAAAGACGTCATTTGTACGTATGGCCTACATGTACCGGATGACCCTCAAAGACATCATTTGTACGTATGGCCTACACGTACCGGATGACCTTCAAAGACATCATTTGTACGTATGGCCTACATGTACCGGATGACCCTCAAAGATGTCATTTGTACGTATGGCCTACATGTACCGGATGACCCTCAAAGATGTCATTTGTACGTATGGCCTACACGTACCGGATGACCCTCAAAGATGTCATTTGTACGTATGGCCTACATGTACCGGATGACCCTCAAAGACATCATTTGTACGTATGGCCTACATGTACCGGATGACTCTCAAAGACATCATTTGTACGTATGGCCTACATGTACCGGATGACCCTCAAAGACGTCATTTGTACGTATGGCCTACATGTACCGGATGACCCTCAAAGACTCATTTGTACGTATGGCCTACATGTACCGGATGACTCTCAAAGACATCATTTGTACGTATGGCCTACATGTACCGGATGACCCTCAAAGATGTCATTTGTACGTATGGCCTACATGTACCGGATGACCCTCAAAGACATCATTTGTACGTATGGCCTATAGTACCGGATGACCCTCAAAGACATCATTTGTACGTATGGCCTATAGTACCGGATGACCCTCAAAGACATCATCTGTACGTATGGCCTACATGTACCGGATGACTCTCAAAGACGTCATTTGTACGTATGGCCTACATGTACCGGATGACCCTCAAAGATGTCATTTGTACGTATGGCCTACATGTACCGGATGACCCTCAAAGATGTCATTTGTACGTATGGCCTACATGTACCGGATGACCCTCAAAGACATCATTTGTACGTATGGCCTATAGTACCGGATGACCCTCAAAGACGTCATTTGTACGTATGGCCTATAGTACCGGATGACCCTCAAAGACGTCATTTGTACGTATGGCCTACATGTACCGGATGACCTCAAAGACATCATTTGTACGTATGGCCTATAGTACCGGATGACCCTCAAAGACATCATTTGTACGTATGGCCTATAGTACCGGATGACCCTCAAAGATGTCATTTGTACGTATGGCCTACATGTACTGGATGACTCTCAAAGACGTCATTTGTACGTATGGCCTACACGTACCGGATGACTCTCAAAGACGTCATTTGTACGTATGGCCTACATGTACCGGATGACCCTCAAAGATGTCATTTGTACGTATGGCCTACACGTACCGGATGACCCTCAAAGATGTCATTTGTACGTATGGCCTATAGTACCGGATGACCCTCAAAGACGTCATTTGTACGTATGGCCTACATGTACCGGATGACCCTCAAAGATGTCATTTGTACGTATGGCCTACACGTACCGGATGACCCTCAAAGATGTCATTTGTACGTATGGCCTATAGTACCGGATGACCCTCAAAGACGTCATTTGTACGTATGGCCTACACGTACCGGATGACCCTCAAAGACGTCATTTGTACGTATGGCCTACATGTACCGGATGACCCTCAAAGATGTCATTTGTACGTATGGCCTATAGTACCGAATGACCCTCAAAGACGTCATTTGTACGTATGGCCTACACGTACCGATGACCCTCAAAGATGTCATTTGTACGTATGGCCTACATGTACCGGATGACCCTCAAAGACGTCATTTGTACGTGAAAGGGTAAAGTTACTTATTGAATTATTTGGTCCGGAAGCAGATGGAGTCTGTTATATCAGTTGTCAAAATGAGGATAGTGTATTTTTCCTCTCTCTCTCTCTCTCTCTCTCTCTCTCTCTCTTTTTTTTTTTTCTTTTCCATTGTGTCCTACTGGCTTCCTTATAGGGAATGGCAACTCGGCGGACTTTTTGTTACTTTTTATTTATTTTATTATTTTTTTATTTTTTTTATTTAATTTATTTCTGATGTACAAATATTTTTTTTTTTTTTTTTTTTTTTTTTTTTTTTTTTTTTTTTTTTTTTTTTTTTTTTTTTTTTTTTTTTTTTTTTTTTTTTTTTGGTCCCCATTCTCTGATGTAAAAAATAAATCTGTGTTTTGTTGTGTTTCCGCAGCATTGCCATCTGGCCGGGCTACTCCAGCACCATCCGGCAGCACGAGGACATGCTCTTGCTCTGCGCCGACGTCTCCCACAAGTTTCTCCGCACTGACACCCGCCTACAGCATCATGATACGACGCGCTCCTAACCCGGTGCGCTGAGTATGGAGTGTCTCTCTCTCTCTCTCTCTCTCTCTCTCTCTCTCTCTCTCTCTCTCTCTCTCTCTCTCTCTCTCTCTCTCTCTCTCTCTCTCTCTCTCTCTCTCTCTCTCTCTCTCTCTCTCTCTCTCTCTCTCTCTCTCTCTCTCTCTCTCTCTCTCTCTCTCTCTTTCTCTTCTCTGTCTATCTTTTTTTCTCTGTTTAATATCTTATCTGTCTGTCCTATCTATCTCCGTCTGTCTCTATCTGTCTCTTCTCTGTTTATTTCTCTTCTCTATCTGTCTCTGTCTATATATCTGTCTCTGTCTCTTTCTCTGTTTATTTCTCTTTCTATCTATCTCCGTCTGTCTATATTATGTCTGTGTCTTTCTTTCTCTGTTTATTACTCTTCTCTATCTGTCTGTCTATATATCTGTCTGTCTCTCTTTTTCTCTGTTCATTTGTTTGTTTTGTCTTCTAATATTTCTCTTTCTCTATTTCTGTCTTTTTTCTCTCTTTCTCTCTATTACACTTTCCTCATTCAGTGTTACGCCTTAATTTCCTTCTACAATGAATCCATATTTCATCTAACCTATTCTAGCTCAATTCTTTATATTCCTGTTCGGACCCTCCTCCTGTCCCCTATCATATCTCTTACTGTTCT
>JACEEZ010003168.1:17213-19713 GCA_016584305.1 Chionoecetes opilio
AAATTTTTCGGGGATAAATTGTAGATCCTTCCTTTAAAATAACTTTTGATGGGAAAGTGTGGCCCTGTGGAAACAATTTTGTGAGCTGAATGCGTTACGGTGTTTAAGTAACGGAACTACCACGTGTAGGTCTCCGGCCTCTTGTAGCTTCCTTATGTTCTTATGTTCTGCCCTGTCCTGGCCCCTCAGACACAGGCACCCAGGGCACCGGCGTGGCTGAGGTGTGGCCGGCAGCCCGCGCCACAGTAGTCGCCACAACCACAGGCAACGCACCGATGGCAGTGGCTGTCTCCCCCCCCGCCACCACCACCACCACCACCATCGCCACCGTGCCACAAGTACAGCAGAACCCCACTGCCAATGCCGCCACGGCCGACGGGAATAATCAGGAGACGAGTATTTTTATTGAGGCCATGGAGGCGATATTGAACTCACAAATGTAAAGGTGTGTGTGTGTGTGTGTGGGTGTGGGTGTGTGGGTGGGTATTGTGTGTGTGGGTGTGGGGGTGGGTATTGTGTGTGTGGGTGTGGGGGTGGGTATTGTGTGTGTGGGTGTGGGGGTGGGTATTGGGTGTGTAGGTGTGTGGGGTGTGGAAGGGGGGGTGTAGGTGTGTGGGTGTGGGTGGGGGGGTGTAGGTGTGTGTGTGGGGGTGTTTAGGTAACAGAATAACTAGTTTTTCTTCCATTAGGCCTAACTAATTTTTTTCACTGCTAGAAAGTCAAGAGGAAAGAAAATATTTAAAATGTAGTAACAGAATATCTAATTATTTTTTCTCCTATTATTACTTTTTTTCAACTTTTTTTTCTTTTCAATATGACTTTTGTGTGAGGAATAAATATACAGCGTGGGATAAGCCCTTATTATCTGCTATCTTCTGCTGTATCACGGATTTAACACCCTTGAGGCCCAGAACGTTATTTCCATTGTAATTTGGGTACCATTAGACGATTTTGAGTTCATATAAGCAATATTTAATAGATATGACCTGTTTAGTATCCCTGTCCACTAACAAACTTGGTATATTAAGGGTTTTTTCGAAATTTTATGGTTAACAACATACAATTTTTATAGCAAAGGAAAGATCTGGGCATGAAGGGGTTAATAGAAATAGATTAATTCCATCCTTATCTCATCTCCAGGGTAGCTGTGTGTGTGTGTTTGTATGTGTGTGTATGTGTGTATTTACCTACCGTAGATAACAGTCAAGTCGCCACCTGCAGTCATGTCGCCAGGTGCCAAATATTACGAATTATAGCATCACTACTGATTTTTATGTGCCACTGAAGATGATACACAGTAGTTTATATTATGACTGTATAATCTACCCTGTTTCAGCGTTGTTTTATGCTTTGTATCTGCAAATATAACTGTTCGCATTTTGCATCTCACGTTTTTCTTGGCGGTACGACAGACAGTAGCTCATCACCTTTCGGGCGACAGGACACAAGACTTTCCAAATATTTCAAACTTGAATAGAATTTGCTTTCATGTTGGCAGAGGAATTTTTATATATCCAAGCATCTTCCGCAGGTAATATATATATAGACTTGTTTTACTTTACCTCTAATTTCCCTGAATTCCCCAGAGTGGCGACTCAACTGTTGGGTTAAAATACTAGCTGGCGACTTTACTGTAGTAGGTATAGCAAGGTCGCCACTCGGTTTTATTTTTGTAATTTGTTCATTTATAGCCCTAATATGACACAGATGAAGACACAAAATGACACAGACTTTCCAGATAGCCCCTTCTAACTTTCCTGAAATCATGGATGTACAAATGTAAGTATTAACGCCACCACACGTCTGTAAATAAAGAAACATTGAACTGGCGACTTGACTGTTATCTACGGTAGTTGTAACATACAGGAAAAGAGCTGTGTGTGTGTGTGTGTGTGTTGTAATATTTCCTCATGCTGCAATTTTTATAGCCGATATGCAATTTAGTCTCATAACTGTTGTAAGTATTTGTAATTACAATAGACAGTTATTACTATTATGGCGCTGATTAGTGCTACATTGGGGGTGGATCTTCTTAACCCCTTGAGGCCCAGAACGTAATTTCCATTGTAATTTGGGTACCATTACATGATTTTTAGTGAATATAAGCAATAGATATTTAAGATATTTTATAGCTATGACCTGTTTAGTATCCGTATCCACTAACTCATTTGGTATATTCAGTTACTTTTCGTTATTTTATGGCTCGACAACAGACACTTTTTATAGCCCAGGAAAGATCTGGGCGTGAAGGGGTTAATTAAGGCTTCAATGCTCAGACTATCCAACCAATAAGCTAATACCTTTTATAACACAATCACAGCAATGAAATGATGTACATACTGAAATATTATTGTAGATTAACACTTAAGTATATTTCTCAGCATTATAATCATTTTGACTTTTCGTAATATTTTTTTTCAGAATTTTTGCGTTTTTCATTTTTTCATTTTTTTTCATTTTTTTCATTTTTTCTTTTTCATTTTTTCTTCCAGATTTTTCA
>JACEEZ010003168.1:24713-37134 GCA_016584305.1 Chionoecetes opilio
TCTAACCATCCTGCTGTAACATTCCGTTCTTTCCCCTTCCCTCACCGTTTCACTATTATTCTTTAACCCTGACCCTTTATATGCTTTGCCATAGTGCCATATGACCTCTGATGTCTGGCACATTCACCTTTTTAGGCATTAAATCAATCAATCAATCAATCTCTTCTCTCTCTCTCTCTCTCTCTCTCTCTCTCTCTCTCTCTCGCACTTAACAGGAACTACCACGTGTAGGTCTCGCAGCCTCTTGTAGCTTCCTTATTTTCTTATGTTCTTATGTAATTCTCGCCTAGTATGAGTACATGCAGTGGCGTACTGAGGGGGGGGGGGCGGCATGCGGCCATGCCCCCCCCCCCCCTTTTCAAAGAATAAATTATAATATAAAATATTATATATATTATAATACATAAATATATTTTATAATCTATAATAATATAAGCGAAAGTGTGTGTGTCTGTGTGTGTGTTGTGTGTCCGCTCTAGGTTCCGCCCCCGTGGCGGAATTCCATCATATGGCACAGTTTTGGAACCAGGTTGACCAGGGGAAGGTTTTAAGCCCACTTATGGGATGATCCGATCACTTATATATTTTTATTTTTAGCAGCCTATTAGCGAGAATTGTGAAAAAAAAAGTGGGTTGCGAGAATTGAGGAAACCTTGATGTAGGTGATGGGTAATGGGTGAGTGAAGGGGTGGGGTGATGGGTAATGGGGGTGGGGTGATGGGTGAGGGAATGGGTTGGGGGTGATGGGTAATGGGTGAGTGAATGGGTGTGTGGTGATGGGTAATGGGTGAGTGAATAGGTGGGGGGGATGGGTAAGGGGGTGTGGGGTTGATGGCTGAGGGGAATGGGTGGGGGGTGATGGGTGAGGGAATGGGTTGGGGGTGATGGGTAATGGGTGTGGGGTGATGGGTGAGTAAATGGGTGGGGGTGAATGGGTTGAGGGTGATGGGTGAGGGAATAGGTGGGGGGTGATGGGTAATGGGTGAGTGAATGGGTGGGGGGTGATGGGTAATGGGTGAGTGGAATGGGTTGGGGTTGATGTGAATGGGTTGGCGTTAATACATACATTTCTACATCCATGATTTCAGGAAAGTTAGAAGGGGCTATCTGGAGAGTGTGTTTGGTGGGCCTTCAGCCCCCCCAAAAACAAAGGGGTGTTTTGGGGCTCTCCGCGGGGCTCTCCGCAGGAGCTAGCCAAAAAATCCGCCCGGAGGGGGGCTTTGCGGCTAGTATATAAATATATTTATAATATATAAATATATATATAATATATAAGTGTATTTTATAATATATAAATGTATTTTAATATATAAATATATTTATAATATATAATATCTTTATATATTAATATATTTATAATATATAATATAATTTATAATATTTAAAATATTTATAATATATATATATATATATATCTATATATATATATATATCTATATATCTATATGATATCATATATATATATATATATCTATATATATATATATCTATCTCTATATATCATCTATAATTATATATATATATAATATCTATCTTATATATATATATATCTATATATATATATCTATATATATAATATATACTATATATATATGTTGTCCTGTTCTGTATAATATATTATACTATATCTATATATGATAACTATATAAATCTATATATATATATATATATATTATATATCTATAATCTACTATCTCTATATATCATCTGTTGGTCTGTTATGGTATCACTCTAATATATATATATATATCATTCATATTTTTGGCCCCCCCCCCCCTTTTCAAACTGTTGTGGGTACGCCAGTGAGTACAGGGTATTGGCGGGGCGGGGCAGTGTGAAAATGAGTGTTTGTAGTTAAGACAGGATAAGACAGGATAATCTGCATCCTTTCTCTGTGTTTTCCTGTAGTGCTACATACATACTATTTTAATGCTACGTCTTGAAGATATGACGTGTTTGTTAGTTTCCGCGGCCAGCATGTTCGGGTGGCGTGTCCGTGTTGTGCATCTACCGTAGATAACACTAAAGTCGCCAGACAACGTTTTTTTTTATAGTTACAGGACGGTGGTGGCGTTAATCGTGTACATTTCTCTAACATACCATGATTTCAGGAAAGTTAGAAGGGGCTATCTGGAGAGGTCTGTGTATTTTGGTGTCTTCATCTGAGTCATATTATGGCTATCAATGACAAAATTACAAAATTAATCAACGAGTGGCGACCTACACTAAGGTCGCATCTAGTGTTTAATGTTCTGATTGTTCCCTCCCAGCCATCGTCGGTCGCGCGAAAAAAACACGAGTTGCGAAATTTGAAACCGTATATACATTGCAGATCACATCAACAAAAACGGCTGAAACCGGTAGAATTACATATAAGAACATAAGACAATAAGGACGCTACAAGAGGGCCGTGATCGAGACCTACGTACACATGTAGTTCCTGTAATTAGTACAATAGTAGTAGTAGCCAACTCGATTTTGGTGGTGGCGCCATCTTGGTGCCGAAGGCCTCCTCGTTCACCTCGCAGACCCGGGGAATTGCTTCAAGGCATGACCCCGCAGTATATCATGTTATACATTTATAAAGGATAGACTGTTATCTTCGGAAATGTTTTGTTATATAAGATTATCACTAAAAACATAGTAAAACACATTAAATACAGGTCATTATGAGACTCTGAGAAATAGATGAACTTAACCATTCACTTAAAACTCGTCGTCATGTATAACTTTGTGGGACAGCTTATAAATGGCGAGATGATCGATACAAGCAGATTTTAATTAGCTGTTCCATTTGTGTTGATGAACTTTGGGGTAAGCTGGTCTTGGGGTATTCTAAGTACTCGTCAACGGTTACTTGAATGATATTATTTGGGGTATGATTTGATAAATGATTACAACTTTGCCCGGGAGGATTTAACTGAGTCTTCTGACTTCACTATCTGATGTAGTGTGACCACTTCTCATACGGATAGTACTGAACAAGGGGGTATAACTTAAGGGGGGGATAATAGTTTTAGGTTATGGCTTAGCTGCCACCAGCCCTGACGAGTATTTCGCTATGATTACTCCCGTGTCACGTTTAGATTAATATTAATACTAGATTTGATCTGTGGTAGGTCCGTGGTCGGTACTAGGGATTATAACCTAGTAAGAGCGGAACTGCTTTTTTGGAAGTGTGGGTAATTATTTTCTAACTCCAGACTAAAATCACCTGGGTTTTCATAATAACACAAGACTATATTTGTAAATGAAATCCTATTATTTGTAAACATGGTCAGTCCTCTCACATTGAGATCATCTTCAGCATATAAAGGGTTTAACACTATATAGAGAAAACTCTACTCTGAACATAAGAAATGCGGCCTTCACGCTCTGACCTGAGGAATCTCCCTTAGTGATGAGATAAAGCTCTTCTGAAGCATAAAATCTCCTTTTAACTAGAATTTCTATTCAGTGCATTGCCGCTACACGATAAACAAAGGTAACATAATACTTAATATTTGTATAAATCAACACCTGGAAGATAGGTATCTAGTAGGGTGGAGAAAGAATTATTGCGATAAAGTGTTGTTTGTGTGTTACAGTAAAAACCATGGTGGCTTTCCTCTGAAGGAGACACGGCCGCCCCTGCAGTGACGGCGAAGAGACGAAATCTTGTTAATAACACTTATAAAGGATGGGCGGAACATCTATGCCTTAGTGACCTGACTGTACCTATATTTTATATAGACATATCTAGATATAATATACTAGGAGAAAGAACACACGGAGTTAGGACGGAAGGTTCTTACCTGCAGTGACGCGAAGAGACGAATTACGCGTTGGGGCCTCGTGGCTTCCCGCAACAAAATGGCACTTGTTTGGAAAGTCTCACCGTGACTTCAGATGAAAACTTATAATCCCAAATAACTATTTAAGTACTGAAACTCGCGTACCTCAGAAAAGACTGTCCCTATACCACCGTTACTTTGATGTAGAAGAATTTAATATTTTTAACCTAATATTCAAGAAGGATGGTTTTTTATGAAGTAATGTCGACCCTCCGAACACCTATTTTCGAGAGTTTAGTGGTATTGGAAGGGAACTTGCTGAGGAATTTTTTGGTGTCTTTAATTTTAGCGGGACCTTACTATAACGCCCATAAGTATGACCATAACCGATAGCGTAGGGATTATTTTGAAGGACGTTAAGACCTCTGGGAGGAGTTCCTTGGTCTGCCAGATGGCTGGCAAAAGAATCAAAGAACTGACCTCATTGTTATCACTGATCGCAGAATAATTATCCCACGAATGTGGACTCGCAATACGGCATGTGAGGGAAAAGAGAGGGTGGGAAAGAAGGAAGAACGAAAAGGGCGGAAGAGGATAGAATATAAACAAAATGGGTTACTGAAGACAGGGCTATGAGTCACCCGTGAGCATAGAGAAAAGATTACCTACTGACAATGACATAGCTCGGGATTTTCATAATAATATTCTCCTACTAATCATCTCCCGAATAATGGGCATTACCACGCTGTCTATTCTCCCGGGAAAATTAAATTCTATGGCATTCAGTCGCTACTTACGGATCATGTTTTTCCGTTTTTAAAGCTGCGGTCAAGAGGAGCGTGTGTATGGACTAAGTTAGAGTGAATTTAATGGACATTCTTCTGTTCTATTGAAAACGGGGGGTCTGCTTGTGTTTAGATTACACGAAAATCCAATGAAAGGAAGTATCCCCAGTCACCTGATACCTGGGTGTAATGAACTGAACCGTCAACCTTGACTTAGTCCGCATTCCTTCTCGGTGGCAGAGATATATCCCAAGGCGCACGCCAGCTTACCTCTGGTAAAATGATATAGCCGTTCAAGTCCTAAATGGTCCGTCGGACACACACACCGCAAGCTGGTTGACTGTAAGGTGAGACAGCGTAGTACTACACTCTCCTTAAAAAATACTCCTCCCAACTGAACCATGCTTTCGCCCGTGAGAATCAGACTCATCCCGAACTTCTAGACATGAGAAATCTCCTCGACCCAAATTGTTTCATCTAGTCTGACACTACTCCACTCACCTCGGACTCACCTAAGTTTACATTGAACAACTTTTCGCTTAATCTTCACCTGAATTATTACCTGGTCGTGTGACTTTTGGTAAAAACTTGAATTAAAATACCTTGGAGACTCATCGAACCAGACTGCGTCTTGTTATGAAAATTCACCTGAGACTGGTATCACCCAATCAACCTCGTTACCTGAATATATTACGAACATACTAACAAAAAAAAACTAGCCAATTAGTTTTGAAATTCCTTGTCAATGTTTAACATTTACCACTTTTCTATTTGATTTCCACAAGAGTAATAACCGGTTGACGCTAAGCAACTACTCTAACCAAGAGTAGGTATTAAACTTTCAAGTTCATAAACAAAAATTTCAACGTTCATAAAATAAATTTTTTTCAATGTTCATGTGTCAAAATAATTCTTCCTTGAGTTTCTAATTTAACACTATTGTATACCGAACTTTTTCCATCTTTGTTGTTGATGGGTGCATCATTCTCGGTCCTTGTTGACGCCCCGGTACTTCTTGATGGCCTTCAGCTCTTCCATGACGTTTCAGGAACTCTTGTAGGTTCTTGGAAGCAAGAGTGTGACCATATTCCCTGGATGCCGGTGTACGCATGCATTCCTCGTCTCCCGTAGCTGTTTGGGTCACCGCTGGCTTTGTTCTGGCTGTTGTTGTCAGGACCGGCGGCGGCGTACAGGCCTTGGTTCAGACGCCCCCCTTGAATTCCCTGCCCTGCAATTATTTACAGGTTCTTGTGCGCCCTGTGTTGTCAGCGCAGCTCATGCTCGGTGACGGTTAGACCCCGAGGGAAACCCCAGGACTTCCCTCCGACGAGGCTTCACCGTCTCTCTCTGCCATGGTGGTGGTTGCAGCTAGATTGTGGCGTCTGTAGTGGCTAGTAAAGCTGCTACGGCGCGGTGCAGCGCTGCATCGATGGGCGAGCGGGCCGGCGGTAGCGTTGAAGGGCCGGCTTAAGGGCGGTGAACGTGGCTGCTAGCTGAGGCGAGCCTGGCAATCGAGGCGCGCTCCGGTATGCTCTAAAAGGGCGCGGCGGTCTTCAAGGGCGCAGGCAGTCTGAGACGCACGGTATGCTCTGCTGTCGGCTAGGCGTGGCGGCTGGCTGGTGTCCAGCTGGCGGAGTTTGACGGCTAGATGCGGCTGCTACGGTTGCTTTTTACAGCTCACGCTCCATGGGTCATGGGTTTCCTGTATTAATTGTGTTTTGGTTTATAGGGAGAGAGATCTATAAGCCACTATAAAGATTCGAGTTACTATATGAAAATTTACCTGAAATTTGACTATCTTGGTTATTTATTTTCCCACTGGTGCGCTTCTGTTGCTGTTATTTTTAGAATACTATACCACCGCTTTAGTCCACCAGTGTGTTGGCTGACCGATACAAAGAAAAAAAATCCCATCCGTAAACTATAAGAAAGTTTGTCCTATTTGAAAAGAAATTATATTTATTCCTACTTAATTTTGTAGGCTTCCTCTGAACTTGAGATTCATCTTCAGCATATAAGGGTTAACAACACTATATAGAGAAAACTCTTACTCGACATAAGAAATGCGACTTCACGCTCTGACCTATGAAATTCTTCTCCTTAGTGATGAATAAAGCTCTTCTGAGCATAAAAATCTCCTTCACTAGATTTCTATTCGTGGCATTTGCCCTACACTAAAGGTAACAATATACTTTAATAATTTATAACATCACCACCTGGAAGCTAGGTATTCTAGTGAGAAAGAATAGTGGCGGAGAAAGTGTTGTTTGTGTGTTTACAGTAAAACCCTGTGGCTTTCCTAGAAGGCGACACGGACAGCGCAGTGGACCTCCGAAGAGACGAATCTTGTTTAATACACTTATAAGGATGGGCGGAGACATCTATGCCTTAGTGACACTGAACTGTACCTTATGATTTATAGATAGAAATATATAGATATATATCTAGGGAGAAAGAACACAGGAGTTCAAGGGGGACGAAAGGGTCTTACACCGAGGTGTTGTGGATAAGAGCGAGTTACACCGCGAAAGAGACGAATGACTCGTTGGGGGCCTCGTGGGCTTCCCGCAACAAAAAATGAACTTTTGGAAAGTCTCACCGTGACTTCAGATGAAAACTTATAATCCCGAAATAACTATTTAAGTAATGAAAAACTCTCGCGTACCTCCAGAAAATACGTCCCTAATCCAACCATTTACTTTGGAATGTAAAGAATTTAAATTTTTAAACCTAATATTCAGAAGGATGGCTTTTATAATTTGATGTAATGTCGACCCTTCCGAACACCTATTTCAGAGTTGAGTGGTATTGAAACCTTGCTTAGATTTTTTGGTGGCTTTTTAATTTTAGTCGGGGATCCTTACTATACCGCCCATTATATGACCTAACCGATAACGATAGGATTAATTATTGAGGACCGTGTAAACTCTGGTAGAGTTCCTTGGTCCTGACCAGATGGCTGACACAAGATAAAAGAACTGACATCATTAGTTATCACTGATCGCAGAATAGCTTTCCCACGAATTTGGACTCACGCATAACGGCATGTGAGGGAAAGAGAGGGTGTGCAAAAGGAAGAAAGAAAATGGCCGGAAGAAGGATCGAAGATAAACAAAATGGGGGTAATGAGAGCAGGGCGATGAGTCACCCGTGAGACATAGAGAAAAAGATTACCTACTGACAAGACATAGCTCGGGAATTTTATAATAATAAATTTTCATACTATCATCTCCCGAATAATGGGGATTACACATTGACATATTTCGTTTTCTGATACATACAATAATACCATGCAAAACATAAGGTTAACTAAATAAATTGCTCTCTCTCCTCTCTCTCTCTCTCTTTCCCCCTTCTCTCTCTCGTCTTTTCTCTCTCTCTCTTCTCTCTCTCTCTCTCCGTGAAAGGAGAGGAGAGAGAGAGATATATAAGTGAAAAGAATGAGTGAGAGATATGAGAAATTAACCCAAAAAAACTATAATTCTCTCCTCTCTCTTTCTCTCTCTCTTTTCTCCCCCCTCTCTCTCTCTCTCTCTCCCCCCCCTCTCTCCCCTCTTTTCCCCTCTCTCTCTCTTTTCTCTCCTCTCTCTCCCCCTCTCCCCTCTCTCTCCTCTCTCTCTCTCTCTCTCTCTCTTCCCCTTTTTCTCCCCTCTCTCCCCCCTCTCTCTCTTCTCTCTTTTTTTTTTTTTTTCCCCCCCCAATATATATATAAAAAAAAAAAAATATTATATTTTTATATATATATTTTATTTTTTATATATATATATATTATATATATATATATATATACTCTCTATAAATTCCTCTCTCTCTCTCTCCTTTCTCTCTCTCTCTCTCTCTCTCTCTCCCCAATATATATAAAAAAAAAAAAAAAAAATATATATATATATATAATTATATATATATTTTATTTAATAATATATAATATATATATATATACTCTCTATAAATTCTCTTTTCTCTCTCTCTCTCCTCTCCTTTTTCTCAATATATATATATATTATATATATATATTAATATATATATATTATATATATATATATATATATATATATATAGAGAGAGAGAGAGAGAGAGAGAGAGAGAGAGAGAGAGGGTAATTTGAAAAAGGTTTTTGGTTACTCTCATATCTCTCTTCTTCTCTTCCTCTCTCTCTCCTCTCTCTCTCTTCTCTCTTCTCTCTCTCTCCCCTCTTCTCTCTCTCTCTTCTCCCCTCCTTTCCCTGAAAGAGAGAGAGAGAGAGAGAGAAAAGAGGAGGAGAGAGAGGGGAGAGGGGAGAGGGGAGAGAGAAAAATGAAAGGATATGAGGAGTAACCAAAAACCTTTTCAAATTCTTCTCCTACTCCTCTCCTCTCTCCTCTCTCTCTTTTCCGTCCATGTCTACTCCCTCTCTCTCCTTCTCTGGTCTTATAATAATAAAATATTATATATATAATTATAATATATATATAATATATAATATATAATGTATTTATTTATATATATATATATATATATTTCTATAAAAATTTTATATATATAAATTTTGAAAGAGAGAGAGAGAGGAGGAGAGAGAGAGGGGAAGAGAGGGGGAGAGAGAGAGAGAGAGAGAGGGGAGGGGGGAAGGGGGAGGCAAGAGGGAGAGAGAGAGAGGGGAAAAGGGAAAAATTTTAAAAGGTTTTTTGGTTACTCTCTCATATCTCTCACTCATCTCTCTTTCACTTATCTCTCTCTCTCTCTCTTTCACGGAGGGGAGAGAGAGAGAGAGAGAAGAGAGAGAGGAGAGAGAGAGAGAAGAGAGAGAGAAAAGAGAGAGAGGAGAGAGAGAGAGAAGAGGGGAGAGAAGAGAGCAATTTTATTTTATTAACCTTAATGTTTGCATGGTATTATTTTTATGTATCAGAAAAACGAAATATGTCAATGGAAAGCTAATTAAATCTGCTTGTATCGATATCTGCCTCTTTAAAGCTGTCCCACAAAGTTATACATGACGCGAGTTTTAAGTGAATGTTAAGTTTCATCATATTTCTTCAGAGTCTCATAATGACCTTTATTTTAATGTTTTTTTACTATGTTTTATGTGATAATCTTATAGAAAAAACATTTCCGAAGATAACAGTCTATCCTTTATACATGTATAACATAATATACTGCGGGGTCATCCCTTTTGAGAACCCCCCCGGGGTCTTGGGTGAACGAGGAGGCCTTGGCACCAAGATGGCGCCCCAGTAGCGCTTAACATAGGGCCAATGAATGGCGTTTACCCTCTTTATAGAGGTACCCTATAGAGCTATTGTTATAGAATAGTCGTAGTGTATAAATAAAAGACTCATCATGGGGTTTGTTAGTGCTAATTTAAACCCACCGTAATAACACATTGTCGCCACCTGCCCTAAAGTCGCCAAAAGGCGCCATAAAAAAAATTTTTGTTAACGCCACCAATGTAGAAATTTAAAAAAAAAGAAACGTTGTCCTGGGGACTTTAGTTTTATCTACGGAGTTTTTTCACATTTATACCGGGGGTTTGATTTTGATAAACATTTATAAATTTTCCCCTTGAGCCTTGACGTGGGAGATAAAGTTCTTCCCCCTAGGCAGGTTCAGGATTAAAATTTCTTTTGGAGATAATGACGTTGTTAAAGTGTTACTTCCGCCCACTCTTTTCCTCTTGTGACTTGATCGATAAGAGATGTTTCTTAAAAAAAAACCCAATAAGGGCGGGAAAGGATCCCCCCTTGAACTTTACCGAAATTATCGTCCCACCTATATTTTCTATTTACGGGGATCACAGGCGAAAAGGTGTGGTGTGTGGGAAAAGCGAGAGGGGTAGGTGTTGGGCCCCCATGTGTGTGTTTTACCTAAAGAAAAAAACGCGCGGGTTCCCTCGCCCCACTATAAGGGCGCAGCCCCGTACCCCCGGGGCCCACGGGTAGGGCGGGGGGGCCAAAGTGGTCCATAGAAGCTAATCTGGGGCACAGGGGACTCAAAACCTAGGATCAGCGCACCCAAGGTATCCCCCGGGACGTCTCTGTATTATTCAGCGGGAACACTGCGAAAACGAAAAAAATATTCCTTTTTTCCCGGGCCCATCAAACTATAAAGAAATTTTTTTTCGGGGAGAATTTTACGTAAAAGGGCCCAATTTTGGGGGCCCTGTTTTATCGTCCACCCTATTTTTATCAATAACAATATTTTTAAGTATCATTAATTTTGCCAAAAAAAGGTATTTAAGGGTAAATCTCCCCTTATTTCCCAGGGAAATTTAAGTCTATTTATCTTGGGTAAACAATAATCAGGGCCCGGGCCCATGGTTCCTAAACGCTGATTGGCTGAGAGATGTACCAGGCCTCTGATTCGCTGTCAATGTTTGGGGAGGCCTCTGGTTGGCTCTGGGGTCCTGGGCCAAATTTCGAGGGCCAAAATTTCGCATTTTTAAAAAAAATAATCACTTTTTTTGTTTCACCCAATAGAAAATTTCATAGCCTTTTTGAAAACCCCTTTTTTTGTAAGACTTTTCCTAAAAAGTATTTCCCAGTTTAAAGGGTTTTGTAAAAGAAAAAAGACACAAACAGTTAGTAAAACCGTAAAAATTACCCATTTTTGTTGATAATTCTTTTTTTTTCCCAAAAAAATAGGGGGATTTTTGTGTTTTAATATATTTAAATTTGATATTTCCGCATCGCTTTATGTAGTAATCACGGCGCTTGGTGGCGTATTTTTTTTTATTGTCAGTGGGTTTTGTTTTTTTTTTTACCTTTTATCTTTGTCTGTCTTTACCCTTTACCCTTTTAGGTTATTTTTGTGTGATTACTGTGCCCAAGTCGCAGTGGGGTTTGTGGGGTGTTTTGTGAGTTTTTACGGGTTTTTCTGAACAATACATCTGACTCAGTGGCTAAAAGAGTCAAATTATCCCAAAAAAAAAATGCATGTTTTTGCTTGGTTTCAACCCCTAAAAGAGGATCTTGGGTTCTGTTTATAAAATTTCACATCATATTTCTATTTGCCATATTTTTTTTTGCGAATTATAAGGGCTTTGTCAAGAAGTCGATTTTTGTTGTGGGGGAATTTGAAAGGGTTTTTCCCGGCCCTATTTTTTAAACACGATATTCATTAATTTTTCTTTTTTTTCATTGATTTTTTTGGTTTTTTGTGTCCATTTATCGTTATTTTACTTTATCCGGTTGATTTTTTTCATTTTTTGATTTATTTTAAAATTTAAAGAAGGGAAAAATTTTTAGGCCCCGGTTTGGGTGTCAAAAACAAAAAGGGAAACTCTGATCAAGTTTCCCTTTATGACGTCACAGCGGCCATATTTGGGGGTTTTATCCTTAATTTTTTACATTTTATTTCCCCAAATTTAAAGCCTCCCCGTGCAAATTCAAGGCTTTAAGGGGGGAAAAAAGGGTATGGGGCTGTATTTCCCTGATATTACCCATTGACAAAGACAATTTTTGCACAATAAATAGGGAAAAACTGGGTTTTTTCTGGCTTCACTTTTTCTTTTTTTCTTCTGCTTTTTACCCCAATTTTCGGGTTCCTTGCAATATTCAAGGCTAGTAAATTTTCCTTTGGGGTACCGGGGGGGGGGGGGGGGGGGGGGGGGGGGGGGGGGGGGGGGGGGGGGATGGGCCCGCCCCCCCCCCTTTTTTGGGAAAGAAAAAATTATAATAAATTTTATATTTATTATATATTTTAAAATTATTAAAATTTTATATATATAATATATATATATTATTATATATTTATTATATTTTAAAATTTTAATATTGGGCCCCCCCCCCTTTTCAATTTTTTTGGGTAAAGCCCTGGGATGTTAAACCCCCTCCACCTAAAACTCACCACCGTCGGTGCTTGCCGAGGGGAAACGCTGACGGGGTGGGGGGG
>JACEEZ010003169.1:0-2500 GCA_016584305.1 Chionoecetes opilio
CAAATCAACCTGTTTTTTAGCTTTAGTGTTAATATTTACTTCTCTAATTTTTTCCTCTCGTGTACCTGTTAACTGCAGAATTATCATAAACTCTAACAGTATTTACGGCTAAAAGTTCTTAAGTCTAATGTTAAGCTTAAAAGTAGATTTTTTAATACAAGCAATCTAAAAACTTACTCCTAGCTAATTATATAACATTGCGTAGCTCATATATTTCTAATTTTTTTCAGATCGTCTTTTTTTTAACCTAATTATTTTTTTGGGCAAGAACCTCATTGGTTTTTGTGGATATGTGATTACACCAAACAGTCACACACATATTTGCATGCTTCCCTTACACATATCGTTACATAGCAACACTGCACCACTCTCTCTTTCTTTCTTTCTCTCTCTCTCTGTTTCACTCTGTCTATCTGTTTTCATATCGTTTGTTGATGTCACACACACACACACACACACACACACACACACACACACACACACACACTCCGGGGTACTCCGTGGTGTAGAGGACGCACGTTCGGTTCACAACCAAGAAGTCCCGGGTTCGATCCCCGGACGGAGCGGAAACAGATGGGTTGTTTCCTTAAAACCCTAGCCCCTGTCCACCCAGCAGTGAATGGGTACCGGGTGTTAGCCGGGGTTTGTGACCTGCTCTCCGGGGTGCTGGCTTCGGCCAAAACTAAGCACTAAGGATGAATGATAAAAATGTTGATATGGAGACGGGGCCATACGAGCGTTGATCAGGCCCTGTAAAATACAACTAAATGAATACACACACACACACACACACACACGATATGGGGAACTCCGTAGTGTAAGGGTTAGCACGCTCGGCTCACAACCGATAAGTCCCGGGTTCGATCCCCGGGCGGAGCGAAGACAGACGGGCGGTCATAAGAACATAAGAACATAAGAAAATAAGGAAGCTACATGAGGCCGCGAGGCCTACACGTGGTAGTTCCTGTCACCTAACACTACCTACATCCACCTTTCTTCCCCATCCATGAACCTATCCAGCCCCTCTTTAAAGCTCCCTAATGACTCTGCACTAACTACCTGTCTACTGAGACCATTCCATTCATTCACCACCCTATTTGTGAACCAGTTTTTCCCTATTTCCTTTCTAAATCTACGCATTTCCAGCTTGAATCCGTTACTTCTTGTTCTACCCTGGTTAAGAGCCGTAAGAACTTTTCCTACCTCTCCTTTATTATATCCGTTTATCCACCTAAAAACTTCTATCAGATCGCCCCTTACTCTGCGTCTCTCTCGAGTAATCAATCAATCATTGGGGGCATACGCCGGGGGGCGCGTCGCCTCGCCCACCCTACGACGCCTCGCCCGTGGGTCACCACGCGCGAGATCCCATGCAGGCTCCTTTCCCATACCAAGCAGCTCTCGACAAGAAACATCATGTTGCCCCAGCCACGAGCCTTGTGGGCGCCCCCTTAGCCTCCTCCACGCCGGATTGTCTCTTACAGATACAACCCGATGGGAAGGATCGGTTTCAGGGTAGCGTGCGACATGCCCATATAGCCGAAGTTGGCGCTGACAGACTATGCAAGTAATAGGCCTCGATTCAGTCTCACGGTGCAATCACTGATTTGACACGTAATCATCCCAGCGATACCCCATGATTCTGCGAAGACACTTATTACCAAAGGCATTGATTCGTCTCTTCAAGTCGCTATTTAGTGTCCATGTGTCACAACCATAGAGTAAGACAGGGATCACAAGCGATTTGAAGATTCGGATCTTTGTCCTCCTGCACAGGTACCGACAACGCCAAATACTCCCGCTGAGCGAGTCCATAACACCGTGGGCTATGCCAATCCGCCGTAAGACTTCTTGACGTGACCCGCCGTCATTATGGACTGCGCTACCAAGGTATGTAGAACTTTCCAAGATCTCAATGTCCTCGCCACACGCATGAGCAGACTGTACTGCTTCATCTAGTAAGTCTCCAAACACCTGGACCTTGGTCTTCAGCCAGGAGACCTCAAGTCCCAAAGGCTTTGCCTCCTCATGCAGCGCCTCGAGAGCCATCACAAGGACCTCCAGCGACTTAGCAAAGATTACTGCATCATCGGCAAAAACAAGATCAGTGATCTTGGTGTTGCCGACGGATGCTCCACAATCACTTTGATCTACAACCTTGTCCAATATCCAGTCCATACATGTGTTGAAAAGTGATGGGGCAAGGACGCACCCTTGCCTCACTCCTGTATTCACAGGAAAGAAGCTGGATACACCTGCCCCACACTTCACAGCACTCTCAGTCCCAGAATACAGACCAGTTATCAAACCAATAGTCCTTGCAGGAATCCCTCGAAGTCGTAGAAGGTCCCAGAGTGACTCACGATGCACTGAGTCAAACGCCTTCTTGAGATCAACATAGGCTGCAAGCATCCCCTGGCGAAACTGACGTCGGCGTTCCACCAGGATACGAAGCGCTCCCTGCAAGCATCTCTCGGGTAAGTGTAATTTTAATAACTTC
>JACEEZ010003169.1:7500-32500 GCA_016584305.1 Chionoecetes opilio
TGCTGAAGACTGTTGGCTCTGGGGCGATCACACAGCCTGCAGGAGGAGAAGTGAGGAATGTTCCCCGCCTCAGAGACCTGCCACACAGGTCGGTATCCTAGCCGAAGTCGGGCAGACACAATGTTGTGTCTGCGACTCATGAGTCCGCGTCGGCGATACTTGGGAGGGGTTAGACGGAAGTGGTCGTAATGCTGTATAGACACACTCTGAGCCCGCTCAGCGTTCGTGCGGTGGAGTGTGGGGAGAAAAGCGGCTGAGTGTATCAACTGTTTGAAGCATAGGAGGGAGGGTGTAGCACCATCAGGCAGAGGCAGGCCGCAGACAGTTTTGGCGATGAGATCCACCTTGTCGTTGGCTGCTATTCCAACATGGGAAGGAATCCACAAAAACCGTATAGTGAGAGAATTGTCACGAGCTGCGACTAACTGAAGCAAGATTTGATGAACCAGGCAACGGTGTGTGGGTTGTGGAGATGAGATGCCCTGAAGGGCAGAATGAGAGTCACACATTCAGACGCCTTTGACAGAGGAGACTGACAGCCAGCAAGAGTCCCTGTAACTCGCAGTATGTAGAGCTGGACAAGTTGGGTAGTCTGCGGCTAACCCAGCCTCCCTCCGGTGGCGCCACGTCCAGTGAGTAGACAGCGCACCCCGCGCTCCCATCTGACTGCAGGGAACCGTCGACGTAGAGATGGGAGCGGCAGGGACGGAGGAGGACACTGCGAATGTGCTCCAGAGCCAGTTGCTTCTGGAGGAGTGGTGGGTCTGCCTTGGAAGTGGGAGTGAAGGAGACTTGAGGCGGAGGAATCCTCCATGGAGGTGGACCATGATCCACTTCAGCCAAGGGAACATTAAGATCAAGTCGCAGCAGGGTGGAGCAGACTGTGTTGACGAGTGTGCGGACGCCGGGACGAAGTGGAGGTCGGGGTGTAGCAGGGTCAAGCGAGGTTCTCAGGACACGTGAATAATGTGGAGCAAGATGGGGAAAGTGGAGGCACTTGACGTTGAAGGAGGAGACATTGGCGTGAATTCTCTCAACAATAGGGGAGAGATCGAGCTCAGCCAACATGTTGACTATTCTGGTGGAGGCAGGACACCCAAGAAGGTACAGTCCAAGACAAAAGTCGTGTCCTGAATTTTGGTTAAGACATCTGGTAAAGGGCTAACCTTTCGGTGCTCTCTGCCGTATGTCATACGAACGGTTGGTAGCACTGCCATAAGTGCTTCGATCTCACCACAACTCATACGTCATATTAGTTCGTATCCTCACGAGTAGTTGTTTTAGGATTCATTACCAGGAGTGTTAAAAGTAGAAGTGCTGAGGTAATTATAAAGCAGTGGTTGATCCTGGGTTCGGTGAGCCAGTCTCAGGGGTTCGGCTGAGGCCCTCCGAAACACATTGCAATTTTGCTATTATTGTAAACTCCATCAGGTGTTGAGGCTCGCTTCGCTCCAACCCCTCCCCCCCTTTATAACAATCCTGGATTCACCCCCGTATTCCCTTTTCTTTCTAATACGCCACTGCTTCAGAATCCTTCCTTCCTTCTTTCATATTATTATCAAAATATACTCATGAATTTTGACGCAATTTTCTTTCATTTTTTGTATAGATTAAAATGGAATTTGGAATTTTTTTTCCCCTCCCATATTTGAGGGCTCAGCTTGTGTGCGGACGTTTTCGTTAGGGTTCGGTGCCTCTGAAAAGGTTCAGAACCACTATAATAAACCCTTATTTGGCTCTAGTCAGACTTCATCTAGACTATGTGGTTCAGTTTTGGTCTCCATGTTACAGGATCGATATTGCCTTGTTAGAATCAGGGCAGAGAATGATGACCAAAATGATATAGGGGATGCGTAACTATAGTTATGAGAAGAGATTGAGGCTATTAAATTTACACTCACTCGAGAGGCGTAGAGTAAGGGCCTATCTGATTAAAAAAATTTAAGTGGTTAAAGGAATACCATAAAGGAGATGTAGGAAAAGTTCGTACGGCTAGTAAGCAGGGTAGAACAAGAATAACGGATTCAAACTGGTAAAACGGGGATTTAAAAAAGAAATAGGGATAAACTGGTTCACAAATAGTGTGGTAAATGATTTATTGGACTCATTAGACAGAGTTAGTGCGGAGTCAATATGGAGCTTTAAAAGAAGGTTTGACAATTTCATGGATGGGGATGAAAGGTGGCTGTAGGTAGTGTTAAGTAACAGGAACTACCACGTGTAGGTCTCGCGGACTCTTGTAGCTTCCTTATTTTTTTAGGTGGCGTGCTCTGGTATACTCAGTCTCTTTTCGAACCACTTATTGATACTCATACATTAGATTAACTTTTTTGAGGCAATGACTGAAGCACACATATGATACAGATACACATCACTAGGGGTGTCTAAATCATAGGATACGTATTGGAGAAATGAGTTCACAAGTAAAGCAGTCCTTTATTGCAACAAGAGACACATATCCCCACTTATAGTCTTATACACGTAATATTTATTAAAACCATGGCACACCACTACCACACCCTTACTACCCACATGACACAACCACCAAACTAACAATTATCATACTACCACGATAATCACACCACATACCAGAAACAGACAAAACATCTACAAGACAGCATTAATATTTTGTAGAGCCCCCGTCTACTTCAATAACCTTTCGTAGCCTTCGTGGCATTGACTCGACAAGTTGTTGGGGAACGTTGGGTTGTGCTCTAAGGTTCTCCCATAACACTTTTACGTCGCCGAGTAACTCCATCCGATCCCGTCCGTTGTATCCATTCCACTGTTTACTCATATGGGCCCACACGTGTTCAATCGGGTTGAGGTCCGGCGATCGTGGAGGCCAGTCAAGAAGTGTCAATTCTGGATGTGCCACCAACCATTCCCTTACAACCCGGCCAGTGTGAATTGGGCTGTTATCTTGGGCCAGATAAAAATGAAATGCATCTTCCTCCGTGAATAAAGCCTTCACAGATGGCAAGAACACATCTTCCAGGATGTCAACATAGTCTGCAGAGTTGAGACGCCCAGATATCTCGACCAGCTCACCTACGCCACTCCACGCCATCCAGCCCCAGACTCCACCCGCGATACGACCACTCCTATTGTTTGCAACAATATTCCCTTCGTCGTATCTGTAATATAAATGCAGAGGATATTAGAGTGTATGTTATAACCCACATGAGAAGCTAGTTTATTTGCGCGTAATTGGGGGAGGGGGGAAGGTAAAAGGCATTGTTACGTGCCTAGTTTGAGACGATAATTCAACCATTTTTCATATGTAGAAAAACTGATCAAGTGATTGTCTTAGGGACACAAAGTTAAAATCTTGATAATTACAATTCCGATAACCATACACTGGATTTGCTCACCTTGTGTTAACTTTTCACCATACTGATTGTGGTGCTAGACTCTCCGAGGAAAACACCTTCTCGTCACAAAAAATGACATTCTGCCAGAATTCCATTCCCATATCAGCATACTCTCTTGCAAATGCTAACCGAGTTTCCATGCATCTTCCCGTCAAGAAAGGTTTGATAGCTGGGGTTCGAGCAAACAATCCAGACGCCCGAAGTCGACGCGCAGTTGTTAGTATGCTGCATGGTAGCTGCAGCTCATCCCTAACTGCATGGGCACTGCGTAATGGTTGAGCTTCCATGGTTGCTGTTATTGCTTGAACTTGCATCTCTGTTGTGACCCTAGGGCGACCTGAACGGTGACGGTTCTCTGTTGTCCGTTCCTCCTCATGTCGCTTTATCCAACTTGTCACTGTTTTCTTATTGAAACCGAATACTGTTGCAATGTATTCACTAATTTCTCCTTTTTCATAAAGGGAGATCATACCACCTCTCATCTCCTTGGTGGTTGGATGCATGTGACTAGCTCTCTCCATACTCCTGCCGGTGGTGATGCATGTGGCCTTCAATGACTCAGGTGTAAAGATGAAATGTCCTAGCGATCATTGCTGGGCCGAATATACCTCGCATTCCACATCGAATAATATGAAATCTTAACGCAGTAAATCTATTGAACCTTTGCAACACCCTTGGATTGTTTTAGACATTGTCTCATCGGCGGCAGATATGAAGCTTTGAACTCTTATCTGAACAGTAGCTTAAGGGATTCAGGCTTGCCAACCACGAGTATGTAACTGCGTTAGGGTTTTCATAATGTTTCACGAGTTACATTTCATATGCGGACAAAACCGGGACACGACTTTTGTCTTAGACTGTACCTCATCACTCTGTTCTGAAACTTTTCTAAAGGGTCTAAAGAGGTCTTAGAGAGCTGACAGAGGGCAGGGGAGAGGTAGTCTATAACTGACCGTATGAAGGCAATGTAGAGGGTTCTAGCAACAGGAATAGAGAGAGAGAGAGAGAGAGAGAGAGAGAGAGAGAGAGAGAGAGAGAGAGAGAGAGAGAGAGAGAGAGAGGAAAAGAGAGAGAGAGAGAGAGAGAGAGAGAGAGAGAGAGAGAGAGAGAGAGAGAGAGAGAAGAGAGAGAGAGAGAGAGAGAGGAGAGAGAGAGAGAGAGAGAGAGGGGAAGGAGAGAGAGAGAGAGAGAGAGAGAGAGAGAGAGAGAGAGGGAGAGAGAAATAAAAAAAAAGAGAGAGAGTCAAGGGATTAACCGGATTTAAGGTCTTTGTTTGCCCACTATACTCCAGTCATGGGTAAGCTGTTTGTGTGTTTGTGTGTGTGTGTGGGGGTGTGTGCTCAGACGCCGTGGTGATCGGACGTGTTTCCAGGAGCTCCTCGAAGCGTGGGCTTTTCCGCTCTCGCTGAGTGACCATGTCTGAGCCAAAGACGATACCCCGAAACCAGCTCGAAAATCTAAGGAAAAGTGAATTGATCGATATCATCCTCACCATGAAAGATGATGATGAGGGCTCTGCAAGCATAAGCAAGATATTAAATGAAGTGATTGAAGAACTGGACATGATAAAGAAGCTCGTTGTTTCGCCCGTAAGTGTAATTAACAAGAAGATGGACGCCTTAGAAGTCGAGATTGGCAAACAAGCGGAGATAATCTTCAAGCAACAACTATATCTTGAAGCCCCGTATCGTAAGGAGAGGAGGGCGAATGTTGTGATCCTGGGGGTACCTGACGAGCAAGAATACCTTAGTGGTGCAGTCAATGACGCAGACAAGCTAAACAAGGTATGGGAAATTCTCGGGGTGAACAACGTTGCTGGGGCCCATCGCAGGCTAGGAGGTACGGCGCAAGGCGGGACGAACCGCCGGTGCCGCCCTATCCTGTTGATGCTCCAAGATGAGTCGCAGAGGCAACACATCCTAGAGCAAGCTAAGAAGTTGAAGAATGCTGGTGAAGCCTTCAAGAAAATTTATGTGAAGAAAGATATTCATCCTGCTGTGAGGAAGGAATGGAAGAGGCTCCACGACGCTGAAAGGACTGAGAAGGAACGAGCAGGGAACGTAGGCTGTGTCATCCACTTCAATACCAGGTAAAGGAAACTGTATCGAGACGGCGTCGTGATCGACAGCTGGAACCTACAGTGCTTCTGACAACCTGGTAATGTAGTTGTAAGTGACCTAAAAATCATATCCTGGAACATTAATGGTGTACACACAAAGCTAGAGAGAGCATCTGTCATGCTGCTGTTGAGTCAATATGATATCATATGTCTCAATGAGGTCAAAACAGGGTTGTCAGTTGAGTCTCCTGGGTATGTAACATATTTCAGTGCTGTGGTTGAGTCACCAGGAAGAGGTGGTACAGTGGTGTTTGTGAGCTAGTGAACCAGCTTCATTCTATTGATGTAAGTACTGGTGATCAAGTATGGCTAAAATTTAAGAAGCTACAGGATGTCTTGATGGGGTTTTGTAATATTCCACCATGTGATTCCTCATATTATTCTCATGCATCCTTTGCTGCTATTCAAGAGAAATTGCTCTCCAGTAACATGACCAATGGTGTTGTTGTAATAGGGGACGTGAACTGTAGGTTCGGGGGTTTGGTGAGAGACCTTCCCGCTCGTATCCGATCCGAATCTGTTTCGACCTTGGACTTGTCTTACCCAGTGTTGTATGATGATACTACTGCCACGAATAACAACGCTGAAGTGGTATTTAATGTATGTATAGATAATAACCTGGTGGTGGTTAACAACCTTATGACCCCTGATAGACATTTCATAAGTAATAAGACTTATAAAAAGAGAGACAACTGGATATCCAAGCTTGACACTTGTGTTGCCTAGCTTGACATGTTGCAACATATACATGATTTTTTTAGTAATACAGAGGGATGATATCCCCTCCGACCATGCCCCGATTGTTATGACTGTTTCGTATAGTGGCACTGACTTAGATGACATTATGTGTAGGGCGGAGTCGCTGGGAGACCATTCGACGCTTCATCGCTCCCTGAGTGGACCCAAGCTCAGTAAGAAGCCTGTGAGATATGGTAGCATTGTTAAAAGTGAGTTTGAAGATAACATGCGGCAATGTGTTTTACCTATTATTTGTGATGTGAATGTAATGGCTGATAGTGTGACAGAAGTTTTGTATGCGAGTGTGAGGAAGAGTGAGGACCGTGTGTGTCACAATATTTACAGTGATAGTAATTTGGATAGATGGGAAAGACTGCTACAGGATAGAGATGACTCGAGAGTATAGAGAACGATTGACTGAAGGGGAATGTAAATGTGAGCGGTAGTGTTGGCGAGAACCGACCCAGCGATGAGGAATTCAAGACACATTTTGAGACAGTACTTAATCCGATGCTGGCTGCTACTAATTATCCTGATATTGACACCATTTTGACTATTCCCATTCTTGATGATCCAATTACTCCCCAGGAAGTGGAACTTCAAATCCGATAAATGAAACCAGACAAAGCGTGTGGGTCTGACGGTCTAACTCCGGGTGTCCTCTCGATGCTCCCTGCGCACTGGATCCTGAACCTGGTCTCACTCTTTAATAACGTATTTCTTTCTGGTCAATACCCTACGTCTTGGACATGGGCTAAGCTGTTTACAGTATTTACGAAAGGGGACAGACTTAACCCAAGTAATTATCGAGGCATTAGTGTGACTAATTCAATAACCAAACTATATGACATGGTTTTGTGTCAACGCCTTTACCACTGGTTTACACCTTATAGGGAGCAGGCTGGTGCGCAGAGACAGAGAGGGTGTCTGGAGCATGTTGTTGCCTTTCGACTGTTGACAGATGTAGCACGGCGTAAAAAAATTTGACTAATTGTAGCCTTCATAGATTTCTACAAGGCATATGATCTTGTTCCTCGTCACAAGATGTTTGAGGTGTTGAAGCAGGCAGGTTGCGGCAGGGTAATGCTGGCGGCGGTGATGGCAATGTACCGCGTCACGGAGAGCATCATGGGCTCCGCGGTGGTCACGGCAACGCAAGGTGTAAGGCAGGGACTGTCTACCTCATGTTTCTTGTTCACTATATTTGTTAATGAATTGATAAAAAGAATAAAGAAAGCATGCCAACCTGAACCCTTTCTACAATGGTTACACATATTACTGCTAATGGACGACACTGTTTTATTGTCAACGACACGGACTGGTATTATGAATAAACTGGATGTATTGCGCATTTTTTGTCATGAGAATGGTATGAAAGTGAATGTTGGCAAGACAACATTTTTTGTCATAAATGGTGAGGTTGGTGACAGGGAACCGCTGTGTGTGGGTGACTTAGTGGTGGAGCACTGTGACAGTTATGTATATCCGGGATCCCCCTTTACATGTGATGGCTCTGTTTCATCGGCAGTGAAAGAACATGCCAAGGTAAAGATCTGCCAAGTTTTGAAATTTGTTTCTTATATAGAAAAAAGCAATTGTGTTCCGTTCATCGTTAAACGTCGAGTGTTTGACGCAGCCCTCACGTCGTCACTTTTGTATGGATGTGAATCGTGGTTCGGTGCCGACACGAAACCTGTTATTAAACTGTACCACTGGGCAATGAAAGCGTTGTTAGGGGTAAGAAAGAACACATCCAATTTTGTCTGTTATGCTGAACTGGGGTACCCGACTTTGTTAGACCTTTTACAACATAAACAACACAGTTTTTTTCATAGGTTATGGCTAGAAAGGTCTGGCATGAATGATGATCCTTTTTTCTTTTGTTGTTAGAATTTCTATTGCAATGAATACACCTGTTGCCAAGATTATAAATAGATATACCCGAGATGAAGTCACGGACATGTCCTTATTTGTAAGAAATGTACATATGGCTATTTTGTCGTCAGATACGTCGAGATGTAATGTATATATGGACATTAATCCTACGATGAGAGTGCATGATGTTTATAAACAAAGACATACAGTAAATGATCTCCACAGAGTCTCGTTCACGAGGTTCAGGGTTTCAGGGCATTCACTTGCTATTGAGACGGGACGGTGGAACAGGCGTGGGCGGGGTCGCCCTCCTGTGGAGGAGCGTGTGTGTGTGTATGGCTCAGTCCAGACGGAGAGGCATGTCGTGGATAGTTGTCCTGTGACTCAATATTTGAGAGATAGTTACACATGTAACACTTTGGATGATTTGTTTTGCAATTTTAGCAATGATGTTATGTGCAGGATTGTTCATGATATATTGCGGGCGTATGATTAGTTGTGTAGTTGTTAAGGTGTGTTTCGGAGTACTGTATATTATGTGTCTTGTAATCGTACCGAATAATGTAATGGTTTGTTCATGATATTTTACAGACGTATGATTAGTTTTATAGCTGTTCGGGTTTGTTTGGAGTAAGATTACCTGTCTTGGACCTTCTGACTACAAACAGTTGGTTATATGTATAATGATAGGTACCATTGTATAATTTACTGTAATCTTAAATTATAAATGTGATTCTGTTTGCTTGTAGTCAATAAACTAAACTAAACTGTGTGTGTGTTAGCAAGGCAAGCAGTGTTGGTGTATAGTTACATGTTCAAGCATGTTGGACATAATATTGGTGTTATTACTCCTCCTCTTCCTCTTCCTCTTCCTCCTCCTCTTCCTCCTCCTCCTCCTCTTCCTCTTTATCCTCCTTAATGTTCACGTCTGCCTCATACTCCTATTTCAAACTTCCTCTTTCTCCTCATCCCTCTTTATTTCCTCCTCCTCCTCTTCTTCCTCCTCTTCTTCCTCGTCCATCTACATTTACTAGTTCTTTTACTCCTCTTCCTCCTCATCCTTTTTTTTATTCTCTTTCTTCCTCCTCCTTTACGGACACAATCTTCTTCGTCTTCCTTGTCCTCCTCCTCCTCCTTCTCTTCCTTGGCCTTGTATACTTCCCCCTTTAATACTAGTCCTTCTCCCCATCTTCCTCCTTCTTCATCTTCGCTTTCTTTCCTCCTCTTTCTCTCACAAACTCTTATCTTCTTCGTCTTCCTCCTCCTCCTCTTCCTTGTTATTAATTCTAACCTACCTCCTTTAACTCTAGTCCTCCTTCTCCTCACCTCCTTCCTCTTCCTCCTCTCCTCTTCCTCCCTCTTCCTCTCGTCCTCCTCTTCCTCCTCCTCCTCTTCTCCTCCTCCTCCTCCTCCTGTCCTTCCTCCTCCTCCTCCTCCTCCTCCTCCTCCGCCTCTCCTCCTCCTCGGCCTTCAGCACAAACAATCCGTCTCGCAAATCTCTGTAAATCGGAAGGAGTTAATATAAAAATTTATGGGTCCATTTTTATAAACCATCCCGATTTCCCTTCCGAAAACGATGGTCTCCGCACTTACTTCATTGGTTTCTCTGCACGACTCGGTAGGGCCTCCTCAATACGCGGTAATAACTAAAAATCAAAACTCCCCGCAAGTAGAGGTTCCCGAACAACCAACCTAAGCTCTTCGTTTCCCCTAATTTAAGTTCCTCGTTCCCACAAAGCCACCAAATCTAGTGCCCCGAAAAGCCCCAACTACCCATCCTGATATTAAGTTTGTTACTTAATACCCGTAGTATACGTACAAATTTATGATTTAGAGTGAATCTAGTTTTATCGACCAATACGAACATCATGTAATTTCCAACGTCATGGATGATTAAGACAAATAGAGTTTTTTGGCTGCATTTGCGCGATAACCGGGGTATAACTTATTAGTTTCAGAAAGACTTCGAAGAGCAGGAGGAGGTGTATTGTTATATATAAAGCCTGCCTTCATCCCCTTGTAGTATCTAAGCAAGAAACTGATAACATTAATGTAATTTTTGTTCCACTAATCGTCGATTCTCAAAAATTAGTAATTGGCCTTGTTTAATCGACCTCCAGCGCAACAAAATACAATTGACGAAGACTCCTATGACAATTAGCGGAAATTAGTTCTCAAACAACGAAGCCGTAATATTTGGTGGATTTTTAATATTCCGTTTAGCTAGTTGGTGGCGCACTTCGCTTACAACACATTCGGGGCACGACTCTCTATTCACATCTCCAAGCAAAGTGCTTTAATAACCAACACGTGACTCACGAAGAGGTGAAAATATTCTAATCTTATTTCACAACAAACGAAAATCTTGTCAGTAACGTTATCGTCGGATCCCGAAATTCTAGTAGGGTCAGTGACCACCGGGCGATTACTTTCAGTATTAACATCAGTAAGACAATCGAAGTCGAAAGTAAAGAAAAAGTTTCTTGATTTTCGAAGGCAGACTTTCAGAAAACTAAAAGCAATATTAACGAACACCGATTGGAATGTTTAGATCAGAAAGTAACGACATAATGTAGCATGGCATGAATTCACCGGTAAGCTTAACTAGTTCAATACAATCCTCAATACCGATTGCGATAGAGGCCATCTTTTCAAAACATTTAAACCGGAATGGTGGCCCCGCGAAAATCAAGGACTAAGCCTGCAGCTAAAATGCATGCATATGAAAAACACAAGAAAACACAAGAAATGAAGACGACAAATCGCGAATCCCGACAGAATTATACGAAATACGTAAAAAACTTATTAAAACAGGCGACAGAACAATTTTGAAGTACGTATTGCGAAATGAGGCAATCAAAACCCTAGAGGAATTCTACAGCTATGTTACAAAGGAAAAAAGTAATAACTGTCAACCAATAGGGCCGTTGGAATGGAAATGGCGACACACAGAAAAATGAGTAATCTAATGCGGAATACTCTAAATAACTTTTTTGCATCAGCTCCTTCAACAGTAGAAAAAAACCCACGCAAATCATGCCCATGATCCCGAAACCCAGAACAAAGGTACTTGCCTCAGCTCATAAACCTTTCAGGAATGTTGACACTTTTGTTCTCGCGATAAATAACATCGAAAATTACCAAAGCTCCTGGTCCTGACAACATTCGCAACGTATTTAATTAAAAGAACAAGAACGATAGTAAACCAAACCTTTCCATCATATTTAATAAGTCATTTACTCACACGGAAATATACCGTGCTAATGGAAAACTAGCAATGTCACACACATATTTAAAAAAGGGAAGCAAGTCGCAGCCCGAAACTATCGTAACCAATCAGTTTAACATCAGTTGCTGAAAACTAATGGAAATCCATCATACAGATTAACAAAATCGTTTATGTTCTTAGAGATAAAATGACATAATTAAAGATCGCAGCATGTTTCAGAAATAAACCCTCATGCCTCTCAAAACTTTACTTGATTTTTTACAATAGTGTATTTAAAATGTACGACAACACGGAGGTCAGTAGATAGTTTACCTCGATTTTCATAAAGCGTTTCGAAAAGTTCTCCATAAGCGTCTCATTAGCAAATGTAAAGCTCACGGTATAACAGGCCTCTTTCAAATTGGATAAAAACTTGGCTGTCAAATCGTAAACCAAGGGTTGTAAATAATGGAAATTCTTCTGACTGGACCAGTGTAAATAGTGGCGTTCCTCTTCCTCAAGGATCAGTTCTCGTACTATCCTGTTTTCTTAATATACATAAAGACATTGACGAGGGAATCACATTGCGTGATATCGAAATTTCTGATGATACCGAAATTCACAACATAGGCCCTCTACAGAATCTCAGCGCCAATTCATACAAAACGACTTAACCCGCTAAGAGAAGGTCAAAAACATGGCAAATGAATTTCAACCTGAACAAATGTCATGTACTACATATCGGTAATAACACCCTCATAAAAAGTTACGTGATGCACGATTTCCACTACACGTGTCTTGATAAAGAAAAAGATTTAGTCGTTATAATCTCGAAAGATCTCAACCGAATAACCAATTAACAGAGGTTGTAAAACCTGCAAATAATTGTTTGTTAGCTTATTGGACGAACTTTTCAGTTTCCAAATCTGAAAAAGTTCTACATCACTCTTTTTAACGTCGACTTGTTCGCCCCCATCTGAGAATACTGTGTCCCGTTCTGGTCACCTTAATTATAAAAAGGACATATATAAATATAAAAAAAGTACCAACTGATACTTAGATTGCGGAAAAATCGTAATACGAAAATCGGCTCATGGAACTTAATTATTCCACTAACAAAACGAAGGATAAGAGGTACCTCATCAAAGTTCTTTAAAATCTTCACAGGCTTTACGAACGTAGTCCCAGAAAATCTTTTTCACGCTAGACCGGTCACTCAACTAGAACAACGGATTTAAAATAAGCAAAAAAAACGGTTTTGTAACCGACGAAGCAAAGTACTCTTCACAAACCGTGATGTAAACGTATGGAATGGTCTGCCCTCAGACGTAGTATACTCAAATACAATAGAATCATTTTAAAAAATCGCCTCGTAAATATTTCATATCAAATCCCCGGTTGTCACTAGTTTTTATCTCGAATAATAAATATATCTCCCGGGCCTCCTGCGAATGCTTACCTCTTGCGTAAAATGATTGCGAGTTCCGCGTCCTACACAAACCCCTCCCACACGTCTCAGACAGCCCCGAGTTAAAAAAAAAAACGGTCACTACTAACAACTTTTGGACCTGTGACGAGGCTGGTGGTTCAGTAAGGGCCCTGTCAGTTAGTTGACCACCATCGTGATTTATATACCAGGTCACTGCCTGCAGGGGGCAATTGAAGTGCACGGCGTCTACTTGGAAAGTGCACTCAGACCGCAGTTGATTGACGGAGCTGGGGGCCTGATTGACTGCTGCCTCCCAGAAAGGCCAGGCAACGCTGCCGCACCACCCGTGCACTTCACACTGAGCCTACACCAACACTTACGTTAGACCTCATACCCCACATATAGCCCCGATTAACGGTTACCACTACTACTCTCGACCTGTGACGGCTGTGTATCAGTAAGGGTCCTGGCAGTTAGTGACCTACCATCGGGGAATTTAAGGTACCCGGGGTCACTGCTGCAAGGGAGGCATTGAAGTGTACGCGTCCTACATGGAAATGTAACACGACAATCTGAAGTGGATTGAACGGAGCTGGGCCTGAATTGATTGCTGCCTCCCAGAAAGCCGCCAGGCAAGCTGCCGCACCACCCTTGAAACCTCCAACCTGTGTTTCCCACCATTACAAAACACACATAACATGACCCAATCTATCAAGCCACTAACCTACCCCCACAAACTAGTAGTATTTTAGCATAAGATTCCAGCTCTCAACTTTCCTCACAAATCGTGGCGTTTTTTTATATTGCGTCGGTACACTTCATTTCCGGCCAGCTTCGGCTGGGGATGTGGGTGGGGAGGAGCCCTTCTACTTTCCTATCCTTTCCCTCTCTTATTATCTGTTAGTGTTGTGTAGTTAAAGCAAACAGCCTTGTAAGGACCTATCGGTCTGTTGCTGTTTGTGTTTCCTTTGTAACCCTTTGTAATCCTCCTCCTCCACCTCTTCCTTCTTCTCCTCTTCCTCCTAAGACCCATATTTATCGCAGCAATTCGGTTAACAGTTCAATAACCGATGCAATTCACTATTCACACGGAAATATGATATAGCCACCATGACACACTCGCGCCTACCTAACATTAAACCAAACAGTCAAACAGTTGACTGTTTACCTGGGTCCTAAATTACACTAAACGTGACTAAAGGGACTAAAATTACACTAAATCATGAATTAATTTGAGGTATTAAGACCCTTAGTGTATGGATGGTGTAATATTCTTGAGGTAAATATTTATACACAGACTATAATATGATAGAAAAATATATATAATAAATACAGTAAAATATATAGTAATAGGTGTTACTTGTGTGTTATTTTGTATTTGGTATTATGGCTATATATGTTTTGATGTGTTTGATAGAGTATGTGATTCAGTTTTAGTTCATATCTACATATATATCAACCTTTCTACTACTACTACTACTATTACTACTACCACTACTATTACTAATATTACTACTACTTCTACTACTACTACTACTACTACTACTACTACTACTACTACTACTACTACTACTACTACTACTGCTACTACTATTACTACTACTACTTCTACTACTGCTGCTACTACTACTACTACCACTATTACTACTACTACTTATACTACTACTACTCTTATTACCACTATTACTACTACTACTACTACTACTACTACTATTACACTACTATAATAAAAATACTACTACTATTACTACTACTACAACAACTACTACTACTACTACTACTACTACTACTACTACTACTACTACTGCTACTACTACTACTACTACTACTACTACTACTGCTACTACTACTACTGCTACTACTACTACTACCACTATTACTACTACTACTTATACTACTAATACTAATACTACCTCTATTACTACTACTTGGGCAGGCGGTAGCGGAGTGGTTAGCGTCTCCGACTGGCGTTCTTCGGTGACCCGAGTTCGATCCCCGAAGAAAACCAAAACCTTTCTGCCACCGTCGAGTGGCCTGAGAACACCCCATGCCCTGCCCATCAACTTCTACCTTTCGATTGCGACGCAAGCCGGAGGAACCCAGGGGGGGGGGGGGGCCTCTAATCACAGGGCGTACTCTAACAATTCAATCAATCAGGTAGTTTCATTATATATATTATATTATATATATATGATGATATAATTTTTTATTTCAACAAAAATTACAATAAGCTTAAAGTTACACGTTTTATGTGCACCTACATATTCTAAAGCCTATACATAAAATGGATATACATAAGATCATAGCATACATATACAATACAATACAGGGAATATTTCATACATTAATTTTACTAAAATCTTCATAAGTGGTCAATAAAAATCATCACCTACTAGCGGGGACGTTTTAGTTTCACGCCACCTTTGGGCAGCCAATTTTCACTTGGTTTTGAACATGTTCCGTACGTCAGTTTGGCTACCGAGAAAATGTTCCACAGCCGCCGTGTCCCTGGCTTTTGGTGCGCTGGTGCTGCCTCGAGTGTGGTCGCGGGGGGGGCACCTTCACAAGCAGTCACTCAATGAGTATTCCGTGACTTGAGGTAATAAGTAACGAGCTTGGCCTTAACTGTTTATAATATAATCTTAGAAGAACTCCCATGTTGGTTATTCCCACTCCATATGGTAAAGACACCATAGTGTAGCACAAGACATCAGCACCAGCTATATGTTCCCAAAACTTAACAGACCTACACAGGAGCAGGTCATGCTGGTGTCTGCACCTCAACTAAGAACATCTTCCTACTCCACATTAAGAACGCCAAATGTTCTGTCTACTTTTGTGTTGCCAATTATGTCTACTTTTGCTACTCAATGTATTCATTTATTTGATACACATCCCCTTTGTATAACTATTTATCATTTTACGTATTTCTTACTTTTAATAAATGACAACATACTATTTATGACTATTTCTATATTATTTTTTTATTTTATTGTTTATTATTCTATGATTTTACTATTTTTAATGTGTTTACCACGTGTGTGTTTTATTATTTTTTTTTTTTTTTGGGTTTTAAAAAAAAAAAAAAATTTTTAGAATTTTACCTGTGTATTTGATATTCGCATTATTTTATATAGAAGATGTACAAGAATAATTCATTGTAAATGGAAAATAAAAATTTCAGATTCTGACCATACTCTGCACAGCACGTGGAAGGAAGCCTGATCGAGCTGATGTGAGGGACATCCTGCACCTGACGCTTTTTGGACACACCACACGCTGACACTTCCCTGCGGTGCTCCGCGATGTCACGCCAGGACACGACTGTTGGTCGCTCACTCTATCCCCACATCGAAGGCACGTCGCTGTACTGCATTCCAATCTCTGCAAGTGGGTGGCTGCACTCGACTCCATGACAAGGCACCGATACTCCATACAACGGTAGCCGTACTGGGCCTTGTACACACGTGAGGATGCCTCGTGGTCGAGTCTTCCCCCACCCTCCGCAGGACAGACACGCTCAGAGAGACCTGGTTGGACCAGCATTAGCACAACCGTGGTAATCGAGCGGCAGGCCACGGTCCCCACAGACTCTCACCAGACTCTTAATGTGATCCGGACGGCAGTGTCTGGCCTCCAAAACACACAATCGTCCTGAGACGGCTTGAGAAGCCGCTGGGGACGTGAGATGAACCATACGCTTTGTCCTTCTTCTTTTCTCCGAGCAAAGCTGACTTTCCACGACTCTCCCCCTCCTCCACCAGTCTGAGCTGCCTGTTTAGCTCACTGACGGGCGCCTGGCTGTCTGGGCCGGCAGTAAGAGACTGGAAAGTGTGCAGTCGACAGCAATATGCTGCCACTGTTTGTAGCTGCCGGAGGAGGCCATCGATTTTATCATGTTCCACAGGATTGGGTCCCACCCAGCGGAACCCTGTGGAACTGAGGCTTTAATGTGGGCAACGCCGTGATGACTGCCCGTTGAAAAAAAAAATCACCACCTGAGGGTCCTTCCCTGGAGGTAATCCTCAAGCAGCAATGTAGTAGGTCACCCGGAGAACCTTTGGCGCGAAACTTTTCAATAAGCCCCGCGTGCCAGACCCATCAAGGCTCCAGCAATATCTAGGGCCACGCACAGTGTATCCAGGCGGTCATCTAGGGCGTCCTGCAGTTCTTTGGAGAGGAGCATGAGAAGGTTCCTGTATGGTTGCGGGCGGCCTGAAGCCAAACTGTCTGTCTGAGAGGAGATGGTTTTCACTCAGTGTTGACATATTACTAAAAGCCACTATTTGCTCCAGCCCGTGCCCACCACAGAGAGTAAGGAGATGGGCTTCTAACTGCTGGGCTCTGATCCCGAGTTTTTTTTTGTGGACCGGAACCACAAGCCGCCTCCTTTCATATTGAGGGCCACTTGCTTTTCCCTCAGGCAGATTTAAACAGTGGGGGAGGACTGTCAGCTCCTTGGCCGCGTGTTTTGAGGACCCGTGGGCTGACTTCTCCGGGCCGATAGCTTTACACACATCCACCGCACTGATCGCCGCTCAATCGCTCTAATGTCACCAGAACAGAGGTGAAGTGCGGTCCGTTTTTTCCTGAGGGCAGGTCAGGTGAGAGATCGTCCCGGGTCATCAACCATCATTTTCTTGGTAAATAATCAGCGAGGAGAGAGGCCTTATCCTCACTGCTCGTGGCGGTTGATCCGTCAGGCCTGGTGATGGAGGACAGCGTCCACGTGACTCATCCCCTGCTGCTCCTTAACCACACTTCCACCAAGTCTGTTGCCAATCTCTTGGGCCACAAAGTTTTTGCCTCAGGTCCTCTCTCATGGTTAATCCTCGCCCATTTTTGCAGGTATCTGTCATCCGCAAATGCACGCCTCCCGATGTTAGCCTTGTTTTTGTTGTGACGGGCATCGCTTGTTACCTCATCCAGGCTGCATGTTTTAGCCTCGCAGCAGCCCTGCATCGATAGACAAACCAGCGGGATCACCGGGCCTGGTTGAGATACTTCCGGCTGGGATATACGGGTGCTGGAGAGAAAGGAGCTTATCGAGGTGAGGGCGACGTGCATTGGCCTCAGCCTCTCCCACCAAGAAGTGCCTTCCAGTCCATATGGTCCATGGTATTTTCTTATGGATTGACCCTCTGCCTCCTCTCCCCCGAGCCTAGATAGTGCGCGGGACAGAGTTCCTCCTATCCATAATTTTAAATTGACTTGTGCTAACCCGGCATAATGATCTGCGCTGCCAACCAACCCCAGCTGGTTGCAGAGGATGCTGGTCCCGGGGAGGTCGCTAAGCACAGGGTCTAGCAAGCCGCTCATGTGTAGGGATGATTACTTGGTTTACCAGGTCTGCAACCATGAGGAGGTTGTCGTAGTTTTCTTCTGTCCTCCCAGGTGGAAGTTTCAGCGAGGTCCCCCAGTAATCATCACGTGCGAGCCCTTGTGACGCAAGAGCAGGGTATCGAGCTCCTCCGTCAGGAAATCCAGCGGAAACGTCCCTTGCCTGGATGGGCGTGTACTGGACACAGAGGAGTAGACCATGTTGTCTGCCAGTACCACCCTGAAGAATAGTGCCTCCGTCAGGTGAGACACACGACCTCAAGCTCCTGTACTTGGAGCCCATGCTTCAAGCAGGTAAGCCACGCCTACCACCGATTCTATTTTCTCGGTCCGTTTCTGACCCACTTAGAGAACTCCGGATCTTGCCAATGTCGGTTCCACCTCACCGGTAAGCCACGTCTCAGTCACGGCCACGATGTCTGCACTGTGCGCAGACAAGGTTAAGGGTCAGGTCACCGATGTTTGTGCGGAACTACCTCACATTAGCTGACACCGCAGTCAGGTGACAGCTGAGGTGCTTATTCCCTCGCCGCCTCGCGTAAGCTTGGCAGTGGGTTGTGCTGGCGGCGCTAGATTTGTTAATGTTTGCCATGCCATGAGGAGGCGTCCCAGCCGTAGTATTGTCTGGGTTGTGGTTGCCAGCTGAAGGGGGGGGGGGGGCTGGGGGGCTGGAGAGAATCCTGAAAGGGCAGCTGAGGGTATAGGATTTGTTCATTTCCCCAGATTTCATACCTCAGTTGTATGTCCGAAGCGGAAGTAGTAATCGCAGCGAAGCCTTTCCTCATATCTGGGGTACCCTGGAGACCTGAAGGCTTGTGGTCGAGTCAGGCCACTCAGGTGGGTGGGTGGTGCCGCACCTGGCATGATCCGGTTTAGGTCCTGACCATTGCTGGTGCGTCCTCTTGCTTCCTTGTTATTTTGCTGTTGTTGTTGTTTCTGCTGCCATTACTGCTGTTGTTGATGTTGTTTATGCTGCTATTACTGTTGTTGTTGTTGTTTTGTATTCTATTACTGCTGCTGTTTGTGGCGGTGGTGGTAGCTGTGGTGTTGTTACCGCTGTTGTTGCTATTATCACCGTTGTTGTCGTTTCTGTTGCCGTTGTTGTTGGTCCGCGAGGGAATATCTGTGTTGGTCTTGTCTGGCGGTGATGTGATGGTGGCTATGCCTGCGTTAGCAGTGGGGCCAACTGCATGTCTGAGAGGCCTGGGCTTCCCAGACTGCCACCATTGTCTCCAGTGGTCCGAGGAGGCACAAGCCGTTTTCCAGGTCCACCAGGTTTTCCACTTCACCCTATGGAGAGTGGAGTAGCTGTGGTTGCGATGGAGTGGGCCGAGATCCCTGCATCAGCTTTTCGTGCGTCTGTGAGGGCGTCGATAAGCTCAAGAAGCTCCACCAGGTGTGTCTTCTTGTTGATAATCCAGTCCTTCTGCAGTCTGAGTGACTGAATTACGTTATTGTTTTTCGCCACCTGTTTTTGGAAGTGTAGAACAGAGGAAACGAGTTCTTTTTTTTCCAGCTCCATCAGGTGATGCCTTTAATCCTCGGCGCCTCCATTATCATTGGTAAGAGGTGAGAAAGGTGGCTGCATGTCAGGGCTTTTACTAAGGTAGATTACACAGTCTATATTGTTTACCCTACGCAGCTGCTAAGTGTCCTCACACGTGTAAGCGTCCAGGTCACCGAGGCATGAAGTGTGGCAGCTGTTGGGCAATCAATCCTACCTTCACACCTTACGTAGGGAGCGGATTTTCTTGCTGCTCTGCCACACACGGCACACCATCGCTGAGGGCAATATCCTAGAAGATCCCGTCTTTTGATGGGCCTGTGCTCTGTCATGATTGTAGGAGTATTTACAGCGGTGGGGGGTGGTGTTATTACGAGCGAGCGCAAAGCGCTCGTGAGTCCTCGGTGGATAAGGAATTTTTCTCACTTAAGCGGCCGACCTGACCCGATCCGACCCGGCCCGACCAGGCCCGACCGTCACGCTTTTCAGGAGCTTATAACTTTGGAATCCCGCTTCCGATTGACAATCGGTCTTCGCCATCTGATAGCCCCATTCAATCCCTTTTGAGCTTGACATGTTTGTTTCACAGAGGGTCAGTCATGCGCGGTGGCGCGTGCAGCGTGAGGTGTCCGACAACGTTATCTTGCTATAGCTGAGAAAACGGCTGCACCGGCTAAGTTGAAAATTTGGGTGTGTGGTTTTGAAGAACCACTTCCCTAGCAATGTCACACAGGTCAAACTCCGGTTGACGCCGCACGTGCGCATGTGCGACGGGTTTCTACGGGCTCGCTCGTCCTTCGCCGATTAAGGCGTCTTACTGGTACTGTAGAGAGCGATTGATGGGTGGTAGTCATTGAGACCGCGATGGCGCTTGGGAAGAGAGCATTTGCGGCGTGCACTTTTTTGGGAATCTTTTTTCACAAAATAATCACCTTCTTTAACTATCTTCAACCACCAATTCTGAAACAGAGGATCTCTATGTTGTAACACACTTGACATAATGGAAAAAAATATTATTTCCTCTAAAAATGTCAGTCTACTAGCACCCAAACGGAGCTCACAAAGAACACGTCCGTTCACAGTGACTGCTCGACCTTGAGTCATTTATTTTATAAAGTTTTCCTTTAAATTCAAAGACGGTTAGGAGAACATAAGATCATAGGAAAATAAGGAAGCTACAAGAGGCCGCGAGGCCTACACGGGGTATTTTTCGCCAACACTACCTACATCCCCCTTTTTCATCCCATCCATGAACCTACCCGGGCCCTCTTTAAGTCCCTAATGATCCGACTAACACCTGTCTACTGAGACCTTCCCATTCATTCACTACCCTATTTATGAACCATTTTTTTTCCCTTTTTTCCTTTCTAATTCTACCTTTTCCGCTTGAATCCGTTACTTCTTGTTCTATCCTGTTAAAAGCCGAAGAATTTTTCCTTCCTTCTTTTATTAAACCCCTTACCCCACTTAAAAGCTTCTACAGTCGCCCCCTTATTTGCGTCTCTCGGTGAGTTTTATTTTTAATAACTTCAATCTCCTCTCATAACTAAGTTACGCTCCCTTGTATCATTTTGGCATCCTTCTCTGCACTGTTTCTAACAAGGCTATATCCTTCCCTTAAATATGGAGACCAAAATAAACCCATAGTCTAGTAGGCCTGACAAACCCCAGATAAAGCTTTAGAATTTTCCGCCTTTCTACTTTTAACTTTTCGGGTAATGAATCCTAATACCTATTACTCTATTTCGGGCCCTAAATAAATTGTTTCCTAGGATGGGGGTTTGGGCTCACCCTCACTCCAAGATCTTGTTCACCTTCTGATCTTTTCAGCGATATATTGCTTAGGGTGTATCTTTACCAGGGGTTTTTTTCCCAAACTTCAAAAATCTGCACTTTCAATTTTAAAATTCATCTCCCTCTGACCCCCCTCGTTAAGTTTATCTAATCTCCCTGCCTATTTGCTCAACTGGATCCAATATCCTACCTCCTTAGTATCATCGAAAACTTGCTGAATCACTGCTAATCCCACTACCCCAATCGTTCATGAAAATCTAAATAGTAAGGACCAAAACAACCCCCTTGGGGAACTCCCTTGTCAAAAGTCCCCATTCAGATTTAAACCTTAATTGAAACCCTTTTTTGCCTATTCTTAGCCAAGCCTGTCCAATGAAGAACCTTTTCCCCTTTTCCATGGCCCTCCCTTTTATTAAAGATCGCTCGTGTGGTATTTTGTCAAATGCCTTACAAAAGTCCAGAAAATTTTAATCTAATCCTTATCATTATCTGCCGTCCATAAACTTTCCTAAAAAAAATCAAAAAATTGGTGAGACATCCCCCCCTTTGGGTGAACCCATGTTGTAACATTGATAAAACTATGTTATCTAAGTTCTCTCTAATTTTTTTTGCAATAATAGATTCTTATAATTTACCCACCCTGACGTTAGACTTAGGGGGCGATAGTTTGACTTTAGTCCTCTGTCTCCCTTTTTAAAATATGGTAACAACATTTCCTTTCCCTCCACAAAAAATGGCACATCCCCTATCTCAATCCTTTCCCTAAAAATGGCACTAACGCTCCTAAAAACCTCCTTGCATTCGTTTAATACCTTGATACCTTCATCTGGCCCTGCGATTTAAAATTCTTTCATTTTACTATACCTTCTTCCACCATTCCCTAGTTAACAATATCTTTGAGTTTCTCCTCATCGCTTCTTTGAAATCTGTTCCTAAGGGTATCGTCGTTTCCCCTCTGAAAAAAACATTTAAAGAATAATCTTTTTAGACTTTTACCATACCTCACCTATTTAAGACCTCCCCTGTCCTGACCTTAACGGCCCCAAATTTCCCCCCTTGTCTTTGTTTTTATAACCTGATAGCCCTTTTGGGGGCCCCCTTTTCGCCGCCCTGCTACTTTAATCTCAAAATTTGTTTTTAGAAATCGATTTACTTCTTCACTGTCCTTGCCATCACGTTTTTCTGTTTTTTGTTTTCCAATCTGCCTTTAAAACCCTTTAAAAAAATTTTCTTTTTATTCCAAAGTTGTGTTTTTTTAAAAGGGGGGTCCCTTTTGGATACTCTTTCTGGACCTTATTTCCCATAGGAATATTTTTTTTCTGTCCTCTTATTTCCTTACAATGAGGTTAAAACCCCCTCAACCCCCCTCCTCCTTCCATTTCTAAACCCCTCTTATTACCTCCTCGCCCTGACCTCACTTTCCCCGTCTAACCGTCTAATTAACTCCTCAGCCATGCCTCACTTCCATATCTAACCGCCCCCAAATTACCCCGTGCCTTCCTAATCCTTCATATTGGGCCTTTTTCCCTGTCTCGCCCTGTCGTTATCCCTTGGAAAATTTCTTCCCTCCACCCAAAACCTCTTATTAAAAACCTCCAGATTCTTCTTTAATCATTATAATTGGCCTTTCTGAATTAGGTATTCGATGCTTTTCCCTTAATTTTCATTTCCCCTTTTTTAAGCTAAATCTATCTCATAATGGTCGCTATTATCTAATTTCCCCCGCCTCCAATTTTAAACTAAATCGGCTCTACTTTTTCAGCAATAGATCTAAAAATTTTTTCTCCCCTAGGAGGGGTTTCCTTTATTGCTTTAATTTGGGAAATTATCCTGGGTTTATTTTAACAAATTTATCTGCGCGCTGTCCTTATGATTAAATCCCGTCTATATTTCCCGATTAAAAACTCCCACCACGCATATCGATTATATTGTAGACCCCTTTTTTTTTTTTTCCCTATATTAGCTAATCCTCATTAATAAATTTGGAGGCCTATAACCCCACCCAAAAAATTTTCCAGTTCCCCCGTAAACCCCTACCCATATAACTCATCTGTCATCTGTTTTTATAAAATTATTAACACAAACAGCAATACATCTCTTGCTAAGCGCAACTCCTCCACCTCTCCTGCCCACTCGTCCCTTTTGGAAAAAACTTATCCCAGCTATCTTTACTTCCGGATCAAAACCTTTCCCGACATATCCAACCCGTTTCTGTTAATGCTTTTATCAAAATCCTCTATTCTATTTATTCCTTCTCAGAATCTATCTTTTTTGGGGAGTAACTTTGGCATCCGTGTGTGGGGTTGTGTTGTGTGTGTGTTGGGGGGAGCGAGGCCCAGAGAGAGAAGGAGAAGTGAGGAGAGAGGAGGAAAAGGGGGAGGAGAAGGGAGGAAAGGAGGGGAGGAGAAGGGAGAGAGGGGGGGGAGAAAAAGAAGGAGGGGGAGAAGAGGAGGAAAAGAAGAAGGGAGAGGGAGGAAGAAGAAGGGAAAAGGATGGAGTGGTTTTCCTTTTTTTCACACCCTCGATCTAAATCAAATTTCCTCATCTATTTGTCCCTTTTCTCCAAACGTTTTCCCAATAAGAAAGAACCCATCACAAAAAAACAAACAAAGAGTATTTTTTAATTAATTTAAGAAGGAAAAGGGTTTTTTTGCTTCAAATGTTATGTCAAAAATCTTTTTCTGTCAAATGTCATGAATTTTTAAATTTTTTTTACGAAAATTTTTTTTTTTGGCCTGTTTGTTTTTTCGTTTTGGAATTTTTTATGTTTTTGATTTATTTATTAAATTTTTTTTTCATTAAATAATATTAATTGTTTTTTTAATAATTTTTTTTTAATAATTTTTTTATTCAAGCAACAGCAATTTTTATCTTTTTTTCTATTCATTCATGTTGTAGTTATAAGTTATTTCTTTATTAGGTGTGTATGTCATGTCAATTATAATCTTTTATTTATTTCCGCCATTCATTCATATATATTTTTCAATTTTTTTTATATTTGTTATTTATGTTATTTGTCCCCTGTCAAGCATCAGTCTTCATCTTTATTTTGGTCCTGCATTCATATATCTCGTGTTAATCACAGGTCGCTGAGGGGAAACCAGATGTACTTGAATTGTATTTGAGTGTTGTTATCTTGAATTGCATCAACGATATAACTAGCATTTGTGTTGATCAATCATGGAATGAAGGTCTCTCTCTCTCTCTCTCTCTCTCTCTCTCTCTCTCTCTCTCTCTCTCTCTCTCTCTCTCTCTCTCTCCTCTCTCTCTCTCTCTCTCTCCCCTCCTCTCTTTTCTCTCTCTCTCTCTCTCTCTCTCTCTTCTCTCTCTCTCTCTCTCTCTCTCTCTCTCTCTCTCTCTCTCTCTCTCTCTCTCTCTCTCTCTTCTCTCTCTCTCTCTCTCTCTCTCTCTCTTTTCTCTCTCTCCTCTCCCCTCTCTCTCTCGATTTCATCTGTTTGCTTATTCTTAATTTATTCATTTTTTGTTTTATCACATATATATCATTAACCTGTCGTATATTTTTATTTCATTAATGCTATTAATTAAGTCGCCTTCGTTGTGTAGTGGTTAGCGAGCCTAGCTACGAATCCGCAGGCCCTAGTTTTTGAATCCGGGTCAG
>JACEEZ010003169.1:37500-55316 GCA_016584305.1 Chionoecetes opilio
TCTAACAAACTAAAGTGTTTTTACAATAAATTTTTCCCAAAAAAAAACAAAAATTATTTCTGAAAATCGGTACAAAACCCCTTGGATAAGGGTCAGCTGAAATTTAAACCCGGTCAAACCAAAAAAAATCTTTTTAAGGATTTGTAAAATGGGTTTTTGTCTCTGAAATTTATTAAAAAAAATACCGCAATGTCCAAAAATAGGATTATAAAAATCAAAAAATTTTCATACCCCTTGTCGTATTTCCAAATTTTAAAAATTTGCTAAAACCCCAAAATAGGGAAAAAACCATAAATCACTAAAAATAACTATAAAAAATTTATTCGTTTTTAAAAATGAATAAAAAAGAAAATGAGATGCCCATCCGATATTGCAGAGGCCTTCAATAAGTATTATACAGTATTGTTTCCCAAATTTTTGAAAAACTCCCACCTACGATAAAAAACCCACTTATTTTCTGGAGGTAATTATCCAACATCAATGATTTTTCCCCTCCATTCTACCACAAGACGTTGCAGCTTGTAATAACCCCCTTAAAAAACCCAAAAGTGTAATACCCATGAATGTCTGCCCCTCTCTCCTAAAAGCTAATAAAGAAAAAATAGCTTTTTCCATTATCAATTTTGTTAAAACCAGTCCATCAAAAAAAGGGTTTGGGGGTTTTCCTCAATTTTTTAAAAACATGCAACCGAAACCCCTTTTTTTTAAAAAAAAGGGCCCCAAAAAAACAACATTCCCAAATTTCCCAGACCAGTATCAGGGCAACACCAAACTCAAAAAATTCAAAAAATTAATGAAAATATTTTTTTTAAAATTTTCTTAACCAAAAATATATTATTAAAATTTATCAAAAAAGAAAATTTTGGGTTTTTCGAAAAGGGCTTAAGTACCTTTGGTGCTTTGGGCCCCCCTTCACCGATAACATCTACCCGCCTGGATGCTCAACCCTACAATGCTCACTATTTATATAGGGCTTTACTAAAACTTTTTATTAGTGAAAATGAGATCTTACTACAAAAATTGAAACATTAAAGGTATAAAGTGGCATCATCCTGACGGTTTGAGATACCCCAAACCCTTTGAAACCAAAAGTACCAAAATTAATAAGTCTATCTATACCTCCATATTTGACGGGGTCCCCCGGGTATGTCCCTTTGGTTTCCCTTTTTTTTTTTTTTTTTTTTTTTTTTGGTTTTTTTGTTTTTTTAAAAAATTTTTTCCCCAATTTCCCTTTTTTTAAAAGACTCCCTGTATTTCAATTTACTTTTGCGAACCCCACATCCTTTGGTAGAAACCAAAAACCAACCGGAACCCCGAAAAATTTTTAAATGGGTTTGAGTAATAGGGGCTAACCCCTCAATTTAAACAAAAAGTTAAATTTTATGCCTTTCCAACAAGGCGACTAAAATTCTTCCTCTCTGGTATACAAAAAAACAAGGGCATCAACCCGAACTAAAACCCAAAACAAAGTTTAGGTTTTAAATTTTGATTTATAAAATTCCTTTAATTTCCCCCATTAATGAAATTTTGTCTTAAATTGCTAAATCGTATCTCTATTTATCAAATTTAGGGGAAACCCGCCAAAAAATACTTAAAAAATTTTCTATAATGCCCATGATTTCAAAAACCCTTTTAATATTGTGCTCATTTTTGGTGCAACCCCAAATCCCATCATTTACTTCCCCGGTTTTCCGGGTACAAAAGAAAAAAATTGGATCATTACAAAATTTGGGGTTAAATTTGGGTCATACCACCCTTTTTTAAGAATATGCCCTCTTGGGAAAAAATTTGACATAAACAAATTACAGACTGGAAAAATAAAATGCACAAATTAGTTTTCTGTTGGTCATTATATTAAAAATTGCTCCCTCAAAAAATAACTACCCCCCCTCGCAATGTGAACACCCCGTGTACCACAACTAACCCGACGGTTTTTTAAAAACTCACTAGCCTAATTTTGGTCCCAAGTATGGAATAAAATACCCGACTCTGGTTAAACCTTACCAACCCTTAAAGTTTTATTTAAAAGGGGAACCCCAAAAAAATATTTTTTTCCTAATACTGACAAGAAATTTTTTCTAATATTTTTTTCTAATATTGGGTTTTAAAATAAATTTCCCAAAGATGGCTGTAGATTTTTTTAGTGGCAACAATACATTTTATTTGCCCTTCTACAAATTTAAAGTTTGAGCCCCTTTGTCTATGTATTTATCCTGATTTTTTTTTTTTGGTTTTTTTGTTTTTCCCTTTTTTTTCTTTTTTTTCTTTTTTTTTTTTTCTTTTTATGTAAAATTTCTACAGGGCGGGCCCAGATAAAATTGTTTGTAAACTACAGAGATGCTGCCCGAATAGCGTAGGGGTTCGAAAGGGCCCGCTTTTCACAAATTATGTTATATAACTTTATTAACGTATGTATTATGGTTAGCATATTAAAGTGTTTTTTAAATGTTTTTAAAATGTTTTTAAGTGTTGTGAGACATTTGGGCCCCCAAAAAATTTACTTGGAAAAGGGGGAATCTGCCTTTGGTAAAAAGGTCTTCGCCCGAAAACTGGGGGAAACGCCCGGGATTATTACGTGTAAAACAGCGATTTTCACCCTGAACTGGGAAAACGAAGGCCTATTACCTGCCCCTGCTCCCTGTAACCCTTCAGGTAGACGGGCGGCTGGCCCCGGGGGGTAGGTGAGGTCCCTAACTTCCTTAAACCCCAATTTCAGGATACGGTCATCGTGCTGGAACGCTTGGGGAAGGGTTTCTTTCTGCTGCTGCCGGGGCTCCCGGTACTGGCTTTTGCGGGCGGGACAAAGGGGGCTGCGGGGGTTGCTGTTTTCCCTTTGGGGTGGGGGTGCAGGTGGGTGGGTGGTGGGTTTCTGGTTCCAGTGATGCTGGTGGTGCGGGTGGTGTTTTTGTTTCCCGTGGTGCTGGGTGCTGTAGACAGTGCTGTGGCGCTAGTGCCCGCAGGGGCTGCTTTCTGGCGCGGGTGGTTTTTGCACTGGCAGTGCCGGGTTGGGGGCCATATGATGCTGGTGCTTTCGATTTTTGGGAAAGGGGGGGAAAAACCCTCACTGGAGGGGTGTCAAAGGGCAAGGAACAGCGCACGGGCGGTGGGAAATGTACGTAGTAAAAACCCCTAAAAAATAAGGAATAATGTTTTTTTATTACAACTTTGTACAAAATTTAATATCCATATTTTTTTCATTATGTTTTTTCCCTTTTTTGAGTACCTGAAGTTTTAAAACTATTGAATGATTTTTGGATCCCCAAACCCTTTTATTGTGATGAATTCGATAAATTAACATTCGCTTTTTTAAGTAATTGAAAATGTTCCCCACGACTTATCAAATTAGGTCCAAATGCAAATATTTACACAACATTTTAATCCCAAACTTGATATTTAGCCACAGGATTTTGAAATGTTTTTGAATGGATAAAAAACCCTTTTTTTTTAATGAATACAAAAATAGAATTCAAAACCAAATTTTTTCGCTTAATTGGGTACTCCAAAAACCCAAACCAAAAACTATTTTCATTTTTAAAAAATTTGTGTGAAATGTTTAAAAAAAACCATTAAAAATTTCTTATGGTTTTTGGGAATTTTTTAAAATTAAAATAAACTTTTTCTTTTTTTGAATGATATTTTTTTATGTTTTTAAAAAATTTTTAAAAAATTTTTTTAAAAAAAACCCAAAATTGACCCTTTCAAATACCCCTTTTTTTTTTTTAAAAATTTTGATCATGCTTCAAGAAATTACTTCAAATAGGAAGACTTGAAATTTTTTTAGGTGTTTTCAACATAAACTTTGATATATTTATCCACGTCCAACACTAATAATCTTCTCCCCAATTTATGGTTTCTATCTTGCCTTAAAAAACTAACAAATTTAAAAGAAGTGCAAATTTGATCAATAGGAAAAATAAAATCGATTTTGTTTCAAAGAGGGATTTGTTAATGTTTTAATGATAATTTTTCCCATTTACTCTCACGGAAAAACAAAAAATGTAAAGATTCTGTTTTACGTACAGGCTTATAACAATGTGATACGCCCTTTTGTGTGAAGTTATGAAGCAAAGATCGACTCTTTTGAAAAGACCAACCCTGACACTGACGGTTTTCTATAAAAATCCCAGATATAAACTGTAGAAAGCATCCATTCCTTTTAAAAAACGGGGGAACATAAATAAAAAAAAGAGAAAGAAAGCCAGGGGTTACTCCAAAAATTTTGGAACTCAAAAAAGGATAACAAAAATTTGAAAGAATACTTAAAAAACCGATAACGTGGAAATAAAACAAATTGCAGAATAGACTTAAAAACATGCTAAAAGAGGCTAAAACAACAGAACTACGAAAAAAAGTGCCCCAGTGTAGGGAATAGTAAACAGATGTGGAAAGTAATTTCTAAATTTACTCAAAAAACAAAGAAGGTCATCCTAAAATTTAAATACCTACTGATGGCACCCCGGGGTTAGTGATCCCATGATATTAGAAAATCATTTTAATACCTATTTAACAAACATGGGTCAGATTTTGCAAGCAAAATTCCTCATGTAATGTCTCTCCAAAGTTTTATCTTATAGCACTTATCCCGATTTTATTTCCTTTAGATACCACCCCAGAAGAGATAACAAAATAAAAAAATCATTAAAAATTCTTTCCCCGGTTTTGATAATACCATGTGAAAGTAATTAAAAAACCCTTTTAGTGTAGCCCCCGTGTTTCTAATAATAAAAAACAAATCCTTCCAAACGGTATTTTTTCCCACTGTTAAAACGGCCAAAAACACCCATCCCTAAGGGTGGAAGGGAGAGAATCTCCAATTATCCCCTATTTCAATACTTTTTCCCCTGTTCTAAAATTTACGAAAAGGGGATGTATAACAGGTTAATTGAATTTTTAAATACTAATAACATAATAACTAATTGCCAGTTTGGCTTCAGAACTAATTTATCCCCTAAACATGCTGTAACTAAATTAATTAATTCAATTCTTCAGTTTTGGAAAGGAAAAGTATGTTGTAAGTGTATTTTTAGACTTAAAAAAAACATTCGATACATTAGACCACGAAATATTGCTTAAAAAATTACATCATTATGGGGCAAATCTAATGAATGAATAAAACGTTACTTATGTAATAGAAAACAATATACAGTAAATGATAATGTAAATTCAAACTACTCTACAATATTAACGTGAGTACCACAAGGCTCAACAGTTGGTCCATTACTATTCTTGCTTTATATGAACGACATCATTATTTCATCACGGAAACTAAATTTCACGCTCTTTGCATATGACACCAATCTAACTATTTATGAACCTAACTTAGACTATAATGGTAAGAACACTGAATATAGAGTTAAATAATGTTTCAACCTGGCTCTCGTGTAGTAAGTTATCTCTTAACATAGATAAAACTAAATACCTAATATTCGCAGGAAATAAAAGAGTTAATAGTTATGAAGAAAAAAAATTGTAATGACATATACAGATAATATACAGAAATATACAGAAGTAACTCATTAAAATATCTAGGTGTAAATATTGATGACAAACTAACCTGGAAAGTTCATTTGAATCACGTAAATAGTAAACTGGCAAAATCACTTGGAATACTACACAAAATAAAACACTTGTTAACTACCGACACACTATTGCTCCTATACTATGCCTTGTTTTACCCTTATTTACTGTACTGTAATGGTGTCTGGGGAATGGCTAATAAAACTTCAATTAAACCTTTAGTGCTACTACATAAAAGAGTTATTCGCACAATAGGTCACATCAGTAATAATCATGAGCACACTAATCCAATATTTAAGACCAATAATATTCTCAAGATTCCTGATGTTTATAAACTTAAGTGTTTTAAATTTATACATTAGCAGCTTCACAGGCATGATCTTATTCAACTGACAACATCTTTTGATATACACAACATAAACAAATTTAAATTTTATATTTTTTATTTTTTAATTTATATAAATTTTTTTTATATTATTATATTATATATATATATAAAATATATATATATATATATTTTATATATATTTTATATAATATAAATTGGAGACTCAGACCCCCTTTTTCCAACCGGGAAGTCAAAGAGCTTCTGTACAATACATTAAAATACATCCTATCTACTACGGATGTATGAATATAAGACCTTCCTCACAAATTAAAAAAAAATTATTGATAAAAACACTTTAAAATCAAAAAAAAAGAAACTCTAATTTTAATTGAATGCAATAGTCATCTATATGTTACCGAAAAAAATATTGTATGCAAAAAGTTTGGGGGGTGAGCGACAAGTTTTATTTTTTATTTGTTTAGTTTGGGGTGGGTTTTGGGTCATTGTGATTTGGTTTTGTGGTATTTGATCATATGAGATTTTTGATGTTTGAGAAATGGTTTTAACGGGTTTTAGGTCAATAGTTTTGTTTGGTGGTGTTGGTTATGGTGGTTGGGTTTTATGTGTGATTTTGGTTATTTTGGGGTGTTGGTTATGTGGGGTGTTGGTTTTGTGTGGTATTGGTTTGTGTGGGTTGTTTTTTGTGTGGTGTTGGTTAAGTGTGGGGTTGGTTAGGGTTTGGTTTTTGGTTTATGTGTGGTTTGGGTTTATGGTGGTTTTTGGTTAGGTGGGTTTTGGTTAGTTGTGTTTTGGGTTATTGTGGTTTTTGGGTTATCCGGGGGTTCTGGCAAACGAGGAAAACTGGTGCGCGATGTTAAGTTTTAAACTAATCAAAATTTTTATTTTATCATTTTTTTTATCATATAATAAAAATATTTCATTTTTTCTTTATGCTCTGACCTATAAATAGTTTTTTTTCTTTCAATAATTATTGTAGGGTAACCCAACCTTTTAATATTTCCCTTTGGGGGCCCCCCAAAAAAGTTTACATTTTGTGGGTCCCGCCCAAACAATTTAATTGTTTAAAATAGACTTATGTGATTATTGGGCAAAACACCTTTGAATTTGAAAGAATTTAATTTGGGAGGGGGAGACGTATACTCGTCAAATGAGAACTGGGAAAGAGGAAATTAAAATTAGTGTGGAAAAAGGTGAAATTTCGAAGAAAAAGAAGAAGAAAAAGAAGAAGAAGAAGAAAAGAAGAAGAAAAAGAAAAAGAAAAGAAGAAGAAGAAAAAGAAGAAGAGAAAAAGAAGAAGAAGAAGAAAAGGAAGAAAAAGAAGGAAGAAGAAGACGAGGAAGAAGTAAAAGAGGAAGAAAAAAAAAGAAAAAAAAAAAAAGAAAAGAAGAAGAAAAGAAAGAAGAAGAAGAAGAAGAAAAGAAAGAAGAAGAAGAAGAAGAAAAAAGAAAAGAAGAAGGGAAGGGGAAGAAAAAAAGAAAAAAGGAAGAAAAGAAGAAGAAGAGGGGGAAAGGGGAAAGGGGGAAAAGAGAAGGGGGAAGGAGAGGGGAGAGAGGAGGGAGAAGAGAGAGGGGAAAAGAGGAGAGAGGAGGGGAGAAAGAGAGAGGAAGAGAGAGAGAGAGAGAGAGAAGAGAGGGGGGAGAGAGAGAGAGAGAAGAGAGAGAGGGAGAGAGGGGGGGAAAGGAGGGGGAAAAAAAAAAAAAGGAAAGGGGAAAAGGGAGGAAAGGGGGAAAAGAAAGAAAAAAGAAAAGAAAAAAAAAGGGAGAGGAGAGAACAAACAAAATAAAAAAGAAAAAATTAGGGAAAAAAAAAAGAAAAAAAAAGAAACAAAAGAAATTTAAAACGGGGGAAAAAAAATGAAATGACCCCATCTAACTTTTATGAACCTACTTAACTATAATGGTAGAACACTGATATAGAGTTAAATATGTTTAAACCTGGCTTTTCGTTAGTAAGTTCCTTAACTAGTAAATAATACCTAATATTCCCCAGGAAATAAAAGAGTTAATAGTTATGAAGAAAAAAATTGTAATGACATATACAGATAATATACAGAAATATACAGAAATAACTCATTAAAATATCTAGGTGTAAATATTGATGACAAACTAACCTGGAAAGTTCATTTGAATCACGTAATAGTAAACGGGAAAAAATCACTTGGAATACTACACAAAATAAAACACTTGTTAACTACCGACACCTATTGCTCCTATACTATGCCTTGTTTACCCTTATTTACTGTACTGTAATGGTGTCTGGGAATGGCTAATAAAACTTCATTAAACCTTTAGTGCTACTACATAAAAGAGTTATTCGCACAATAGGTCACATCAGTAATAATCATGAGCACACAAATCCAATATTTAGACCAATAATATTCTCAAGATTCCTGATGTTTAAAACCCTTAAAGTGTTTTAAATTTATACATTAGCAGCTTCCCCAGGCATGATCTTATTCAACTGACAACATCTTTTGATATACCACAACATAAACACTAGGATTTATATATATATATATATATATATAATTAATATATTATATATATTTTATATCATATATATATATATATATATTATATATATATATATTATATATATATATATATATATGGAGACTCAGACCGCCTTTTTCCAACCGGGAAGCTCAGAAGAGCTTCTGATACAATACATTCAATACATCCGTAGTCTACTACGGATGTATTGAATATAATGACCTTCCTCACAACATTAAAAACATTATTGATAAAAACACATTTAAAATCAAAACAAAGAAACATCTAATATAGTTATATTGAATGCAATAGTCATCTATATGCTTACCAGAATGAAATATTGTATGCAACAAGTTTAGGGGGTGAGCGTAACAAGTTTTATGTTTTGTATATATGTTTAGTTATGTGTGGTGTTTGGTCATGTGTGATTTGGTATTATGTGGTATTTGATCATATGAGATTTTTGATGTTTGAGAAATGGTATTTAACTAGGTTAGGTCAATAGTTTTGTTTGTGTGGTGTTGGTTATGTGTGGTGTTGGTTATGTGTGATGTTGGTTATGTGTGGTGTTGGTTATGTGTGGTGTTGGTTATGTGTGGTATTGGTTATGTGTGGTGTTGTTTATGTGTGGTGTTGGTTAAGTGTGGTGTTGGTTATGTGTGGTGTTGGTTATGTGTGGTGTTGGTTATGTGTGGTGTTGGTTATGTGTGGTGTTGGTTAGTTGTGGTGTTGGTTATGTGTGGTGTTTGGTTATCCGTGGTGTCTGGCTATCTGAGGTAACTGGTGCGCGATGTTAAGTGTTATGCAACTAATGCACACATTTATTTTATCATTTATTTTATCATATAATAAAAATATTTCATTTTGCATTTATGCTCTGACCTATAAATAGTTATTTTCTTTCAATATATTTATTGTAGGGTAACCAACCATTTGAATATTCACTTTTGGGGCCTCCCAAAAAAGTTTACATTTTGTGGGTCCAGCCAAGCAATTCATATTGTATAATATAGACTTATGTGATTATATGGGCAATACACCTATTTGAATTTGAAATTTGAATTTCAATTTGAGGAGGAGGAGACGTTATACTCGTACAAATGAGAACTGGAGAAAGAGGAAATTAAAGTTAGTGTGGAAAAAGTGTGAAATTACGAAGAGAAGAAGAAGAAGAAGAAGAAGAAGAAGAAGAAGAAGAAGAAGAAGAAGAAGAAGAAGAGAAGAAGAAGAGAAGAAGAAGAAGAAGAAGAAGAAGAAGAAGAAGAAGAAGAAGAAGAAGAAGAAGAAGAAGAAGAAGAAGAAGAAGAAGAAGAAGAAGAAGAAGAAAAAAAAAAAAAAGAAAGAGAAGAAAAGAAAGAAAAGAAGAAGAAGAAGAAGAAGAAGAAGAAGAAGAAGAAGAAGAAGAAGAAGAAGAAGAAGAAGAAGAAGAAGAAGAAGAAGAAGAAGAAGAAGAAGAAGAAGAAGAGGGGAATTAGGAGAAAAGGGAGAACAAGAGTATATGGGGAAGGAGAGAGAGAGAGAGAGAGAGAGAGAGAGAGAGAGAGAGAGAGAGAGAGAGAGAGAGAGAGAGAGAGAGAGAGAGAGAGAGAGAGAGAGAGAGAGAGAGAGAGAGAGAGAGAGAGAGAGAGAGAGGAGAGAGAAGAGAGAGAGAGAGGAGGAGAGAAGATGAGAGAGAGAGAGAGAGAGAGAGAGAGAGAGAGAGAGAGAAGAGAGAGAGAGAGAGAGAGAGAGAGAGAGAGAGAGAGAGAGAGAGAGGACAAACAAAATTAATAGAAAGAGACACGTGTGCAGGAAAGAAAAGAAAGAAAAAAAGAAACAAAAGAAATTATTCTAAAAATTGCATTGATGTGACCAGATGACACAAGAGCAAATAAGAAGTGATTAAAAAGTAGGAAAACAACAACATATGGAGATTAAAAGAGGAAACAAAATAGAAATCACGAGGGAAAGAATAAAAAGAGAGAAAAAAGGGGACTTGTGAATAAAAAACAATAGAAACAGGAGACTTACATGATAAAAAAAAACGAATGAAAAATAGCTGAGGAAAAGAAAGTAAATAGGAATGACGAGAGGGCAAAAAGGGACTTGGGAATACAAAAAAAAAAAAATTAGTAGACTTCAAAAATACAACAAGGGATAAAAATATTAAATAGAAAGAAGGGGGAATTTATGAATGGAAGAAAAAAGCAGGATAAGGGAGCTTACCATTGGAGAAAAAATAACATGGTAAGAGAGAAGGTCAAGGAGAATGTATTAGAGGGGGATTGAGGGGTATCGGGGTAGGGTGGGGGAAGGGGGTAGTGGGGTACTAGAGGAGGGTGGGGGTATGGGGCTTGGGTGGGGGGAAGGGGGTAGTTGGGTATTAGGAGAGGGGGGCAAGGGGATGAGGGGTACCTATAGGCATAGCTGTCTATCTATCTATCTATTTATCTATCTATCTTTAACTTCTCCTTTTCTTCACTATACCCACCTAGAAAAAGCCTCCTAAAAAATCCAACTACAAAATCCACCTACAAAATCCACCTAGAAAACCCACCAAGAAAATCCACCTAGAAAATCCACCAAGAAAGTTCCCATAGAAAATCCACCAACAAAATCTCCCTGGAAAATCCACCAAGAAAATCCACCTAGAAAATCCACCAAGAAAATTCACCTGGAAAATCCACCAAGAAAATCCACCAAGAAATTCCACCAAGGAAATCCACCAAGAAAATCCACAAAGAAAAATCACCTAGAAAATCCACCAAGAAAATCCACCAGGGAGATCCACCAAGAAAATCCACCAAGAAAATCCACCTAGCAAATCCACCAAGAAAATTCATTATGAAAATCCACCAAGAAAATTCATCAAGAAAATCCACCTAAAAATCCACCTAGAAAATCCACCAAGAAAATCCACCTAGAAAATCTACCAAGAAAATCCACCAAGAAAATTCACCTACAAAATCTACCTAGAAAATCCACCAAGAAAATCCACCTAGAAAATTCACCAATAAAATCGACCTAGAAAATCCACCAAGAAAATCTACCTAGAAATCCACCGAGAAAATCCGTCAAAAAAATCCACCTAGAAAATCCACCAAGAAAATCCACCTAGAAAATCCACCAAGAAAGTCCGCCCAAAAAATCTACCAAAAAAACTCCAGCTAGAGAATCCACCTAGAAATCCACCTATAAAATCCATCTAGAAAATCCACCTAGAAAATCCACCAAGAAAATCCACCAAGAAAATCCACCTATAAAATCCACCAAGAAAATCCACCTAGAAAAACCACCAAGAAAATTCACCAAGAAAATTCACCAAGAAAATCCACCAAGAAAATCCACCTAGAAAATCAACCAAGAAACTCCACCTAGAAAAAACACCAAGAAAATCCACCTAGAAAATCCACCAAGATAATCCACCTAGAAAATCCACCAATAAAATCCACCTCGAAAATTCACCAAGAATATCCACTTAGAAAATCCCCCAGGAAAATCCACCAAGAAAATCCACCTAGAAAATCCACCAAGAAAATTCACCTAGAAGATCCACCTAGAAAATCCACCAATAAAATCCACCAATAAAATCCAACAAAAAAACCCACCAAGAAAATCCACATAGAAAATCCAACTAGAAAATGCACCAAGAAAATCCACCTAGAAAATGCACCAAGAAAATCCACCTAGAAAATCCACCAAGAAAATCCAGAAAATCCACCAAGAAAATCCAGAAAATCCACCAAGAAAATCCACCTAGAAAATACAAGAAAACAACTTGAAAATATACAATGATACCCACCTTAAAAACTTACATTAAAAAAAATACTTAGCGCACAGATGGGACAGTGAATCGATAAGTGGATAGATTATTAAGGGAGTGGGAGGTGGGTCATCCATAGGCATAGCTGGAATATTTAATTAATTAGGCCTACTTTCATTAGTAGGCCTATCACGACTAATATTTGTGACCACTTGAGGGGAAAGACCGACAGTTTTTCCTTTCATTACTTAGTTGTGGTTGTTGATATTATTATTTTTGTAATTATTATTGTTGTTATTGTTAGTGGTAGTGGTGGCGGTGGTTGTTGTGATCTGTTGATGTTATTGTTGTTATAGTTATTATTTGACAGAAAAACACACTTATACATGGGAACAATAAAAACACATTTTTGGGGGGGCCTTTTTATAGTATATATATATATATAATATATATATAAAATATTCAATATACATATAAAAATATATATATATATATAATATATATATATAGATATATATATATATATATATAATATTATTATATATATATTACTATAGTATATAATATATATATATTATTATTATATATAATAATATATAAATAATATTATATGTATATATATATATATATATTAATATATATATATATATATATATATATATAATATATATTTCACATGAATTATTGTCTTTTTTTTCATCCGCACCGATTTTTTTTTTTCCTCACACAAATTTCGTTTTTTTTTTTCTCCTCCCCACAAAATTGTTATATTCTTTTGCATCCACACAAAATGAGTTTTTTTTATCCTCACACGAACTAATTTTTTTCCAAACATTTTTTCTAAATCTCATCCCGTCAAAGCCCTCAGAAGCTCATGAGGAAGGCGGTGAAGGAGGTGAAGGAAGGAAGGAATATCTGCTCTATAACGAAGTCGCAAGTAAATACGTCATGTTCACGTGTAATAAACCTTATCACATACCTGAAGATTTCCTGGTTTTGATGTTGGGGTGTGATTATCTCTCTTTTCTCTCCCTTCTCTCTCTCTTCCTCTCTCTCTCTTCTCTCTTCTCTTCTTCTCTCTCTCCTTCTCTCTCCCCTTTTCCTTCCCCCCAACTCCCCTCTCTCTCTCTTCTCTCTCTCTCTCTTTTTCCCCCTCTCTTCTCTCTCCCCTCTCTCTTCTCTCCTCTTTCTCTCTCTCTCCTCTCTTTCTCTCTCTCTCTACTCGCTCTAAATCTAAAAGAATTAATCCGTCATGTATAAAAAAAATAATGATATAATCTGAAAATTCAAATAAGTGAAAGAGGGGGAGGAGGAAAAAGAGGGATGGGAAGGAAAGAAGGAGAAGAACTAGGTCACGAAGGGAAAAAGGAGAGGGGATGGGAAAAAAAAACAGGTGTAAAAAAAGAAAATTAAGAGGCTTATACGAGGAGGAGGTTTTAGGAGGGGGGGGGGAAAAAAAAGATGAAAAGGTACTTGACCAAAAAATCGAAATAACCCTCGTTTTACTCTTTCCCCCTCCTTGTAGGGGAAAAAGGAATATAAAAAAACATAGGAATAACATACACCGGGAGACCAAATGGTCCATAACTGGGGTATCTGTTGTACTACTACTAAAAACTATCAACTCATTAGGGGACCATTTGGAAAATGATACATTCCGTTAAGAAGGTGGAAATGGAATTTCGTAGTGAAATGATGGGAATATTATATATATTAAACAACTTCCTATCACTAATCGACCCGGGGGGGACTATTTGAGTTCGCGGGGGCACTATCAATCCCATTACTTTACAGTGTGCGTCACGTCTGTTTTTAAATGTAGTTTTTGTGCTGGCTTCGACAACATTTGCTGGTAACTTTTCCATCGTCAAAACTCTAAAAATTGAAAAATTTTAAGAGATTTTGACTGCCGTTGACCGTTGATTTTTAAACCGTAATTTTCTTGTTGTCTCTGGAGGAAAATTTCGAATAGGTTCTCATGTTAATGTCATCAAATCCTTGTGGGATCTTAAATTTTTCTATAAAGTCCCCAGGGATTCTACGACCCTTTTAAAGGAAAACATATTACTTTCCGCAGTCTCTTTCAAAAGTGAATTTCGCAGAGGGGGAAAATTTGTTTTTTTCTTTCTTTGCCTGTTTCCCAAATTTTTGGCTTGATCTTTAAAAAAACAAGGCGACCAGAATTGGCCGGCTATTCAAAGGTGCGGCCTCCCCAAAGACGTGTAAAAATTGTGTCATGATTTGTATTTTTATGTTCAATTGCTTTTTAATAAAACCCAACATCATATTCGCCTTTTTAACTGGCAGCTAGGCAATCGGGGGTTTTTTAAGATCTTTATGATGATGACCCCAAAAACCCTTTTTCTTTTGCTTCTTCATAACGATTTATTTGCTTTATATTTTAAAATTTTCGGTTATATTGATAATATGCAATTATTTACATTTATCGGAATAAATTTAAAATAGCCTTTTCACTCCAATCGATATTTTTCGGATCATTGTAAGAGTTCGCAGTTTTCCTAAAATTTGCTTTACCGCCAATTTGGTTCATCTGTAATTTCGTATTTTAGAGACAATCCGATGTCCGATCATTGATATATATCAAAAAAGAGTGGGGACCCGGGCCGAGCCAAAGGGCCCCCCACAGAAAATCAAAAATCAGTCCCTCGCCTTTATTACTACCGTTGTTTACATTTAAAAGCAAGGCCAATCCATGTACATAACGCTCTCCTAACCATGTGCCCTTAGCTTGGTCAAGAGTCGCTTATGGAGAATGTATCGAAGGCTTTCTGAAAATCAAAGGTATATTTATCCGGGGAATTTTAGCGTCCCAGTTTGAAAAAAACATTGAAAAATCGAGTAGGTTTGAAGGGTCTCTTATTTTGAAACCTGCTGGGAGTTTAATACTGAGTTATTTTTACGTAAAAGACACTTTTTATCAGACAAAATTTTTTCAATTGTTCAAAAAATCACAAAAAAATTGGGAAAATAATTACTTTCGAGTTTTTTTATCCCTTTCTTAATTCGGTTTTAACATTGCAATTTTTCCCCATATAGGAACATTTTTTTTCCATTTCGATTTGTTGAAAATAAACTTTAAAGAGACGAAAGTTACTATGACATTCGCAAAAATAAACTCGGCGAGATTTTTGTCACCCCCCCACGGGTTTTGCTGGGTCAAGTTTTTTGCAAAAAACTTTGTTATTTCGTCCATGTTTCTCTCCCATTACCAACATCAGTTTCGAGTCTCGCAAAAAATGTTACTGGTTCTGGAAAGGAGCTTCGCTTCTTTAAAAAACCTAAAGTTTTCATTAGTAGGCGCATATCTTATTATCATTTACCAAAATGTTGTTCTTATCTTTCAGTGGCCCAAAACATGTTCTAAATTTTCTTACTTCGAACGTATTGAAAGAACCTTTTGGGTTTGATTGGATCCTTTGCATTTTTTTCTTTATACCCCCGCTTTTTTTGACTTAATTAATCCTTTTCAACGAGCTTTAAATCATTGTAATCTCTATAATCGCAGTCCCCCCATTTGCGTTTGTAAACTTTTACCTCGGCGCTTACTGCCGATGATTTTTTTGTCTCATTATCATCCAAAAAAGGGGGCTGTTTAGTTATTAAAAATTTTTTACCCTGGGAACATTTTTTCAACAACCGTTGGGTTTATTTGTGAAAAGTTCACATTTTTTCGGCGTTTTTTCCATTTAGTAGTCAATCCAATCAACTTCCTTAGGGCCCTGTGATCTTCGTGAAAAACTGCTTATTATAATTGGGAATAAAAAACGTTTTTTGTGAGCTACGTTTCAATTTATGCCGCATCTGATTAAACCCGTGATCACGTTTCCAAAGTTCACCTATATCGCAGTAATCAAACAGATCAAAGTCTGTAGTGAAACTAAATCCCAGGTTCTATTATCCCTTTTAGGCCACCCCACCACCTTTTAAATATCTTCGTTTCCCCTATCAAGCAAACGCTACCCTTTATATCGCAGAATTATTATTCCAGTACAAAGACATTACGAGGTAGGTTCAAATCTCCACATATAATTGTGTCGTTATTTTTGTTAAGAACTGACTTTATCTCGTCATACAGGAGGCAATCTACTTCTGCATTTGATTTGGGAGGACAATATATTGTCCCAATAGTTAGCAGTTTACCGTTAAGCTTAATCTTTGCATAGACCGAGTCATAATGATCTTGATTTACTTTATCGATTTCTATTGCTTGCAAATTATCTTTAATGTATGAATGACACCTGCTTTATGAGTACGACAATTTAGGAATGGTTTATAGCCTGGAATGGCTATTTCAGATAATAAATGTTTATCTGTGGTGTTGAACCAACTCTTAGTGATACTAACGATATCTGGCTTTTCGGAGACACTGTAATCCAATAATTCATTAAGCTTTAGAATAATGCTTCTGGCATTAAATTTTGTGTAGAGTAATTTATGTTCCTTAATAGTTTTTATAACCTTGCGTGAGGGTTTACCGGCAAGGTATCTAGGGTCCACTGTAACAGAGCGCTTGATTAAGTTCTTTGATTAGTATTTACGGAAACAGAACGTGACCCAGCGTTGCTGTGGGGTAAGAAAGGGGTTAAGGTGATGTTGCTACTAGGAGGAGAAAGAGGAGGAGGAGGGAGAAGGAGGAGGAGAAAGAGGAGGAGGAGGGGAGGGGGAAAGGAGGAGGAAGAGAGGAGGAGGAGGGGGGAGGAGGAGGAGGGGGAGGAGGAGGAGGAGGAAGAAGAAGAAGAGGAGTGTCACAGGAGGCGATGTGGTACAAGAAACCATGCGTGAACTATGTGTGTGTGTGCGTGTGTGTGTGTGTGTATGTGTGTGTGTGGGTGTTGGTGTGGGGGTGGGGGATGGGGTGGGGCATGTTGCCTTCTTAAAATTCCACAGGCTCCACAGGCTCTCCTCTCACTCCTGTCTGGCCAGTGCTGTGGACAGGCCTCGCCACCACACAGCTCCTCTCACAGCCGTCTCACCTCTCTCTCACGGCCCCTCTCCCTCCCTCCCTCTCGCCGCTGACACCACAAGCACCACCCACCCACCTGACGTGAGTGCTAACAGTTTTCCGTTTATGTGTGTATATTTTATGTATATATATATTTGTGTCTGTGTGTATACAAATGGGGCTGCTAATACTGTGTGTGCTAAAATGCTGCTAAAATTAATGCTACTATTAATGTTTGTGTGTGTGTGTGGCGGGGTATGTATGTGTGTTTTGTGTGTGTGTGTGTGTTGGGGTGTGTGTGTGTGTGTGTGTGTGTGTGTGTGTGTGTTTTGTGTGTTGTGTGTGATCGGATTACTACTACTACTGTGTATGTGTGTGTGTGGTATGTGTGTGTGTGTGTGTGTGTGTGTGTGTGTGTGTGTGTGTGTGTGTGTTGGTGTGTATGGGTGTGTGTATACTATACTGGATTTACTACTACTACTAACTACTTACTACTACTACACTACTACTACTACTACTATACTAAATACTACTACTACTACTACTACTTTCTACTACTACTACTACTAATACTACTACTACTACTACTGTGTGTGTTGGGGGGGGGGTTATGGGTATGGGTGTGTTGCAATATGATGGAATACTACTACTACTACTACCACTAATTTCTACTACTATACTACTACTACTACTAAATACATTACTTACTCTACTACTTACATATTAACTTGACTTTTAAAAACCCCACCTTTT
>JACEEZ010003170.1:0-79945 GCA_016584305.1 Chionoecetes opilio
TTTTAACAGAAATGTTGGATGCCTTCTGCAGTGCATGCCTTTACCGGCTGTGATACAACTTGTGTATGTACAGAATAGAAAATGCACAGCTACCAAACACGTCCAGGAATATGGCCCTCTTGGAAGCTGCAGCTTTTTATGAAACAGACACTGAGTCCTTTGAATCGAAGGCATTTTGTAATACTTATGCAGGAAAGCAGGCTCGAAAACTGGGCAATCAGAAACTAGAGATTTATGTTTCCCTATGGGCGCCACAACTGCAAACCAGCCGAATGCTTCCACCAACTGAGGATGCGTTTCGCAACATGTGCTTCGAGCCAAATACCAGGGTGCAATCTGGTGCACCAGTCACATTGCCAAGCCTGAACTCATGGACCCTGTTGGACATGCATGGAACAGAAATAAAGAAGATGGTGAGCTCCAACCCACCATGTACACACAAGATCCTGCACCTGTTGAGGTGAGACACATCACACACTTATACTGTACAGACAAGGGTGGCACTAACCCAGGAAAGTGTCCGTGTGCACCATTAGATCACCATTAGATCAAGCATCATTACAGTGCATAGATATTTGCAGCTGTAAAGGGGAATGTCAAAATCCAAAAAACCAACTTGCTGGGGAGAATGAATCTGAGGTTACTGAGGATTTAGAAACTTAAGATATTAATGCTCCTCCCCATCCCAATGGACCCTACCCATAACTACGTCACGGTTTGTTTACATCGGTGCATTGTGGGGATAAGGCGGGGTCGCCGCGGGTGGACCTGCGAAGGGAAAACTACGGCGATGGAAAAATTTTAAGAGTTATTTTGCGCGAAATTGATATTCCGGGTCTATATTACTGTGCTCTTTCTCGCTGAGAACACTATAGGAAGACCTGAGGTAATGGCTGATGTGCAGAGGTTTTTAAAAACCAAGAAAACAGTCATAACAAAAGCCTCATCAAAAGGTAAGCAACTGGTAGGTACGTAATGTGTCCCTACCACTTGCTTACTTCTTAATGAGACTCTGCTGTGACTGTTTTCCTGGTTTAGAAGCCTTTGCACATCAACCATCACCTTAGGTCTTCTCTATGTTGTCAGCGAGCACGGAAATATAGCACCTGGAATATCAATTTCGCCCAAAACTCTAATTTTTTTCATCGTCGTAGTCTTCTCTTTGTAGGCTGTACATATTCATGGTCATGATAGTATTAAAATACCTTATTATTGAGTTCCATTGAACATTCTCATTTAATTGATACCATGAGGCTGTTACTTGTTTGGCTTTAAGGGTTAATAACTGTGTTATGCCATGAGGTTGAGGAAGGCGTGAATCTTAATAGTAAACTGAGATCTTCCCGGTGGAATATGAATTTGTTTTGTTCTTTACTTTTTACTATTTGTGGCCATTTCATATGCCTTTATTATGCAATATCGTGAAAAGACTCCCCAAAAAGCCAAATGTCATGGAAATTCTGGGGGTTGCATGACCCCTTTGATTTTAAAAAACCTATTAATGAGCAAGTATGCTATCCCAGGGCCATGTAATGGTACTCTAACCTTAAAATGATGATGCAATGGGTCAAACAGCAAGATAAAGGGAAATTCAGGAGTTCCAAATTTTTTCTGCTGTCATCGCAAACAAGGGTTTAATTTGCTATGTTGGACGCCTTTTGGCAAACTACAACCATGATTTTCACAAAATAGACATCAATACAATTCAAATGAGCCTGGTTTGGCTTTATTCTAAGAAAGTGCAAGGTATACCTCATTTTCTAGCCTAGAAGCCACTCCACTATTACTTAAATTAAATTATCTGAAACTGGAATTATCAGCAATAGGATGTCAATAAGATGTGCTATTCAATGTGATCTAAATGTACAGATATCATCAATTCATTCATTTTTACATCCTCTCTTCATGAAGCAATGAGGCAATAGCGACTGTGCCAAGCAACACTGGAACATTCCGGCAGGTTGTTGTTTTCTAGTGTAAATTGACCCCAAAACATACAAGGTCTGCATGTTGCTGTCCACACCCTAGGCATTAATGAAGCACTCTGCAATACTCTTCCTGCCTTCCACGCACTAACTGGGTGTGACACAGATAGTCAATTGTCTAGTATTGGGAAAACAACTGCCTGGAAGGTATTCATAAAGCACTTTTCACTGCTGGACGACCTTGGACATGGGACTCTCGGTGATGGAACACTGCGCAAAGTTGAAAAGTTCATCTGCAGATTGTACTCAGAAAATGACACACAGATCAACGATGTTCGTTTCAAGCTATTCAACAAAGGTGCAAAGGATATTGACAAATTGCCACCGACCCAGTCTTCTCTACAACAGCCCATCAGGCGGGCACACCACCAGTGTGTTGTCAACACCACCAGTGTGTTGTCAACACCACCAGTGTGTTGTAAACACCACCAGTGTGTTGTAAACACCACCAGTGTGTTGTAAACACCACCAGTGTGGCATTCGTCACTGGTGGCACAACCAGATGTCCCCTGTTGGGAATGGCTGGTACAAAGATCCTTCCACATAACAAACACTGCCTCAGCTAATGACTGAAGAACCATTTCCCATTGAGTACCTTCAACTAACACAATGCCAGTGTAAAACCTGTGACTCCACCAGATGTCCATGCCGTTCAAGGCAGCTGCGATGCACTGCTGGTTGTGGCTGTAGCGATGGAGCTTGTCGGAATCCTTTTAGTATAAATTCCCAAGAGGACTCAGATTAAATAATGCTTTGTAACATGTTTGTCTGTTTTTTTGTCTTTGTTTTCAAGAAGATTACAGATGATGCAAGCGTATATTTATATGTTCTTGTATTCTGCAATCGTAAAGGGGGAAAAAATCATCCTTTATTTGATATGCAGTAAACCCTCTCGCATCCGGACACTCATTATTCAGACTTAGACATTCTTCAGACCAATTCCTCTTTTTTTTTGTCTTCTTTTCTTTTTTAGGCTTTTTTAGGCTTGTGATGGTGTGAGTCATTGAGGCTAGAGGCCCAGGCAGCCAGGCAGCCAGGCAGCCAGGCAGCCAGGCAGAGCATTTATGATCCATCACTGAGCATATTCTTTGTATACTGTAATTGTGGTTTCTTTGTTGTGTCCAAATGTTGTATTGGCGAGTGATCCGAGGCCATTGAGCCTTAGGCCCAGATCCAACAACGGAGGTGGTATCTCCAGCTACCACCCACTCCCCCACCACTTAGATATTACCTGGCCTTTCTACCGTAGCCAGCAAGCCTCCCTCGGTAGGTAGTAAACGGGTAGGAAGGCCCTGACTGGGCGGCTGGGCGAGTAATGACGTTATCAAACTTGTCATCAGTCACCAGCCAATGACAAACTACCACGCCTCTGAAAGCACCATAGGACATCACCAGGAATCATAGGGCTCCTCAAGGGGTCCTCACAGCCCTACAACCAACACCAAGGAGGAGGAGGATATCTCCGCCATCATGATACTGCTGCCGGCTGCCGCTGCCAGACGTAGGACTGATAGTGCTGTACACTACACCTGTACACTACTGTAGTTTTATTGTGTATTTTTACCGTATTTACATGATTCATCTTATGTTTATTGATATTTGCATGACTCAGAAATGTTCTATATTCACCTAATTTTTTTTTCTTTTAACCCTTGCACGTCAGCATTGTCATTCCCTTTTTGTTGTCCCGCGTCAACCCATTGTCACCCGAAATGTCACGCGCGGGAAAAAAGTTGTACTTCCACTGCGTCTAGAAACTAAACTATCTAAGGTATCGAGTTCAATTATGTTTTGTTTTTAAGCTAAGATCATTTCCTATATCATACAATGTTAAAAAAATACGCTAGTGTGAAAATAACTTACAAAACCTCGAGTTAGAAGTGAAAAAAACAAAATAATAACACCTTGCGGCAACAAATAATATGCCAAAAATCAACTTATCATCATATATTTTTCTACATTCCATGACATAGCTGAATAAATTTCCTTTCCAATGAAGTATAATATATTGTAATTCGCTCAAAAATAAAGCCATACAACGAAGTGAAAGATAGCGGTTTTTTTTTTAATAATTTAAATTTGAATATATTGTATAATATAATATTATACAATATTATATTATACAAAATATATTTTAATATAATATATTGTAATTCCCTCCAACGGTCAAGTGAATCTCACGTCAACCGCGCGCTTTTTAAGATTTTTAATAAATATTTTAAAATATTATTTTTGGATTCATGACGCTCAAAGACGTCATGTGTACGTTAAAGGCTTAATATGGGGGGGATATAATCCCTCCCATTATTCAAATTCTTGCATTATTCGGACCACTCCTTGGACCAATTAGTCCGGATATGAGAGGGTTTACTGTATATATATATATATATATATATATCAAGAGGGAAATATTATCTTACCAATTTTAATATTTTTTCTGTCATTATATATACTAAAACCGTTCACACATGCCAAATGTCATAATGTTAGCTTGCACAGAAACAAAGCTGTGGTGATTTAGTGACACTGGCCAGCGGCATTTAGTGACACTGGCCAGCAGCATTTAGTGACACTGGCCAGCGGCATTTAGTGACACTGGCCAGCGGCATTTAGTGACACTGGCCAGCGGCATTTAGTGACACTGGCCAGCGGCATTTAGTGACACTGGCCAGCGGCATTTAGTGACACTGGCCAGCGGCATTTAGTGACACTGGCCAGCGGCATTTAGTGACACTGGCCAGCGGCATTTAGTGACACTGGCCAGCGGCATTTAGTGACACTGGCCAGCGGCAGCTAGGCTGGTCATTTTGTTTTTCATTTTAAAATGTAATGAAAGCCTAAATCAAGTGTCCTGCCCTTAACAGTGTTAGTAGGGGTGGCACTAACGGGCTGGCTGGGTCACGGCTGCTAACATTCCCTCACACCTAAAGGCATTTCTGGGCATGTTTTCAGATTTTGCCACCAGTCTATAGCACTTAAGTTAACTCTTTGTCTTGTTGTTGTTGCTTTTTTTGTCTGTAGGCCTCCGGGCGATAATAAAATCATTATTATTATCATTATCATTATCATTATTATTATTATTATTATTATATTCTACGCCACTACCACAATCTGACGTCTCTTAAAAAAAATAATAACCCCTTCACGCCCAGATCTTTCCTTTGCTATATATAATCATCTCTTGTTAGCCTCATCTCACTGATCTTTTGCTGCAAAGGTTACGTTAAACAGAAAGAAGAAACACTCGAGAGCATGTCAGGAAGTGCACAAAGTGTAATGGATTGCAGAAAAATAAAAATAGAGGCTAGTATCTCAAGGTATGATTTAGTCTTTAATCCCTTGAGGCCCAGAGTGTAATTGCCATTGTCATTTGTGTACCATTAGACGATTTTTAGTGATTATAAGCAATATTTTATAGATATTTTTTTTTTTTTTTTTTTTTTTTTTTTTTTTTTTTACATTTGTGCCTATAGCGCCTGTAGGCAGTGGTGACCCAGGGCTCGGATGGTAGGCTCTGGAGGTTCACTTGAGGGCTGCTGTGATGGTTGGTCCTCGCCCGTGGTGGCGCAGGCAGGATTCTTATAGTGACGCCTGTGCTTAGAGGCTCATGCCGCCCCCTGTGTCCTCCCATGCACTCGCAGTCGAAGGTAGAGTTGATGGGCAGGGCATGTGGGTGTTCTTAGGCCACTCGACGGTGCAGAAAGGTTTTGGGTTTCTTCGGGGATCGAACTCGGGTCACCGAGAACGCCAGTCGGAGACGCTAACCACTCCACTACCGCCTCCCCAGATATGACCTGTTTAGTATGCTTGTCCACTAACTAATTTGGTATATTCAGTTACTTTTCGTAATTTTATGGCTGGAAAACATACAATTTCATATAGCCAAGGAAAGATCTGGACGTGAAGGGGTTAAAAACATGCTGCCTTAATCTGTGTGTCAATATTTGTCAGCTATTTTAATAAAAGTATAATTAGCCTAAACGTCCTCCATCATGATACCACTAGGGCAGACAATAACACTGGGGGAGGAGGGGGAGGGGAATGACAAGAAAAAAGTCTGTATGAAAAGGCTGATTTTTGCCCATACAAATTCAACTTTTATATCGCCACCCTCACTCATAAAGAAACTGCCCAAGTCATTTTTGGGCAATTTCTGTTTTTTGCCCAAATAAACTCTTCCTGCTGTGGCGCATCTATTGGTATAGTCGCCAATGTCATGTGTGTTGTGTGTGTGTGGTGTGGGTGGGTGTGTGGATGGGTGGGTGGGTGGGTGGGTGGGTGGGTGGTGGTGGGGTGGGTGGGTGTGGGTGGGTGGGTGGGTGGATGGGTGGGTGGGTGGGTGGGTGGGTGTGTGTGTGTGTGTGTGTGTGTGTGTGTGTGGGTGTGGGTGTGGGTGTGTGTGTGGTGCGAGGGGTCTAAAATATAAAAGAATAAACAAGGCATTGATATCAACATTAAAAACATGAAGGTTTTTATGATTTCCCGAAAAGTAGAAAAACTGACTGAGGCATTTCTTTAGCAGTGTGACGCTGTGCTGCAATGATCATGGCAACAACAATGAGAGAAAGATCACACTGTTGATGCACCGTAGATAACACTAAAGTCGCCAGGACTACGTATTTTTCGATGTACAGACGTGTGGTGGCGTTAATAGTCAACCCTCGATATAACGGACTTCGGATTTGACGGACTCCATTGACGAGACAAATGTGTGGGCAAGAATGGCATATCAGACCGCTTATCGCCGCTGGAATCGTCAACTCGACATAATTTTTTATTTTTATTTTGGAATGGTTGGGTTTTAAGGAGTTTTAATGTATCAGATATTAAGACATATAAGGTAGGAGCCTGTGTTGCTAGTGATTTAGTGGTAGAAGGTGTGTATGTGGGTTAAAATAGTGAATATTAGTACCTATTACAATTTCTTGACTTCTTGTGACCTCATTCTCTTAAGTTTCGCTTCGTAGGTCCTCTCCTCTCCTCCTCCTCTCCTCTCCTCTCCTCTCCTCTCCTCTCCTCTCCTCTCCTCTCCTTCTCCTTCTCCTTCTCTTTCTCTTTCTCCTTCTCCTTCTCCTCCTCCTCCTCTCCTCTCCTCTAGTGTTAGCTGAAGCTTCTACCCCGGGGGACTGCACAGTGTCACACACACACACAGCTGTTCGTCTGCACTATTTGCACGTCGAATGTAAACAAACATGGCTCCGACACCCAGACAGGCTATTGCTGCTATACACTTACTTATGTATATTGTCAATCGTTGACCAGCATAACTAGCTAAAAATGTGCATGGTTGACTCGTGGGAACTCGTCAGATTCGTCGTCTGAGATCGACGGAAAAGTAGGTAATGTGACGGCGCCTTTACACAAGTGTCCGCCAGTGGGAGCGCGTGGTACATGTATGACAGTCGGAGCACTTGTTTACAAGCTCAGTTTAAGGTGTTTTCGCCTGTTTTCCGTTGTTTTATATGCTTACTTAGACTTGTTCAGTGCAGTGAAGTCATTATGGCATGGAAACAGAAGGGCAGTGACAAGGAAGCGTGTGAATCTAAGTATTGCAGAGAAATGAGAACTCATTAAGAAGGTGGAGTCTGGTGTTTCTGTCACCCGGGTGTGTGAGGAGTATGGCGTAAAGAAACAACCAGTGAGTGATAGTCCCGAGGCTAAGGACAAACTGACAAAATGCTGTGACATTCAATGTTGATGCAAGTAAGGATAGGAAAGGATCATGTCATCATGTGTACATGGCAGGGATGTAAACTTTTGTAGCCTACATTATCGTACCGAGCCACCAAAATTATCATATTTTCAGATAGATTATCGTACAACCTTTGCTAAAATAATATAGTCAGTAGATAACTATATACATCATTGAATTCAGCATTCCACATATAAAAATATTTTCTCTTTTCACCAAAATATATAATATATCCAATCATGACACAAAATTCCATGCCTCTTCCATTTGCGACATTTCAGGAACCAGTTCACGGAACCCAAGAATTCAGGCGTTCCATTTGCGCACGAAAACCTGGGTCCGAGGCGACCCTTGAACTTTCTTTACCCACATTGGGACGTCGGTAGCCTGGGTAGAGTTTTCAGTTCATAACAAACAAAGGTTGCCTTGGGCCCTATTTCTCTTATCGTGAAGGGTTTTCTGCATGCACGAGTCGCAGAGGATGTCAGACTGGCCTACAAGGGGCCCTGGTGGAGGAATGCGTTCCCGCGATCTTAAACTTGATATGATCCCTTCACATCACAGCTGAGTTACCACTTTTAATGTTCTCTCTCTCTCTCTCTCTCTCCCCACCCCCTTCCTCTTGCCTCGCCAGCCGAGTTTGTTTGTAAACAAAAAAACGGGGTTTTTGCGTTCCATTTGTGACCCGCGAACCCAGCACCAGGAACTGAACCCAGCCCTGAACTGCAAGAACTGGTTCATGCAACTTGGGCACAAATGGAAGAGGCCTTGAATTAATTTTTTCATAAATAAATGAAATTGAATAAAACAAAAATATATTTAGTAACACAGATAATGACTCCAAAGAAGCTGAACTCGAGAACTCTACATAGCTATCATCCTCAAAAGAAAAGAGGAATTACTGTTCCTCCTCTATTCTTTCATCCCGGGTCAGCTGGCGCTGATAATGATAGTGTGTCAGTTGTCATCCACATATCATATCATCAGATTTTTTATTCTGTAGGGATGAAAGTAACACAATCTGCCTTTTCCCTGACACACTGCGCTGCTGGAAGAGAACCCTTGCAGGTAGGGTTCCCGTCAGAAGTCAGTGTCTTACCTTTGTCTTGGTAAGGTTAACCTTGCTAAATACCCTCACAATCTGCATTCTAATGCGGCAAGCAACGGTCCAAATCCATATCATGCAACGGACCAAAAGTCAAACTCAAAACTCTCTCTCTCTCTTTCTCTCCCTCGCGGAAGTTAATTAACAGACAATTTTTTTTTTTTTTTTTGCGATGACAAAATGTTTTTGTATGACTATAATGTAATTATATTTGTGAGTCAATTATCGTATTTTCGTGTACAATTCTCAACCATGCATCGTACATCGTACGGATAGTCAATTTATCGTACAAATACGATAATTATCGTACAGTTCACAACCCTGGTACATGGGTAACTTGTATCTTACAATTGTCTGAACGACAACACTGCTGCTGCCGTGGCCGCTCTGCGCTGCCAGGCGTGGATGAGCGCCTGGCTTGTATTTGTATCTATTTACTCATATGTATGAATAATAGCTATTAAAATGCCATTATATGTCTACATTCACCTAGAATAATGGTATTTCACAGCATACCAAGCAGTAATGAGCCAGCCTGGAGACTTACTACCTCTCCTAATACCACTCCCGTGCAGTCATGGGCGAGCTTGCTATGTAGCGCCAGTCACTGTTGACCTCCCAACAGAGCTACACGGTCTGGTTGTGTTTGTGATTATTTCTCATTTATTTCACAAATTTTCCTGTGTTTTACCTATATTTTTCCACCCTTGGGAAAATACCCTCGCTATAACGGACAATTGGCTTTATCGGACCACTCCTCCCCCCCTTTAGTCCGTTATATCCAGGTTTGACTGTACAGTAAAAGCCTTATAACTCGGCACTGTATAACTCGGAATTTGATATAACTCGACATGGCAAAGACAAAGTTTTTTTATTTTTTTATTTTTATTTTTTTATATTATTATTATTAGTAGTAGTATTATTAGTATTAGTATTACACACACCTATGCCTATAGCGCGTGTAGGCAGTGAGCTGAGCTCCAGGGGTGGGATGGTAGGCCATGGAGGCTCACTCGAGGGCTGTGATGGTTGGCCCTCGCCCGTGGTGGCACAGGCAGGATTGTTATAGTGACGCCTGTGATTAGAGGCTCATGCCGCCCCCCTGTGTCCTCCCATGCACTCACAGTCAAAGGTAGAGTTAATGGACAGCATGTGGGTGTTCTTAGGCCACTCGACGGTGCAGAAAGATTTCAAGTGGATTTATGGGTCTCACTCGGGATTGAACTCGGGTCTTCGAGAACGCCAATTTGATACATTCTACTCACCTATGAGAGACATAAGAAATGCTGTTATCAAGAGGCAGTGTACAAGTCAGAAACAAACGAAAATTTCAGCCTTCTTCAAACCAAAGCCACACGCCAGGGAACCTCAGCCCTCTACAAGTAGTGAGTCTGGTTGCAGCTTCCTGAGCAGTATCTCCCCTGATCTGCCAACTCACATTTTCGACAGCAGCAGTGACCCCGAGTGACATAAAAAATAATTCTGTACATTAGTAATTAAGGCCTGTTTCACAGTTTAAGGTACAAGTATAGTGTTGCAGTAACTAAGTGCTCAAGTGATGTAAAATTAAGTTGTACAGGTACAGTACTGTGTACAATACAGTACAGAGTTGTGATTATAAAGTGATTAAAGTGATACCAGTGTTAAAATGTGACAGAGTCCCCCTAACATCTTCTACATGTTACAACAAGGCTGCCCTCTCCTTGGATTACAGGCCTGCTGCTACCCGTGCATTGGTAAGTGTTGGTTTTATGCTTTTACAGTATTGTTTTTTTTTTTTTTTTTAGTTTTTTTTACACCCATATCAGAGGAGGACATTGCATAACTGGGCACATTGAATAACTCGGCAAGGGCCAGAGCCCCTAGCGTGCCCAGTTATAAGGCTTTTACTGTATATGCCATATTGTGAAAAATATATATCAGAAACACCCAAAATTCTTCAAGTACTAGGTATATTCTTTTCCGAGTCTCCGTGTATCTGTATCAGGCAGGGCTGGGAGGCTTACTCCTGTGATGTCACCGAGCCGTGGTCCATTATCGGCTGGTCATCAGTTGTGTTTTGAGAGCTCGGGGAATTTTCAGATTTTGAATGCGGATCATTTAAAAATGGGTGACTGGTGGCAAAAATAAACAAAATATTGTTGATATATGGATCATGACTTTACTTCGATCGTTTTGACTGCATTAAATCAGGAATGATGAAATGGTCTGCACGATTACTTCAAAGAGTGAAATTTGGAGCTCCGGAAAATGAAGTTATAATGTATAGTTAAATAAATAAATATATATATAAGTTATATATATAAATTAAAATAATAAATACGTCAACCTTGCTTCCCTAAAACAACAATAATAATATAAAAAATAGATTAGAAAAATCTAATAAAGATTTTCTGATTAATCACACACATATATTTCTTTACATATTTCATAAAGGTTAGGAAAACAGGTTTTTTTTTTACTACAAACCAATAAATGAGTTTAAAAAGAACTATTATTTGTTAGTGCATTTAAAGCATTGAGTAAATGTCACAACAAGAATGCTTAACCCCTTCACGCCCAGATCTTTCCTGGGCTATAAAAAATTGTCTGTTGTCGAGCCATGAAATTACGAAAAGTGACTGAATATACCAGATTAGTTAGTGGACAAGGATACTAAACAGGTCATAGCTATAAAATATTGCTTATAGTCACTAAAAATCGTCTAATGGTACCCAAATTACAATGGAAATTACGTTCTGGGTCCCAAGGGGTTAAAATATTGAGTAGATGTCAGAATAAAAGTGATTGGAGTGTAGGAGGAGGAGTGTGTGGTGTGGTGTGGTGTGGTGTGGTGTGGTGTGGTGTGGTGTGGTGTGGTGTGGTGTGGTGGTTGGTTTGGTTTGGTGTGGTGTGGTGTGGTGTGGTGTGTGGTGTGGTGTGGTGTGGTGTGGTGGTGTGGTGTGGTGTGGTGTGGTTGGTGTGGTTTGGTGTGTGGTGTGGTGTGGTGTGGTGTGGTGTGGTGTGGTGTGGTGTGGTGTGGTGTGGTGTGGTGTGGTGTGGTGTGGTGTGGTGTGGTGTGGTGTGGTATGGTGTGGTGTGGTGTGGTGTGGTGTGGTGTGGTTACTGCATTTGACCATAATAACAACAAAAAATTGACTATAGGTGTGGGTTTCACAGGTGTACATTTCTATGCTCTGTTTTTTTTAACGAGGCGAAAAATGCTGCCCCCTTGCTGCTTACTGACTGATATTTGATGCCAGGAGAAGAAAATACTACGCTTCTTCTAAATTTCAGCCGTATTTTATCATTGTTAACCATATTATCAGGTGAACACAGGCATCATTTTAACCAGAAGGGAATACTACAGTTCTTCTTAATGTCAGTTGTATTTTATCATAGTTAACCCTATAATCAGGTATACACAGGCATCATTTTAAGCATGAGACCTTAAGATAGAATGGAATTTTTGCCTCGTTAAACAAAATAGACTCTAGTAATGAATTTTACATGCGTTTTACTAACATGCAAATTCAAACACACTTTAACTACAACCCCCTCACAACAGACATTATATTGGACAAGGTATTCTTATCATGTGTAAGTTTTTAACCCCTTCACGCCCAGATCTTTCCTTTACTATAAAAAAAAATATCTGTTGTGGAGCCATAAAATTACGAAAAGTAACTAAATATACCAAATTAGTTAGTGGACAAGGATACTAAACAGGTCATATCTATAAAATACATTGCTTATATTCATTAAAAATCATCTAATGGTGGTCAAATTACAATGGAAATTACGTTCTGGGTCTCAAGGGGTTAACTACATCCACCTGCTACAACATACATTTTATTGGACAAAGTATTATTATTATGTGTAAATATTTAGTGACCTACCTGAGGAGGACTTCAGTGAGGAAAGCATAGCCCTGAGAGGACCTGAAGTCATGGAGAAGGGTTTGGGAGACCTCAGAGGAGTCTTTCAGGAAACAGAACACTGTCACAAACACCTCCACGATCTGCAGGGGCGAGAGGTCCTGTCACCTCCCTGTTCTCCACACACAGGCCCACGCACCCCTGGTCTCAAACAGCATAACAACAACATAAGGAGGCTACAAGAGGCCGCCAGACCTACACGAGGTAGTTCCTGTTACTTAAGGGGAGCGTCACGCCATTTCTTAATTATCAGTGTATTGTCATGATTTTTTTTATGTCTATAGTATCCATCCATCCTTGGGGGCATACGCCGGGGGGCGCGTCGCCTCGCCCGCCCTACGACGCCACTCCCGGGGGTCACCACGCGCGAGTTCCCATGCAGGCTCCTTTCCCATGCCAAGCAGCTCTCGACAAGAAACATCAACTTGCCCCAGCCACGAGCCTTGTGGGCGCCCCCTTGGCCTCCTCCACGCCGGATTGTCTCTTACAGATACAACCCGATGGGAAGGATCGGTTTCAGGGTAGCGTGCCACATGCCCATATAGCCGAAGTTGGCGCTGACGGACTATGCAGGTAATAGGCCTCGATTCAGTCTCACGGTGCAATCGCTGATTTGACACGTAATCATCCCAGCGATACCCCATGATTCTGCGAAGACACTTATTACCAAAGGCATTGATTCGTCTCTTCAAGTCACTATTTAGTGTCCATGTCTCACAACCATAGAGTAAGACAGGGATCACAAGCGACTTGAAGATCCGGATCTTTGTCCTCCTGCACAGGTACCGACAACGCCAAATACTCCCGCTGAGCGAGTCCATAACACCGTGGGCTATGCCAATCCGCCGTAAGACTTCTTGACGTGACCCGCCGTCATTATGGACTGCGCTACCAAGGTATGTAAAATTTTCCAAGATCTCAATGTCCTCGCCACACGCATGAACAGACTGTACTGCTTCATCTAGTAAGTCTCCAAATACCTGGACCTTGGTCTTGAGCCAGGAGACCTCAAGTCCCAAAGGCTTTGCCTCCTCGTGCAGCGCCTCGAGAGCCATCACCAGGACCTCCAGCGACTCAGCAAAGATTACTGCATCATCGGCAAAAACAAGATCAGTGATCTTGGTGTTGCCGACGGATGCTCCACAATCACTTTGATCTACAACCTTGTCCAATACCCAGTCCATCCAAGCGTTGAAAAGTGATGGGGCAAGGACGCACCCTTGCCTCACTCCTGTATTCACAGGAAAGAAGCTGGATACACCTGCCCCACACTTCACAGCACTCTCAGTCCCAGAATACAGACCAGTTATCAAACCAATAGTCCTTGCAGGAATCCCTCGAAGTCGCAGAAGATCCCAGAGTGACTCACGATGCACTGAGTCAAACGCCTTCTTGAGATCAACATAGGCTGCAAGCATCCCCTGTCGAAACTCACGTCGGCATTCCACCAGGACACGAAGCGCTAGGATACGGTCCGTTGTTGACTTACCAGGCGTGAACCCAGACTGCTGAGGTCTCTGATGCTTCACCAGATGGCTGCGAATCTGTGTCAGCAATAGATGGATGGGCAAGCACCTTGGCTGGTACGCTGAGCAGTGTAATACCGCGGTAATTGTTGCAGTCCTGACGGTCCCCTTTCCCTTTCCAGATAGGGACGACCAGCCCCCTTTTCCAGTCAGGAGGAATGGTACCTGATTGCCAAACGGCAGTCAGGACAGCATGCAACCCGCGGATCATGGCCTCACCCCCAGCTTTGAGGAGCTCCGCACTGATATTACAAACACCAGCTGCCTTTCCACCCCTCAACTTTGCTACAGCCTCTCTGACTTCGTCAAGAGAGCTTCTACAGTATGCTAATGCCGAAATAACTCTAGCTCATTTTCAGATCCATAGCTCGATACATAACTGCAAAAAAAAAAAAAAATTTAAAAGAAATTTAACTCCAATAAGATTCTTCTCCAATGACTTGCACTGATGAAAAAAATACCAAATATGCATTACAAAATATCCAAACGCTTCATCTTTTAAGAATTTTATATTTAATTCTTCTTAACCCTTCCACGCACAAAAAGTTTAATAAGTTTCTCCGTCCACTGCGACATCCGTCTTATGCTCCCTAAGGGGCCCCGCGAAATGGCCAGACTGTGCGGCGAATAATTTTTTGATGTTATCAATTTCACCAACATGTATTTTTTTTTCCTGGCATTATTATATATCATTGGTTTTGCAAGAGATTATTCTGCCTTATGCAAGAAAAAAATAACAAGAAATGCAAATAAATAGCGGAATTTACCGACTCCGAAAAAATATTGAGTAAAGAGAAATAAGAAATACTTACGTTCACCACTTCGTAGCTCGAAACTTCCTGAGTCAAATTTTTATGGTTTATATGCCAATAAAAGCGGATTTTTATGAGGATTCCAACGCTACCATTATACTTTTCATATGGCCAGTATGGCCAGCTCGGGACACGTTTTAAAGGGACGACAATCTGCGCGCACAGGCTGCCTGCTGAGTGGAAACTGACACACAAACCCTTATCATTTCACATCCACTCACACGAGAGAGTTGACAATTAGTTTATTTTATAGGTCTAGCTTGGATCTTTGACGCAGAAATTTTTGACGCAATTCTGATAAATACTTTATATTTGGCGAATTTTTAAATGTTTTTTGACGCAATTCGCGTCAAAAAGCTCAGATGTAGACGGGCCTGTTTTGATGCGATTGCGTCACCGTATTTGCCGGCGCATAAGACGCAGTTTTTTCCCTTAAAAAGGAATGCAAAGTTCACCCCGCGTCTAATGCGGCCATATTAGCGCACGAGAGGTCGGGCAGAGAATGCAGAACAGCCGGTGGTGTATTACTAAAGGGGTCTGGAGTGATCTGTGTTGAGCAGTAGTTCACTGAGCACAAATTAGTAACTGTGTTATCAACAGTAATGCATAATACTAAGAAAAGGTTGGAGTTTAAGAGAAAACAAGAGCTGGGGCAACAAGATAGCGATTGTTGCTGCCAAGATGGCCGTGTCAGATGTAAACATCATCCACACCCCGCTGCTGCTCTCCATTGTAAAACGTCTGATATCTCAGGTCTGCCGCTTCACCTGGGATACTTCACTCGGCGACGCCCTCCGCGCACCCACCATGGGTTATTACCGCTCAGACTCCTCCCCGCACCCATGGAAAAGACAAACATCCCGCATATTAGATGTCGCCTTAACCCGCATTCGACTCGGGCCACACAAGTTGACACAACAGTTGGAAGGAGATGATAGAAGGGAGGCAGGAAATGGTGATGGAATTTTCGCTGGACTGTAGTATTGTTGATAAATGGAATAGTGAATCAAAGAGCGTGTTAGTTTTTTTTTAGTGCGAGCGGTGAGAGGAAGGTGTAGCATCTTGGGGAGTCTGTCTATACACACAAGGATGGAGAAAGGGCGTCGTGGCTTTGTAGTTTATTTGACAGCGAGTCATTGTACAGCGTGGGGACAAGAGGTGCGCGGCGTGTGTGTCTCTTTGTGTCCTGTGGCTGACTGAATTACCTGGCTGGTGTTGCAGCTGTGTCGGCGAGGACAAGTCAGGTCAGCGTCAGGTCACCCACTGGAATATTATATCCTCCTATTGATTCTAACAAGATTGACTCGTTTTAGTGGTAGTTGTAGTTAGCATACTTCATATCCTATCATTCTTCACTACGAAACTTCCATGTTCCTACTTTCTTTAGGGACATGGTATCTCTTTCTAACTGTTCTCTCCATTTAGTTTGTTAGTGGTCGCGATTATTTCAGCAGATACCCTCGTTATAGAACAATACTAGCCTGTATATGTGATTCCTATGTATCCTACAGTATATTTTGCATGGAGGAGGAGGAGACGCTGGCTGGGCACTCGGCAAGTTTAATATTCTTGTTACATTTCCTGAGACAAACTCCTGCACACCCTCTCTGTACCGAACTGCAACTATCTCACCGGCTGTTATCTGTGTGCGACTCTCACTCTGGCTCCGACGCGTTACCCTATGCATTACTTTTCATTAAATGCACACGGCCACTCCCTCATGCGGGCTGCCCCTCACAGGTGTTACTTGATATGCCCCCCCCCTGGCAAACACTACCTCTTGGTAGGAAAACACTTGCCGCAAATATCACAATTGTACTTCCCTCACCAGTGTGTGTGAGGATGTGTTCAGTTAAGACTGCTCTTAGTGGGTAAACGTTTTCTGCACTCCTGACACTTCAAGTGTTTTCTCTCACCAGTGTGGGTTGAGCATTCGTGTGTTCCGACTCCCTTCTGGTAAATGTTTTCCCACGACATCCTGACCACTCAAAGTTTCTCTCACCAGTGTGGTGAGCATGTGTGTGTTAAGCTGGCTCTTGCGTTTAAATGTTTTTCCCACACTTCCTGACACTCAAGTCTCTACCATTGTGGTGAGATGTGGTCTGTTAAGACCGCTGTTTTGTGGTAAGTTTGCCAAGAAAAAAACACACTCTGACACTCAAAGTTTCTCTCACCATGTGGGTGAGCATGTGTTTGTTAAGACGGCTCTTGTGGGTAAACGTTTTTCCCACAACTCCTGACCTCTAGTTTCTCTCACCAGTGTGGTGAGCATTTGTGTGTTAAGACTGGCTCTTGTGGGTAAATGTTTTTTCCACACTCCTGGCCGACGCAAAGTTTCTCTCACAAGTGTGGGTGAGCAGTTTTTTGTTAAATTACTTTGTGGGTAAATGTTTTTCTTACACTCCTGACTACTAAAGTTTCTCTCACTCGTGTGGGTGAGCATGTGTGTTTTAGATTGCTCTTGCGGTAAATGTTTCCCACACTCCTGACACTCAAAGTTTTCTCTCAACCATGTGGGTGATGCATGGTGTGTTTAAGACTCTCTTTGGAAACGTTTTTCCCACACTTCCCTGACACTCAAGTTTCTCTCACCCGTGTGGGTGATCATGTGTTGTTTAAGATTGCTCTTGCGGGTAAATGTTTTCCCACACTCCTGACCTCAAAGTTTCTCTCACCCCGTTTGGATGAGGATGTGTTTGTTAAGATTAACTTTTGTGGGTAAATGTTTTTCTACACTCCTGACATTCAAAGTTTCTCTCACCAGTGTGGTTGAGCAGTGTCCGTTAGACTGCTCTTGTGGGTAATGTTTTCCCACACTCCTGGCATGCAAAGTCACTCACCCAGTGGTGGGTGAGCTGTGGCTCCTAAGAGCACCCTTACGAGTGAACCTTTGCCACAGTGGTCACACCTCAGCCCTGTCCTTGCGTGTATGGGTGAGGATGTGTGCAGTAATGCCAGCCTTGCTGGAGCACACGTTTGCCACATGGTCACAGTGTAGGTCTTCACGCCCATCCATTGCCACACTACTTCTGCCAGCGACACCTGTTGGTGGGAGGCGTCGGCTGGTCCTGCCGGAACCCGCGTGGAGGCCGGCCAGGCTGCCCCGGGACGAACCAAGCGTTCCCTATACAAGGGAGCCGGGAGGAGTCTGGCGTGGCGCCGACCTGGACTCCTTCACCTCAGCCCCTGTAAAATTGGTGGCCGTCAGCACACAAGCAGGAAGTGCTTCCTGCTTCACCCTCCAGCTAACACCTACCATGTTTGCAGCAAGGAGTACGGCCCGCACAGGAGCCTCACGCCACCACTCTACGAACACCAGCCGTGACATCACAGCACTGCTACTTTTGCAATGAAGTCAAGAATTGTTTGTGGTGTTGAGGGCCCACTTAAACACAGGCTTAAATGTGTCACATAACACGCCCTACTGCCACACACACACACACACACACACGCACCACGTCCTTTTGAGTAAGAAGATCAGTGATGCTAAGCAACGAATATAACATGTTTAGGAGGGACAGAAGTGTTAGAAGAGGTGGTGAGTGTAGATACTGACAACATTAGGGTTGAAGGTTAGAAAAGTGCGGTAAACGGGAGAAGGAAGAGCTGAAACAGTGAGTGTAACAAATACTAGTCAGAATAGGAAACACAGACACTAGTGCGACCTTGTACCACCCATAACACTACCTGGAACAAGGAAGACATGAGAGGTATTAGAAGACAACCTGAAGGTCTCAACCAAATATCACCAATAGTAAAAGACACTGCTGGTTGGAGACTTTACCGCAACGAAGTAAAATGGGAGACTTCCGAAGGGACTGAAAATACCTGGGAGATAGATTGTTGAAACTGACAATGGAAAACACATGACTCATGGTGACAGAAAACAACAAGATATGGGGCAGATACGACCACAGCCTTGACCTACCGTAGATAACGTGAAGTCGCCACCTACAGTGAAGTCCCGTCAGGCGCCAAATCTTACGAATTATAGCATCACTAACTGATTTTTTATGTGCCACTGAAGATGTTTACCCCACAGTAGTTTATATCATGGCTTATAATCTACCGCTGTTTCAGCGTTGTTTTATGCTTTGTATCTGCAAATATAATGTGCGTGCATTTCTTCTCACGTTTTTCTTCGCGCATGACAGACAGTAAACAGTAGCTTTTTCGGGCGGCAGGACACAAGACCCCCCCCTTGCCCAATCTTTCAAACTTGAATAGAATTTATTTTTCACGTTGGCAGAGGATTTTTAGTATATCCAAGCATCTTCCGCAGGCTAATATGATATAGACTTTTTTACTTTACTCTAATTTCCCTAGATTCCTCCCAGAGTTGGCTACCTCAACTGTTGGGTTAAAATACTAGCTGCGACTTACTGTAGTAAGGTATAGTGAGGTGTCGCCACTCGGTTTACTATTTTGTATTTGTGTTCATTTATGAGCTGTATATGACACGAATAAGACGACAAATGGACACAGACTTTCCAGATAGCCCCTTCTAACTTTCCTGAAATCATGGATGTACAAATGTAAAGTATTAACGCCACCACACGTCCTGTACATAACAAAGAAACGTAGAACTGGCAACTTTACTGTTATCTTACTGTAGTGTTTCACACAATGTATTGACCTAGCATAATGGAGATCCATGTATGGCTGCCCCATTGGAAAAAGTAGAACCCTATAATCTTAGAATGAGACGAAGAGGACATAAGGAGGAGATGAATTGTACAAAAGACCAGAAAGACTTTGGAAAAACTAACATGGAAGAACGGAAAAAATACTAAGAAGAAATGGCCTGGGAAAAAGATAAGATAGATTTTCATCACTATCAGACACTTTGCAAGTACCACTACAAGTTAATTGACTATACAAAAGCTCCTCCACGTCAGCACCAGAACTAGTCGGTAACTCGAACCGCTGACCGACGCACAGGGACGCTGCACATTGCGAACTCACGTCTCTACCAACCTTGCCACCCTGACGGGCTGACTGGGAAGAAAATGAAAGGAGTGCACGCTGTGCCAGTGGTAATACAACATTTTACTGAGCATATACAGGGGGTCCCGAAGGTACAGCAGTTAGGTTCCACCTGGCATACTCGGAAAGCAACATATCGTATAACGAACACATAACTAAGGGGTAAAATAAGGTTTGTGTTCCAGAGACCCCATCATAAATAATATTAAAAAAAAAAAAAACAAAAAAAAAAAAAAAAAAAAAAAAAAATTCAAGCTAAAATAAACTATAGCAAACACAACAAGCACACAGCGTCTATATTACCCACACTGTCTACTATTCTGTAGAAAAAACCTTCTAAAAGAGATAATGCACACAAAATAACATAACTGCACATTAATTAAAACATTAAAACATGCATTACACTCACAAGGGGTAATGTTGTGTGGGGAGACAGGAAGCTGGCACGTACCAGCTGAGAGTCCCTGTTTCTCTCTCCGAGGCTCGAGAGAAAACAGGGGTGACTGCTTTTGTCAGGGATGCGGGGTTACAGTTCTTCCTCCTCCACTTGATCACTTGGGGAAGAGGAAAGATCCTCGTGCCCCTGCCCGTGATACAATAACTGAGAGGGTAGGTTGAAGGACAAGGGAGTGTGCGCAGACCTCTTCCACTGCCACAAACTCCTCTCTGCGCATCTGAATCATTGTACATCGTCCCAGGTTGTGATTTTTGTAGGCCACATTGTCGTACCGAGCGCGCCAGAATTATCATATTTTTCAGATTGATTTTATCGTCCACCTTAGGTAACAGTGCATATAGTCTGTAAATGAATTTATAATTTGAGTAATAACTGTTTAATTTACTTTAGTAATAGACTTGGTAATTTACTCACCCCGTTTTGAATGTCGTAGCATGGATTTTTCGATCTCTGTGTATTGAAAAATAGACCCTGATTTACACATCTCGATCATCGGATTCTCGTATACCGAATTGCTGGTATAACGGGAACCTCCCTGTTACTGATAAAGCCTTCAATGTCGGGGAGGCACCATTGCCTCTTTACAAACAGGCATTGGGCCGCCGCCGCTTTCAAACATTTGCAGCCCACGGACACTTCAAGTCAGCTGTCCATATATAAACAAAGACCAGACCGTGCATACAGTAGATTATAGGCGTTTTCTGCGGGGGAACAAGAAAAAATTTTCTTGCAAGAGAAAAAATGTCGCTTGCTCAAATTTCACTTGCTGTTCAATCATCCAGGAAAGATGATTGCCACCCGCAAGAAATTTCCTTGCGGAGCAAAGCGAGAAGTGAGTGAAAGGCATCAGCGTTTGGCTGACGTGGCGATGCTTTTCGGCTTCACTAAAGAATGACACAGTGTACTTTTCGCAAATCATTACACTTTCTTATTTTAATGTCTTATCATAAAAGTTTGAATCCAATAAGGGAGGTTGTGGCGTGTAATTAAGGAAAATATAATCGTGACAGCTGTCTATATTGCTGTCTATGCATTCCAACAGCTGGAGGTAAACACTGGAAGGTGTGACTTGTAACACCAACTCACAACTTCACACACACCTCACTCTACCCAAGTTGCTCTGACATACCAATGGCTATTAAGAAACACTGAGACTACTATCAGCTTCTCTGAGCAAATCTTGCATGGCATTAGTATACATTTATAACTGCATGTAAGTACAAGTATTCGAAACAGGGTTTTAGTAGAACAGTTCATAACCTTTCTCCCACTTGTTTGGCTGCACACCTCATTGCTCGCTATTTATGATCACATTACATTGCTAAAAGGCACACTTCCTGAATCTCACTTTTCTGGCTATAACTGCTATAAGATCTCCTCAGTGTGAAATTCTGAGGCCAAAATAGTCATTGATCTTGGTTTTTGCTTACATCTATCTCGCTGCCGCGTCACCTTCTTCATGGAGCAAGCGACGGTCGAAACCTTTTATGATGGCGCCGGCCTGCGGGAATACAGCTGAGAAACTGACCGCTTGCAAGCCAACAATTTCTCTTTGCTCCTCGGCAGAAATGCCTTGTCTGTTGTGATGATAATGGTATCGTTTTTCAATCATTATAACATTGAAATGGAGACTATGACTGCTCAAGGGTATCATCCCTTGAAACTCAACATTTCGCTACATTAGTGTTGCTGACTGCGGTCTTCTTTCTGTTTAACGTCCATTTTCCCATATCTTATGAGGTTATTAGGGCCATTTTCACAGTAACCTAGCCTCATTGTCTCACTGCCAAATTTAATTGTCTTTTATCACTTTGGTTACAGTGAATAATGAGGATCATTGTAATATTGGATAGAATATAGTTTACGCAAAAGCTGCAGATATTATGATAACTTCACAGTAACAACAATACATTGCCACCAACTGTAAAAAATGTATTCAACAACTTGAAAACTGAACACCTTCAAATTTTTTGTATATATTTACCACATAAAGATAGGTAATATGTTATAAAATAATATGCGTTAAATTAATAAAGTATGTATAATTTATCATATTCAGCGCCGACATCGTTTATGTTACAACTAATTTTTTCCATCCACACTGCCACTCTGACACATTGTCTGTATTTAGGCCATCATATTGATGTCTGTGTTTCGCATTGATATACAAGACACTATAAGGGACTATGGTTCTTATCTTTATGCCGAATATCTAAAGTCCTATGGTTTATCTGATATACAAACACTATAAAGGTACTATGGTCCTGTATCTTATGCAGAATCTATAAAGTTCTATTGTTTTTCATTGATCTACACGACACTATAAAGGGACTATATATCGGGGCGTCCCTTATGTGTCTTTATATCAATGATAAACAACAGACTTTCATATATTCAGGCATAAGATACAGACTGATGTGTCAGAGTGGGCATCCAGTGAAGGTACATTGTGGATTGAAAATTAGGAACAAACCGATTTCGCGCTGAATATATAAATTATCATACTTATTACATTTAACGCATATTTTTAATAACCTATTAACCTATTTTTATTGTGGTAAATATACATTTTGACATCTATCCAAGCATTAGTATAGTCAATTCCAATAAGTAAATTAATTAAATGAGACCACAAGTTTCCGCTTCCACATTCGAACACTTTTTGGCGCTGAAAAAAGTTATTGCCATAGATCCTTTGAATTTGGATTATGTTTGTCCACGAAGTGGTTCTTCATAACTGAAAAACACAATGTGCTCCACCCATTATAAGATAGAGTTCATTGCTTTATTTCCATTATTTGACTGATGGCCTAGTTACCGGTGCAATGCCCTTAGACGCCTGTGATACGCTTCCAACTATCTCTATCCTTGCATCAATTTCTTCTGTCCAGTGCTGCAAGATCTCTTTCAATACACTGTCTCCACGTCTTTCCGCCTGCCCGGTGGTGGCTGTTTATCCCCTCCCTCCATACAAACCTGAGACCCTCTCCACCATGGAGGTTTTGGGGGGGGTGGGGAAAGTGCAAAGAGTTTTTTGTGCTGGGAATAAGTTATTGGAATGGCAATAAATATATCCGGTGAACACTCTATGGGATGACTAGGCCAAAGACTCAAAATCCAATCCCACAAAGTCTACGGAGTGAACTACTTTTTACTCGAAAAATTCTTAACCTAACCTAATGAGCCTTTTTGACGCTTTGATGTCACCATCCTTCTACCTCCACAATGCATAGAAAGAGATCATCTAACGCATACTCAATTACTGCTTTTGAAAATACCAAAAACTGATAACAAATTGTAATATGGGGTCATCTTGGGATCCTGGCACCAATTAGAATTATGACCCACTAGTTCTATTGTTTAGCTATCGTGATTGCGCTAGCGCGCGCCGATAGTGCACGGCAATTAGGCGCGATAGCCGGGTTTGAGTTTAGTGTACGTAGTTATCTGGGCAGGGTTACCTTTGGTGCCCAGTACGGGTAGTTGTGCGTTTAGCTACTCGGGCAAGCTATCTAGTCCAGATTGCTTGAGTGGCGATCTGAAACGGTGAGGGTGGGTGGGGGGGGGGCGTGGCCATGTTGGACCTGGGTGATCGTCCGCCGCGCGTCGCAGACGCGTATTTGTGCAGGTGTAGCCTACGGCGGCTAAGGTAAGCTGGTTAGATCGTAACACCGTGTTCAAACCCCCGGGCTAGTTAGCGGAGACAGATGGCCGTTTCCTTTAAAGCCGATCCCCTGTCCACACAGCAGTGGAATGGTACCCGTGTGTTTGCCGGGGGTTGTGACGCCGCCTCCGGTTGTCCGTGTGGGCAAGTGTCTGTTTATGAGGGAATGTCTGTGTACTAATAAGGCAAAGAAAACGGGCGTTGAGGGATTAATTACCTAATTTGACTTGATCAACAGGGCATGTCCAGGCGTGCTACGACAACAAACCCGGCTGTATTTATAATAAAGGGTGAGGGGGGGGCACGAATGGAACACTCGCCGACGTCGGCGAGAAATTACTATCGGGCGCAGTTATAGGCATGGTTTTGAGCATATATGTAATAAGAAGGCATTCATTTTCGTACAGCAATGTCCTTCTGAGCAGTAGATGGGGTATATTACGGATGGTTATGACATTTCTGTACGAAATTGCATGACTCATATATCATATACGACTCAAACCATGCTATATCTGTCGAAGATTAGTAAATTCTCGCCGACCCCCCCACCCCGTTTTTTTTCGCCCCGAGTGTTTCACACTTCGTGCCCCCCTCACCCTTAAATTTAAATACAGACGGGTTTTTGGTTTTTCCGTAGTACGCCTGGACATGCCTCTGTGATCAAGTCAATATAGTAATTATTGCCCATATTAGTAATTACGCCGTTTTTCTTTTCCTTTATTAGTAACAGACATCCCCAAAAACAAAAAAAAAAAAAAAAAAAAAATAAACAGACACTTAGCCACCGACACCGGGGTGATGGCTTCCCACACAATAAGGTGAATGATCAGAAGTGATATGTGAGACGGGGCAATATGAGTGCAGCTCAGGCCCTGTAAATACACTAGAATGTCTATCATTTAGTGTTTCATCCTTCCTTTGTGTGTGTGTGGTGTGTTTGTGTGTGTGTGTGTACACTATTGCTGCCTCTAAAATCTTACCTTACAAACACACTGATCTTGTGATAACCTCTCTTAGTGTTTGAGACCCCAAAACGTGACTGAATGCATTTGTAAGGAGAACTGGGCCATCCTCTGCAACGCCTCCGTACTCACGTTATCTTTGTCATTTCGTTCTGCCTGGGGTCCTCGAAGCCTGTATCACTTCTGTTAAACCATAAATATAACACTTCTGGTAATAATTCCCACTAGGACCCAATCTCCCTACCAATTGTGAGTATGGGTTTCTGGGGTGTGACCTTATTGTATTCTAGGAAAACATTCTCTCTAAGAGCGTTCGTCAGCAAAATTGTCACTTCTTTAAACCATAAATATATCATTTATTTTCCTCTATGTAATGATGGCTTACCAGTAGATAACACTATAGTCGTCCACCTGCACTAATGTGCCAGGCACCATATGTTAGAGAATTATAACATCACTACTGCTGTGTATGTGCCACTGAGATGATAACACAGTATTTTATTATCATGACTGTATCATCTAAATCTACCCTGTTTCAGCGTTTTGTTTATGCTTTGTAATGTGTGAGTATAAAACGTTTCAAATTTTCACTACTCGTTTTTTTCGGGCGACGACAAGACAAGCATCTCATCACCTTTCGGGCGAGAGGATATAATCACCTGCTGGCGACCTTAGTGTAGCCTTACCAAGGTCGCACTCTGGTTATATTTTGGTAATTTGTAATTTATAGGCCCTACTATGACACGATGAATACAAAAATGACACTCTCTCAGATAGCCCTTCTACTTTCCTGAAATCATGGATGTAGAAATGTCAGTATTTAACGCACCACACGTCCCTGTTACATCGAAAAAGAAACGTTGTCCTGGCGACTTTAGTGTTGTCCTACGCTAGTGTTTGTTAGTTTGTTTGTATAAAAATAACGCAAACGGGCTAATAACGCTATAAGAAGTTTACGCTAGAACCAAACGAAGTATTAACGTTGTCCGATTTAACGCTTTGGAGGGAAAAATGAATATTCAGAAATTAAATAAATCCGATCAAGAGAAACAGAGGCAAATCACACCGTGGTTTTGTACACGTATCTTCTCTTCCCCATTTTCTCTCTTTATCACCTGTTTGTCTCTTATCCCTTGTACGTGGTGACAGAAGCACAGGCCCTTCACTTATTACCGTGTCCAAGGAAATGTCTTGGCAATGGTGGAAATGGGTGAAAAATGGTAATAAATATGAGAGGCTGTCACAGTGGCACTTACCTTCCGCGCGATGAGCTCAAGCTTGAGTGGGCGCAGGGTTCCCCTGATAGAATATTAAGTGAATAGTTAGTAGTGAATTAGGGTTATGAATAGTTAGAGTGAATTAGGAGTTCCCCTGATTAGGAGAATGCTAGTAAGGTATTGAGTACGATTGGCATGAGTGAGAAGGTGTTAAAATAATAGCAGTATGTATTAGAACACACAGGCCAGTCAGTAGGGGTGCCTCGCGACTGGGATGGGTGAATATTAAAGAGAGAGTAAGACAGGGCTGTGTCCCTGAATCTCCTCTACTTTTTGGTTTATATGTTGAGAATGGCAAGTGAGAGTGAAGCGTATCCCTTCTGGGTGGTGAAATGGAGATGAGAGTGTTGAGTGTAGCCCTACTGATGTATGCAATGATGTGGTGATCCTTATGAAAACCACAATTAGCGACAAGAAAAGAATGCTTAATGCTGTGACTGAGTATGGAATGGACTTAACGTTAGGCTCAGTAAGGAGAAGAGCAAGTTTTGGTGGTGAATGGGGATGCTCTGAGAGCAGGATTTGGATGGGGCGGGGAATGAAATAAAGAGAACGAAAGAGTAAAATATCTGGTTTTTGGTTGGATGTAAAGGCTGTAAAAAACAAAACAGAGAGATAGCTGGGCCCACCAGGGGGTTGGAAGGCAGCAGGTGGCAAGATGTCGGCCAAACAAGTATGAAGGGGTGAGGGGACTAGGGAAGGGTTGGCAGTCCCTAGATTTGTATGGCCTGGAAACAATGGTGTGGTCTAGAAGGTTGGACAGATTGAAGTAACAGAAAAAGCAGGCAGAAACATTAGGAGAAAATGGGTATGTGGCAGTGGAAAAGATTAGAGGGACATGGGATGGAGCACTTTCAAGAGAGGATAAAAAGGCAGGACTGAGGTACAGAGCTAGACTAACGAATGGTGACAGCAAATGGGCAAGAAAGGTTTTTGGGAAATGGAAATGTATGGGAAGGGGATAAGACTCATAAAAGGGGAAAGTTTGGACAGGTGAACTGGGAATGTTTGTGACAGGAGTGATGAGACATGGGGTATGGCTGTATGAAAAAGGAAAAAAAATGGGAGAGGGGAAAAAAGGAAAGAAGAAGCTGAGGGGAATGAGTGAGAAATCAACACTGGAATGGTAAGGAAAAAGGCCCAGCCAGGTATGAAAGGTTCTAGATGGTGGGCTAGGAGGGGCCCTACTTTTAGAGCCGGGAAAAAGCGCTGGAGGTAAATAGTGATGTACAGAGGGAAGAATGAGGGCAGCAAGGTTGTGTGTTTTGGTGAAAGGATTTGGTGGATGAACCGTGGAGCACTTGAGCTGGAATGTGAACGGTATGGTATGCTAAACAAAATTTGGAGGTAGGGGAAGGGAGGTCGGAGTGGAAATGGCGAGAGATGAGAGACAGGAGAGGGAGATGGAGTACCTGCGGGGGTTTGGTGCTGAGTGAGGGTGACTCGGTGATTGAGAGTGTAAAAAAAATTTTTGGGAGAACTTTTGGGAGCACGTAGGAGAAGCATAGGGGCGGGGGCCCCCCTCAGGATGGGGGCCCCCGTATGAATGTGGCAGAGAAGGAAGGAGGGGAAAAAAAACCCCTAGTTTTGTTTCCCCCCTTTTCCCTTCCCCCAACGATTAGTGTGGGGGGAAAAACCCCGGGGACCCAAGGTTTCACTGAACCATCTGCGGTGACTCCCAAAAAACAAGATCAAGATCAAAAAAATTTCCCTTTTTGCCCCTCTGTATCCTTTTTTTCCCTGCCACCTTGGGGGAGAAGGCCACAAAGGGAGTATAGACCAACATAAGTCCCTCCTATCACCTACAGGGCAGTATAACACGACATAAGTCCCTCCTATCACCTACAGGGCAGTATAACACAGACATAATCCCCCCACACCCTACAGGCGTATAGACACAGACATAAGTCCCCCCCTTCCCTACAGGGCAGTAAACACAGCTAAGTCCCCCCTATCACCTACAGGGGAGTTAGACACGACATAAGTCCCCCCTACACCTACAGGGGAGTAAGACACAGACATAAATCCCTCCTATCACTACAGGGCGTATAGACACAGACATAATCCTCTATCACAAGGGATATAGCACAGAATAAATCCCCCCTATCACCCACAGGGCAGTATAGACACAGACATAATCCCCCCTATCACCTACAGGGGGTAAGCAAGAATAACCCTCCTATCCCTCAGGGCAGTATAGACACAGACATAAGTCCCCCTATCAAAATACAGGGCAGATAGACACAGACTAAGTCCCTCCTATCACCTAAGGGTATAGACCGACATAAGTCCCCCTATCACCCCCAGGGCAGTATAGACAAGCATAATCCCTCCATCACCCAAGGGGGATAGACAAGACATAAGCCCCCCTTCACCTACAGGGGAGTATAACAAGACATAAATCCCCCCTTTAAAAAACGGGGGTATAGACCAGAATAAGTCCCTCCATCACCTACAGGGAGTATAGACCCAGACAAAAGTCCCCCCTATCACCTAAGGGGGTATAGACACAGCATAAGTCCCCTCCCATCCCAAGGGCAGTTAGACACGACAAAATCCCTCCCATCACCCACAGGGGAGTATAAAAAGACTAAATCCCCCATCAACAAAAGGGCATATAGACAAGACATAAATCCCTCCCCCCTATCAACCTACAGGGGATATAGACACAGACATAAGTCCCTCCTATCACCTAAGGCATTAGACACAGAAATAAGTCCCCCCTATCAAAAACAGGCGTATGAACAGACATAAGTCCCCCCCTATCACCACGGGCAGTATAACCGACTAAGTCCCTCCTATCACCTACAGGGCAGTATAGACACAGACATAAGTCCCCCCATCCCTACAGGCAGTATAACACGACATAAGTCCCTCCTTTTACCCACAGGGCAGTAATAGACACAGCAATCCCTCCTATCACCCACGGGCAGTTAAACACGACATAAGTCCCTCCTATCACCTACAGGGCAGTATAACCGACATAAGTCCCCCCTATCCCCCCCCACAGGGGATTGACCAGACATAAGTCCCTCCTATCACAAAAGGGCAGTATAGACACAGACATAATCCCCCCTATCAAAAACAGGGCATATAACACGACATAAAACCCTCCTATCACCCCAGGGCATATAGACACGCATAAATCCCTCCTATCACCTACAGGGCGTATAGACACAGACATAAGTCCCTCCTATCACCTACAGGGCAGTATAGAAAACAAAAAGTCCCTCCTATCAAAAACAGGGCAGTAAGACCAGACATAAATCCCTTTTCACCTACAGGGCGTATAGACACAGACATAAATCCCTCTATCACTACAGGGCATATAGACACAGACATAAATCCCTCCCATCAAATACAGGGGAGTTAGCACAGACATAAGTCCCCCTTAAACCCACAGGGCGTATAGACACAGACATAAGTCCCCCCTATCACCTACAGGGGAGTATAGAACCCGACATAATCCCTCCCTTTACCCAAGGGCAGAAAGACCAACAAAAGTCCCTCCTTCACCTAAAGGCATATAGACACAGACATAAGTCCCTCCCATCACCTAAAGGGCAGTAAGACACAGACATAAGTCCCCCTTTTCACCTACAGGGCATTAAAAACACAGACAAAATCCCTCCTATCACCAAGGGGCATATAGACACAGTAATCCCTCCTATCACCCACAGGGCCGTATAGACACAGACATAATCCCTCCTATCACCCACAGGGCAGTTAACACGACAATCCCCCCTATCACCTAAGGCAGTAAGACACAGACATAAGTCCCTCCTATCACCCACAGGGCAGTAAAAGACACGAAAAGTCCCCCCTTCACCCACAGGGGAGTATAGACACAGACAAAATCCCCCCTATCACTCAGGAGTAAACACAACTAAGTCCTCTATCCCTCAGGGCATATAGCACAGACTAAAATCCCTCCATCCAACAGGGGAGTATAACGACAAAGCCCCCCTATCACCTACAGGGCAGTATAGCACAGACAATCCCCCCCCCCCCCAAGCCCAAACCCCCAAAAAAAAAAAAAAAACCCCCCCCCCCCCCAAAAACCCCCCCCCCCCCCCATCACCTACGGAGTATAGACCGACTAAGTCCCTCCCATAACCACAGGCAGTAAACCAGACATAATCCCTCCACACCCCGGGCAGTATAGACACAGAATAAATCCCTCCTATCACCTACAGGGCGTATAGACACGACTAATCCCTCCTATCACCTACAGGGGGAGTATAGCACAAAAAAGTCCCCCCTATCACCTACGGGCGTATAGACACAGACATAAGTCCCTCCTATCACCTACAGGGGAGTATGAACAGACAAAAACCCCCCCTTACCCACAGGGCAGTTAACACAGACATAAGTCCCCCCTATCCCCACGGCATTTAGCACAGACATAAATCCCCCTATCACCTACAGGCGTATAGACACGACATAATCCCTCCCATCAACAAAAGGGCAGTATAGACACAGAATAAGTCCCTCCTATCACCCACAGGGCAGTATGACACAGGCATAAGTCCCTCCTACACCCAAGGGCAGTATAGACCAAAAAATAATCCCTCCCTATAAAAACAGGGGATATAGACACAACATAAATTCCCTCCATCACCACAGGGCAGTATAGACACAGACATAAGTCCCCCCATACCTACGGGCTTAACACAAAACTAAGTCCCTCCTATCACCACAGGGCAGTATTTAAAACAGACATAAGTCCCTCCTATCACCTACAGGGCAGTATAGACACAGACTAAGTCCCCCCATCACCCACAGGGCATATAGACACAGACATAAGTCCCTCCTATCACCACGGGCGTATAGCCCCAGACATAAGTCCCTCCTATCAACAAAAGGGCAGTATAGCACAGACATAAGTCCCTCCCCATCCCTACGGGGGAGTATAAAACGAATAAGTCCCTCCCATCAATAAGGGCAGTATAGACACAGACATAAGTCCCCCCTATCACCCCCAGGGCATATAGACACAAATAATCCCTCCCATCACCTACAGGGGATATAGACACAGACATAAGTCCCTCCCATACCTCAGGGCATAGGACACAGACATAAGTCCCCCCCCTATCACCTACAGGGGAGTATAGACACAGCTAAATCCCCTACCAAAAAGGGGGATATAGACCCGACATAAGTCCCTCCTATCATCAGGGGGTATGACCGACATAAGTCCCTCCCATCACCTCAGGGCAGTATGACCAGACTAAGTCCCTCCTATCAAAAGGGGAGTAAGACACAGAATAAAATCCCCCCTATCACCCACGGGCAGTAAACCAGACATAAGTCCCCCCTATCACCTCAGGGCAGTAAGAACAGCATAAGTCCTCCTATCACAAAAAGGGCAGTATAGACACAGACATAATCCCTCCATCACCTACAGGGCAGTATGACACGACTAAATCCTCCTATACCTCAGGGGAGTATAGAACAGACATAAGTCCCTCCTATCAACACAGGGAGTATGACACGACATAAGTCCCCCCTATCCCTCAGGCATATAGACAAGACATAAATCCCCCCTATCACCCACGGGCAGTATAACCAGACATAAAAATCCCTCCTATCACCCACAGGGCAGTATAGACACAGACATAGTCCCCTCCTATCACCCACAGGGCAGTATAGACACGACATAATCCCTCCTTTACCTACAGGCAGTATAGCACAGAATATCCCTCCTATCCTACCGGGCGTATAGACACAGAATAATCCCTCCCATCCCTACAGGGCGTAAGACAAACATAATCCCTCCTACCCCTACGCTATAGCCAATTCCCCCCCCCTTTTCCCAAGGCTTTAAAAAAGAATTTTTAATTTTTCCCTTTTCCTTATCCCTAAGTCCTAGAAAAAAAGGCCCCCCTAGGGCCTCCTATCCCTTACCCCCTAACTCCCTTTAGATTCCCCTCTTGTCCACTGCCAAAAACCTATTATTTTCAAAAATTTTCCCTTTCCTTACCCCAAACAGCCGGGCCCCCCATTAGTTCCCTCACTTCCCCGTTCTCCTTCCCAACCCTCCCAAACACCTCATGGGAATGTCAGGGCCTTTTCCCTCCCTTTCTGGGTTTTCCCCCCATCCCGTTTCCCCCTCCTATCATTTTTTCAATTTTTTTTCCCCCCTTGGGTTCCCTTTTCCCCAGCCACTTGGGTTTTTCCCCCTTTTCCCCCTCTAATTCCTTTATCCGTTCTTTTCCCACCCCCAGGTCTGCTTTCCCCCTACCTCATCCCCATTTTTTTAAGGGTTGCCTTTTTCTTTTCCTAGGGGACCCCTTTCGATTTCCCCCCAACCTGTTCTCCACCCCCTACCCATTGTTTTTCCCCTTTCTTATTTCCCTCCTAAAAGGTTTTTTCCCCATCAAAAATAGGTCCTTCCTTTCAAAAACCCCCTATTCTATTTGTTATTGTCCCCCCCCTTAGATCCCGCCCTTACCCCTAGCCTTTCCCTCATTAGTGGTCCTTTGTCTTTCTCCTCCAACTCCTTCCTTACTTACTTCCAGTCCTAACTATGTATACCCAGAGCTGGCCACTAAATACATGGAATGTATTTCAATACTAATTACTAAATACATGGGAGAAATGTATTTAAATACTAAATACTAAATACATTTTACGTATGTATTTAAATACTAAATACTAAATACATCAATTGTACTTAAATACATTTGTAAATACATTTTAAATATACACAAATTTTAACATGTCCGAAAAAAATTTATTTCCATAGATTTTGGGTTTCCTTAGAAATGTCCTTCTCAGGCCTAAATTTCCTTGCCATCCGGACATTTCCTTGCAAGTGGAAACCCTGGGTCACTGTGACATCAGGGCTGCCAGGTAGTGGGGCGGGTTTATGGCCAAATTAACTGATCAAAAAGTATTTAAAATTTTATATTAAATGTATTTAAATACAATGTATTTAAATACTCATAAAAGTATTTAAATACATGACAACCAATGTATTTATAAATATATTTCTATATACACAAATGTATTTAAATACGTATTTAAATACAATTGTATTTAAATACAATTGTATTTAAATACAATTGTATTTAAATACAATTGTATTTAAATACTGCCCAGCTCTGTGTATACCCATCAACCACCTCTAGAATGTTGTTCCCTAGAACCCACTGACCTTCCTCTCTGCTGTTGAACTCCATCACCTTACTCTTCCTGACACTGAACCTAATGTTCCATTCCCGTCCATAACTGTTGACTATTCCCAGCAACTCCTCCATGTCTTCCTTCCTCTCTGTCATGAGAACGTATACATCGTCTGCATAGGCTAAACATCCTAGTTTTCTATTCCCCACTCTGACTGACTGATCCTCACTATCAGTTCCTTCATGTAGATGTTGAAGAGTGTTGGAGAGATAACACATCCCTGCCGGACTCCTATGTTATTCTTCATCCATCCTGTGCTGATATCTCCTAGTGTGAACTTTACCTCATTTTCCTTATACAACTCCCTAATTACCTGCACCACCTTATCATCTACTCCTAGGTGTGCCAAGAGTCTCATTTATTTTCCTCTATCAACCTAGTCGTATGCTTTCTCAATATCTATAAATACCAGGTACAGTTCCTCATCTCCCCTCCGGCTCCTTTCTATGATTTCCTTTATCACCAACAAGTTTTCTAAACCTCCTCTACCTTTCCTGAACCCATTTTGCTCTAGCTTCTCCCAGCACCTTATCTTCCTCCAGCCAGTCCCGCAGTTCACCATGGATCTACCCTGAGCGTAACCTAAGGTAACCTCACCTGACGTGTTCAAGAGTAAACTCCACATACTCTTGCAGAAAACGGGTATATGCCTCCTGGCTCGCCCCGCAAACATCCCGCTCAGCCTCGCACTGCCGTAGTATTGATTTTTTATATTTGTATTATCATATGTGGTTAAGGTTTGCTGTATCAAGCCTGCCATATCTCGTTTACTACCTTATGAAGGACTAATCTTTTGTCCTGTACGTCTTCTACTAACCTTCAAACCTCTTGGCAAACTGTTACTTTGGTCAAAATCACGGACAAAACTTATCTGACATGAATAACTATAACCAAAGACACTCTACAACAAGATACCTCACTCACGGTCCCTCCAATGCAACTTCTGTTATCCGCCGACGGTGGCGCCGCCGTGCGGCAGGTGTTGTACCAGCCTGTTGGCCTTGCTGGCACTTGCTGCATAGGACCAAAGAATATTTACTTCAACTCTTCGCCATTTAAAACTTTGCGAGTCAACATTTACCATGAAACATATCAATAGAAACGCAATTTTATTAGCTTTCCATTGATATATTTCGTTTTCTGATAAATGAATTACAACCAAGCATACATTACCGTTAACTAAATAAATAACATCATCAATCGGGTAATTTTCCCGATTGATCATGTTATTTATTCACTTATATATTTCGTTTTCTGATAAATGAGTTAGCACCATGCATAAATTAGCGTTAACTAAATAAATAACATTATCAATTGGGAAAATTACCCGATTGATGATGTTATTTATTTAGTTAACGGTAATGTATGCATGGTTCTAATTCATTTATCAGAAAACGAAATATATCAATGGAAAGCTAATAAAATTGCGTTTCTATTGATAGGTTTCATGGTAAATGTTGACTCTCAAAGTTTTAAATGGCGAAGAGTTGAAGTGAATAATAAGTTCATGCATATTTCTTCAGTCTCGTAATGGCATTTCTTTAGCGTATTTTACTGTTTTTTATTTGATAATATTATAGAACAAACATTTACGAAGATAACAGTATATCATATATACTGATAAACCATAGTCCATATTATTTTCATTGATAGTCATATGCAGCAAATGAATGGGCCAGCAGACTGGTTAACTCCTGCTGCACGGCGGAGGTCGATTTCATGCCCACCACATGGCACCCCGGAGTGAGGCATCTTGTTGTAGAATGTCTTTGCTATAACACTGCCGCCGCCATTCACGCAGCCCAGCAGCCTTTCCCAGGGTGACAGGGTGACAGGACGGTGTGGGTGGGTGGCGGGGATTCGCTCTCGCTCTCTCTCTTTCTCCACTAAAATTGCTACAAAGTCAAAGGTTTTTATAAACTTGTGTGTGTGTGTGTGTGTGTGTGTGTGTGTGTGTGTGTGTGTGTGTGTGTGTGTGTGTGTGTGTGTGTGTGTGGGGTAGGCCGTGGGTAGGGAGAGGAGGAGTGAGTGAGGTCAGGTCAGGGCAGGCCGCCGCGGCCACAGGTGCGTGTAGGTGGGTGGGGGAGTATCCTCGTGAGGCTCGGGGAATATTTTAGAATAGGCTGTGATACAAAATAGTCGTTTTCTCGCACCACTGAAACTGCCGTCACTAAGCTGCGCGTGGTTTAACCTAGAGTGTCTTTTAATCTTGACATGGAGTTTCGTACACAGGTCTTGTTAGTTGTTTCGTACACCGATTTTGAGTTTTTTTGTACATACCTGGTGTCGTTTCGTAACTCTAGTAGTCAAGTTCAACTCTGAGCTGAGTGTACGAAACAACTATGGTTTCATATAGACTACGAAACAACTTTGTGGTGTACAATCTACTGGTGTACGAAACCACTTGTGTACGAACTGACTGCACGCCTTTCCCAGGCCCGCGGCGAGCTCAGTGCTCACTAGGGTCTCTCCTATAAAGGTACCCCAGTGCTCAGCCCCCCCTCAGGTTAGGTTAGAGTAAGGTTGCGTTAGTTTAGTTTTATTGGTGAACTATATCTCTCTGGTATATTTTGATGTGTTTACGAACACTCAGAAGTTTGTTTTTCTTGGAAATCACTAGCTTTTCAGAGGTGAGGTCAAGGGGGTAAAAAAAAAACAACAACAACTAGTGATTACCAAGAAAAACAAACATCAGATTCTTTGAAAAAACATCAAAATCTATCAGAAAAATATAGTTTCATCTGAAAGAGGAGAGGGCTGATAAAACGACTCTTTACCTCATAGGTAGCCTGTGTTACTAAAACAACCTTCAGGTCTGACCTGGTAAATGCTACCGTAGATAACAGTCAAGTCGCCACCTGCAGTCATGTCGCCAGCCGCCAAATATTACGAATTATAGCATCCCTACTGATTTTTATGTGCCACTGAGATGATACACAGTATTTTATATCATGACTGTATAATCTACCCTGTTTCAGCACTTAGGGGGGGCCCAAAAAAACAAGTTGTTCAGAATTTAATGTAAGTTTCCTAAAAGTTGTGAGCGAGTGTCAGGAACACAAAAATGTAAATTTGGTAAAAAAAAATTGACGTCTTACGGTAAGACGTCTGTTTACCGTGGAAACCATTACCGACAACTACACAAAATGCCTAAAATAATTATTTATCATGCTTTGAATGACCCTCAGAGATGCTGCTGGTACCAAATGATGCAGAATTGAAAGCCAAAGATGATATGACAACTAGACAGTGGGTGTGATAAATTCAATAAAAATATTTGCAAAAACTCATTTTTGTTTCAGATTTTGTGTATAAAATTCAAAACTTTATGTAATAATAGGCATATTTGTTTTTCTAATTGCTGGTCCTCATTCTAAAGGCATGAATCCCCAAAACCAAGACCTTGCTGGGGCTCTTTGAAAAGTGTCCCCCCATTTTCCCAGTGTCCCAGGAAAACCATGGATTCACGGGCCCCCTTATCCACCAACAGGGGAACAGGTTCTTCTTCAGAAACCATGGGTATCATAAACAACTGCAGCAAGCAGCCATCTTCAGTCTAGCGCATTGGATGCCGCCAGACTTGTAACAAAGGGACTTGCAGGACTGGTGGGTAAATACTGGTATTACCCTTAAATCGTGGCAAGCGATAGAGCAGATGATCCTTACAGATATTGAGGAGTACAAACTAAGGAAGAGAAAGAGGAATAGGACAACAGATACAGAGACCAAGAAAAGGGAGGAGTTTTTGGCAAACACGAGGCAGACATTTTGGATTGTTCAACCCGAGTTTGAGAAGAGACTGGCAGCAAAACAACAGCTGGAGAAGCAAGACCAGACAGATAAGGAAGACTGGTTGTACCTGGAAGGTGTACGTGGGTTACTCGCACCGCAACTCTGGGCCCACGCTATCAGAAACTAGCAAAAAGGCAGAACGCAAGTTTCTTGATCAGCAGGCAGCGCAGGAGAGAAAAGCTAGGATTGTCTACGCCCCTGCCACTGCGCCCATAGTGCAGATGCCGTAGAAGAAAGTCACGACCCTGAGTCTGAAGATTCCACTGAGATACCATGCACACTTTTTTCCTGTGTCACTCCCTAAGGTCAGCAAGAAGATGGAAAGTTTTTCCTATGGAGGCCTGCTTCATTGCTGACAAGTACGCAATCTCGAATAGGGCGGTGACAGAACTGGCTGCTGCCTTTCGTAAAGATGGAGGGAAGAACCTTGAGGAGTACAACCTGTCCTGTGAACACAACGGGAAGGAGGAGACGTCTGCAAGGCTTGAGAAGGCGGCAGATATTACTAAGTGGCAACTTGGCGTATCACTTCCAAGATGTATGCACTACACTGGGATGGGAACTGATCAAGTCCCTAATGCATGTGGGCAAGGACATGGAACGATGGCGGTGATACTGACAGGGACGGAGGGCCCAAGGAAGTTCTACTATCAATTGTTGGGATGGAAGGGAGGTAAACTGCTGAAAATGAGGCAGCAAAGATTATTCAGGTGATTATTCAGTATTATTTTGTATTTTTTTGTATTATTAACTCACTCACATTTGTTATCGTTATTTATTCCACTCGCATAATCGACTCAGCTTCGCTTCGTTGATTACTGATCGTGTAAATAAAAAAACGATAACAAATGCTCGTTCATTGATTACTGTATATTAGCGTGTGTTAGTCACCTTATTCTATTTATTTTCTTTCCGGGTCCTCAATGACATCCACTGGACACATCCCGGATAGTGCTCTTGTCTTTGATACAACTGAAAGTGAACTCTGGGGTCTGGAGTGGAGTCGTCGTAAGACTGGAGACAGAGTTTGGTAGAATCTTCTGCAATGGCATGTAACACCACATCCATAGTTGATTGGGGGGCATCTTGCTCAATTGTGTATGGCCCAACCACAGGACCCAATGAACAGCTGTTCAGCGACTGGTAAACAATTGGAGCGAATTGAACCACAACAACTACACATTGGTCGAGGTAAACTGCTCCCAAAGAGAGTTGACGGGCATATACATAACCCATCACCTTCCTTCAGACATGGATCGAGAACAGCACCAAGGAGACACCTTCGACATGACTACCTGGAGCTGGCAGAACTAACACTGCTGTTTCTTGGAGGGACCGTCCCTGCCGGTCGGAGATCCATCACCATAAAAGCGCCTGGGGCATTCCATCACCCCCGTTGGATTAGCAAGACTTTGTACACGTTTAAGGTGGCACTCTTTCGATGCCAGTTTGGGGGATGTATATGCACCCGAAGAATTGGAAGACATCACCAGCCCCTTGCTGTATTCTTGGCAATCTTCTACACGAAAGCTGGTTAACGTGAAACGAGTGCTGCCGATGCACCATCGAATGACCGGGCCCACTAATGAAGAACCTCCTCAAGGCAGAGGCCCAGTATCAGCAAGGACCCAATGAAGTGGCCTCCAAATTTCTCTCTTTGTCGTTCCGGCCAGACAGAAGCTACAAAACCATTTGTGGGATCTCTCAGAAGATTGGTCTCTTTGGCACTGTTCTCGGACCGAACATCATCTGACAACAGACGATGAGAAAGGCTATGCTGAGGTACCATGACGCGAAGCAGTCCACAGACAAAAAACAGGAGATGCCAGCCTCACATCAATTGGGCGTAAGCCCTCAAAGACTTCATTGGACATGACTCTTGGAGCATGTTTGAGCTCTTGGGTATTGACTCCAGCTTTGTCAAGCTCCCCGTTGCACAATGGACCACCTCGGACAACTACCGTCATGGCCCAAAAAAGTTGTGGCCAACCTCCCTGTTGCAATGACGCAGCAGAGCGGGCACTAGGACTCGCCCCAGAATTTGAACACAAACAAAGGGCCCCCCAAAACTGAAGAGCAGCTCCAGGCACTATTACAGATTGTGAAGGGGGTCCGAGAGAAGCTGCATGGACTGGCAAAGTCAACTGAGGTTGTGACAAAAAAGTCACTGGCCTCCATTTCGTACAGTTGGGACTAATATGAGTGTGTATTGTATGAGTGGGGTATTGTGTACTGATCTTACTTAGAAGTAATTGACTTCCATTGGTAGATTTCGGGATAACTAATTTTTATTTTGTTCAATAATTGACCAAAATGTGAAGAAAATGTGGGTTTTTTTATTTAAAGTGGAATTAATTGTTTCCAGACATTGTGTATATGTTCTATGCTCTTGGCTGTCTTTTCTGCATATTTGGTACCAACATGAACCCTGACGGTCATTCAAAAGCCTGAGAAATCATCAATTTAGTCAATTTGTTGTTTGCCGGAAACGGTTGCTATGGTAACGGGCTGTCTGACCGTAAGATGTCATTTAAAAATAAAAATTTTATCATGGGTTTGTTCCTGATACCCAATCACAACTTTTAGGTGACTTACAACTTGTAGTATAAATTCTTGAAAATAACCCTTTTCTGGCCCACCTATTCAGCACTGTTTTATCCTTTGTATCTGCAAATATAACTGGTTGCGCATTTTGCTTCTCAAGTTTTTCTTGGCGCGACAAACAGACAGTAGCTCATCACCTTTTCGGGGGACAGGACACAAGACTTGCCAGATCTTTCAAAATTTTATAGAATTTGTTTTCACGTTGGCAGAGGAATTTTTTTTTTATCCAAGCATCTTCCCAGCTAATATATATACGACTTGTTTTACTTTTAACCTCTAATTTCCCTGAATTCCCCAGAGTGGCGACTCAACTGTTGGGTTAAAATACTAGCTGGCGACTTTACTGTGTAGGTATAACAACGTCGCCACTCGGTTCTATTTCTATAATTTGTTCTTTTTAGCCCTAATATGGACGCAGATGAAGACACAAAATACAGACTTTCCAGATAGCCTCTTCTAACTTTCCCGAAATCATGGATGTAGAAATGTAAGTATTAACGCCACCAAAACGTCTGTAAATAACAAAGAAACGTTGTCCTGGCGACTTTACAGTAAAAGCCTTATAACTCGGCACTGTATAACTCGGAATTTGTATAACTCGGCATGGCAAAGTTTATAATTTTTTTTTTTTTTTTTTTTTTTCATCTACAGCAGTGGTTGGCAGTGAGCTCCAGGGGTGGGAGGGTAGGCCCTGGAGGGTCACTCGAGGGCTGTGATAGTTGGCGCTCGCCCGTGGTGGCGCAGGGGGATTCTTATAGTGACGCCTGTGATTAGAGGCTCATGCCGCCCCCTGTGTCCTCCCAGGCACTCGCAGTCGAAGGTAGAGTTAAGGACAGGGCATAGTGTTGCAGTAATTAAATGCTCAAGTGATGTAAAATTAAGTTGTACAGGTTCCGTACTGTATCAAAACAGTACAGAGTTGTGATTATAAAATGATTAAAGTGATACCAGTGTAAAATGTGACTGAGTCCCCCTAACATCTTCTACATGTTACAACAAAGGGTGCCCTCTCCTTTTTACATGCCTCTGCTACCCGTTCACTGGTAAGTGTAGTTTTTAAAGCTTTTACAGTACTGTATTTTTTTTTTTTTTTTTTTTTTTTTTTTTTTTATAACCCATATCAGAGGAGGACATTGCATAGCTCGGCAAGGGCCAGAGCCCCTATCGTGCCGAGTTATAAGGCTTTTACTGTACTGTTATCTACGGTAGAGTCCTTTCCCGCCCTTATTGGTGGTTTTATTTCCTCCAGACCTTCACAGATCCCTTCAGATACCTCTAACACGTAATTATAAAGTGGGGGAAAGATTAAAAAATATAAGAAAAATTACTAACCTAACCTCCATATAACCTAGCCTGGTAAAATTCTAGTCCTTCCCCCCCCCTTAATCTCGTTAGGTTATTTTCAAAGGGTTTGGTTAGTAATTTTTATTTTGGGGGTTCCAGGGGGGGAAGGGGGGTTGCAGGGGGCATCGCTCCCCATTCTATAATTAGTGTTTTGAAACAGGTGAACCTAACCAACCTCATCCGTAAAATAACCTGAGTGTTCAAGAGTAAACTCCACATACTCTTCAAGAAAACGGGTATATGCCTCCCGGCTCGCCCCGCAAACATCCCGCTCAGCCTCGCACTGCCGTAGTATTGATTTTTTTATATTTGTATTATCATATGTGGTTAAGGTTTGCTGTATCAAGCCTGCCATATCTCGTTTACTACCTTATGAAGGACTAATCTTTTGTCCTGTACGTCTTCTACTAACCTTCAAAAACCCCTTGGCAAATGTTACTTTGGTCAAAATCACGGACAAACTTATCTGACATGAATAACTATAACAAATGCCCCGCCATTCACCCCAGCCCAGCAGCGCGCCTTTCCCAGGGTGACAGGGAGTTTCGTACACAAGTTGTTTCGTATACAGGTTTTGTTAGTTGTTTCGTACACTGATTTTAAGTTTTTTTTGTACATACTAGTGTCGTTTCGTAACTCTAGTAGTCAAGTTCAATTCTGAGCTGAGTGTTACGAAACGACTAGGTTTTTATATAGACTACGAACAAATTTTTGGTGTACGAATCTACTGGTGTACGAAACCCTTGTTTTACGAACTGACTGCACGCCTTTCCCAGGCCCGCGGCGAGCTCAGTGCTCCCCTAGGGTCTCTCTTATAAGGTACCCCAGTGCTCACCCCCCCCCCCAGGTTAGGTTAGGGTAAAAGTTTTTTTAGCGGTGAGGTCAAGGGGGTAAAAAATAAAAATAGTGCTTACCAAGAAAAACAAACATCAGATTATTTGAAAACACATCAAAATCGATCATAAATATAAAATTTCATCTGAAAGAGGAGAGGGCTGATAAAACGACTCTTTACCTCATAGCTGTGTTACTAAAACCAGCTTCATGCCTGACCTGGTAAATGCTAGAGTCCTTTCCCGCCCTTATTGGTGGTTTTATTTCCTCCAGACCTTCACAGATCCCTTCAGATACCTCTAACACGTAATTATAAAGTGGTGGAAAGATTAAAAAAAATATGAAAAATTACTAACCTAACCTCCTATATAACCTAACCTGGTAAAAAAATTGTTATAATGGACGAGGACTTCGCGGTCGTTTTCAGAGACACCGACTATTTTGTCCTGGCCTACAATAGGTGCTTTTGTAATGGAGATAGTTTTATTCTGCACATACCTATAATTTATATATAAAAAAAAAAAAAAAAAAAAAAAAAAATCACCGAATTTATGGTACCGTTTCCATTAAAAACACTGAATCTCCATCAGAAAAAGCACTAAAACTTGGCCGGGAAAAAATTTGTCAGGGTCTTATAGGTTTTATGAAACCTATAAGATTAGGTTAGGTATACTTTGTGGTTAAGGTTAGGTTAGGTTTCATTAAAACCTATAAGGTTAGGTTAAGTTTTATTAAAGCCTATAAGGTTAGGTTAGGTTTCATTAAAACCTATAAGGTTAGGTTAAGTTTTATTAAAACCTATAAGGTTAGGTTAGGTTTCATTAAAACCTATAAGGTTAGGTTAGGTTTCATTAAAACCTATAAGGTTAGGTTAGGTTTCATTAAAACCTATAAGGTTAGGTTAAGTTTTATTAAAACCTATAAGGTTAGGTTAGGTTTCATTAAAACCTATAAGACAATGACAAATTTTTCCCGGCCAAGTTTTAGTGCTTTTTCTGATGGAGATTCAGTGTTTTTAATGGAAACGGTACCATAAAATTCGGTGATGATTTTTTTATGTATTTTTTTTTATGGGTTTGCGCAAAATAAAACTATCTCCATTAGAAAAAGCACCTATTGTAGGCCAGGACAAAATAGTCGGTGTCTCTGAAAACGACCGCGAAGTCCTCGTCCATTATTACCAAAAAAATTTAAGTCCTTCCCCGCCCTTAGGTCTCGTTAGGTTATTTGTAAGGTTAGGTTAGTAATAATATTTTGGGGGTTCCAGGAGGGGGTCATTAAGGGGGGGGGCGGGGGTTGAAGGGGGCATCGCTCCCCCATTCTATAATTACGTTTTAGTGGTATCTGAAGGGATCTGTTTAGGTCTGGAGGAAAAAACGGTAAAACTCTAGTGTTTGCCCAGACTCTCCCACTTCCCCCAAACAAGTCAAGACCTGGGGGAACGCGGGGTTTTCGGGTGGGGAACAAATTATTATGCGTCGGAAACACGTAATTTAAGAGTTGTGTAGGGGGGTAAAATTCCCTAGATCTAGGGTCATTGCCTTATATCTAGAGAAATTTGCCTAATCAAAATTAACCTAACCTAGCGGGGGGCTTGACCCACCGATAACCTAACCTAACCAAATCTAACCAAACCTAGCCTAACCAAATCTAACCTACCCTAACCTAAACAAATCGGTTATAATGGACGAGAGTTTCGCGGTCGTTTTCAGAGACACCGACTATTTTTTCTTGGCCGGTGCCAAGGTCAAATAGGTGCTTGTTCTAATGGATAGTTTTATTTAGCGCATACCCATAAAAAAAATTTAAAAAAAGTATACTTTGTGGTTAAGGTTGGGTAAGGTTTCATTAAAACCTATAAGTTAGGGTGGTTTTTTTTTTTTGTTTTTTTTTTTTTTGCGCAAATTAAAACTTACCTACCTTAAACCTAACCTTAACCACAAAGTATACTTCTTTTTTTCTTTTTTTTTTTTGGTTTGCGCAAAATAAAACTTATCACCATTAGAAAAAGCACCTATTGTAGGCCAAGAAAAAATAGTCGGTGTCTCTGAAAACGACCGTGAAACTCTCGTCCATTATAACCCCTTATGGTCCTAGTGTAAAATAATAACAATAAAGTAAATTAACGTCTTGAACGTCACAAAAGTCAATTCGGACAATTCCTTCCACCCCCATCACCAAAATCCCACAAAACCACAAAAAAACCGATAATTCCCACAGAAACCCACCAAAACACCCTGAAATATGGAGCTCCAAACACGTCTTTACATAACCCTTAATAGACCCTTAATTAAAGGTAACACAAGGTTAACTACGCGCTATAAAGGTGTGGGAGTGTATGATAGTACTCACTCGTTAGGTATTGTGGTGTCTTCGATGATAACTACGTCGTCATCGTCCCAATTATAACTATTGCCCACGTCCATTTGTTGTGGGTCGGCCATCTTGGTGGCTGTGGGAAGGCGCGAGCACGAGCACGAGTTGTGACTTTCTCTGTCTGTCTGTCTGTCTCCCTGTCTGTCTGTCTGTTTCTCTCTCTGTCTGTCTGTCTGTCTGTTTGTCTGTCTCTCTCCCTCTCTCTCTTTCTCTCTCTCTGTCTGTCTGTCTGTCCCTGTCTGTCTGTCTGTCTGCCTGTCTCTGTCTGTCTGTCTGTCTCTCTCTCTGTGTCTGTCTGTCTTCCTCTCTCTGTGTCTGTCTGTCTGTCTCTCCCTGTCTGACTGTCTGTCTGTCTCTCTCTCTCTCTCTCTCTCTCTCTAGCTCTCGATCTCTGTCTGTCTGTCTGTCTCTCCCTGTCTGTCTGTCTGTCTCTCCCTGTCTGCCTGTCTGTCTGTCTCTCTCTGTCTGTCTGTCTGTCTGTCCGTCTCTCTCTCTCTCTCTGTCTGTCTCTCTCGCTCTGTATGTCTGTCTCTCTCTCTCTGTCTGTATGTCTGTCTCTCTCTCTCTGTCTGTCTGTCTGTCTCTCTCGCTCTGTATGTCTGTCTCTCTCTCTCAGCCTGTCTCTCTCTGTCTGTCTGTCTGTCTCTTTCTCTGTGTCTGTCTGTCTGTCTCTCTCTCTCTCTGTCTGTCTGTCTGTCTGTCTCTCTGTCTGTCTGTCTGTCTGTCTCTCTCTCTGTGTCTGTCTGTCTGTCTCTCTCTCTCTCTCTGTCTGTCTGTCTGTCTGTCTCTCTGTCTGTCTGTCTGTCTCTCCCTGTCTGTCTCTCTCTCTGTCTGTCTGTCTCCTCTCCCTGTCTATATATACTAGTAATTATATTTCTAAGCTATACCCCGCCGGCGTGGTGGGGGCGTATCCTCGTGAGCTCGGGGAATATTTAGAATAGCTGTGAACAAAATATCGTTTTCTCGCACCACTGAAAAACTGCCGTCCACTAAGCTGCGCGTGTTTACCTAGAGTGGCTTTTTTAATTGACATGGAGTTTCGTTACACAGGTCTTGTTAGTTGTTTTTTTTTTTTTCGGTTTTTTTTTTTTTTTTGGTTTTTTTTACACGATTGGAGTTCTTTTTGTAAACATACCTTGGTGTCGTTTCGTAACTCTAGTAGTCAAAGTGTAACTCTTGAGCTGAGTGTACGAAACAACTAATGGTTTCAATAGACTACGAAAACAACTTTGGGGTGTACATCTATTTTATACTGGTGTACGAAACCCACTTGTGTACGACTGACTGCACGCCTTTCCCAGGCCGCGCGAGCCAGTGCTCACAGGGTCCCTCCTCTAAAGGTACCCCAGTGCTCAGCACCCCTCAGGTGTAGGTTAGAGTAAGGTTGCGTTAGTTTAGTTTTATGGGAACTATATCTTCTGGTATATTGTGATGTGTTTACGAACACTCAGAAGTTTGTTTTTCTTGGAAAATCACTAGTTTTCAGAGGTGATGTCAAGGGGTAAAAAAAAAAACAACAACAACTTAGTGATTACCAGAAAAACAAAATCGATTCTTGAAAAAACATCAAATCTATCAGAAAAATATTAGTTTCATCTGAAAGAGGAGGAGGGCTGATTAAAAACGACTCATTTTACCTCATAGGTAGCCTGTGTTACTAAAACAAACCTTCAGTCTGACCGGGTAAAATGCTACCGTAGATAACAGTCAAGTCGACACCTGCAGTCATGTCGCCAGCCGCCAAATATTAGAAGTTATAGCATCATTACTGATTTTTATGTGCCACTGAAAGATGATACACGTAGTTTCTATCATGACTGTATAATCTACCCTGTTTCAGCATTAGGCTGGGCAAAAAAAAAACAAGTGTCAGAAATTTAATGTAAGTTTTCCTAAAGTTGTGAGGAAGTGTCAGGAACACAACATGTAAGTTGGTAAAAAAAAATTGACGATTCTTACGGGGAAGCAGTCTGTTTACCGTGGAAAACCATTACCGAACAAACTACACAAATGCCTAAATAATATTTACATGCTTTGAATGACCCTCAGAGATGCTGCTCGTTACCCAAATGATGCAGAATTGAAAGCCAAAGATGATATGACACTAGACAGTGGGTGTGATACAATTCAATAAAAAATTTTGCAAAAAAACTAATTTTTGTTTCAGATTTGTGTATAAAATTCAAAATCTTTAGTAATAATAGGCATATTTGTTTCTAATTGCTGTCCGCACTTATAAGGCATGAATACCAAAACCAAGACCTTGCTGTGGCTCTTTGACAAGTGGTCCCCCCATCTCAGTGTACAGGGAAACCATTGGATTTACACTGGCCATTATCCCCAACAGGGGAACAGGTCTTCTTTTTTCAGTACCATGGGTCCATAAACAAAACTGCAGCAAGCCAGCCATCTTCGTCTAGCGCATGGATGCCGCCGGACTTGTAACAAAGGACTTGCAGGACTGGTGGGTAAATACGGGTATTACCCTAAATCGTGGCAAGCGATATAGAGTCAGGATGATCCTTCACAGATATGAGGGAGGATCAACTAAGGAGAGTAAGAGAATAGGACAACAGATACAGAGACCAAGAAAAAGGGAGGAGTTTTGGCAAACACGAGGCAGACATTTTGGATTGTTATTCAACGAGTTTGAGAGAGACTGCAGCAAAACAATCAGTGGAGAAGCAAGACAGGACAGATAAGGAAGATGGTTGTACCTGGAAGGTGTACGTGGGGTTACTCTGCACCGCAACTATGGGCCCCGCTATCAGAAACTAGCAAAAAGGCAGAAGCGCATAGTTTCTTGATCAAGCAGGCAGCGCAGGAGAGAAAAAGCTTCTAAGGAATTGTCTACGCTCTGCACTGCCTGCCCCATAGTGCAGATGCCGTAGAGAAAGTCACGGACCCTGAGTCTGAAGATTCCATGAGATACCAATGCAACACTGTTTCTGTGTCACTCCCTCAAGGTCGCAAGAAGATGGAAAGGTGTTCCTATGTAGGCCTGCTCATGCTGACAAGACGCAATCTCGAATAGGCGCGGTGACAGAACTGGCTGCTGCCTTTCGTAAAGAGGAGGAAGAAACCTGAGGAGTCACCTGTCTGTGAAAACAACGGAAGGAGGAGGACAGTCTGCAGCTTGAGAAGGCGGCAGATATACTAAGTGGCAATTGGCGAATCACTTCCAAGATGTATGCACTGACACTCGGATGGGAAGCTGTCAAGTCCCTAATGCATGTAGGGCAAGACATGGAACGAGTGGCGGTGATACTGACCAGGACGGATGGCCAGAAGAGGTTACTTATCAATTTGTGGGATGGAAGGAGGTTCAACTGCTGACAATGAGCAGCAAAGATGATTCAGGTGATTATTCAGTATTATTTTGTATTTTAGGTGTATTATTAACCACTCACATTTGTTATCGTATTTATTCCAAGAGCATAATCGACTCAGCTTCCGCTTCGTTGATACTGATCGTGTAATAAATAACGATAACAAATGCTCGTTCATTGATTAACGTATATTAGCGTGGTTTAGTACCTTATTCTATTTATTTCTTTTCCAGGTCCTCAATGACATCCACTGGACACATCCCGGATTAGGTGCTCTTGTCTTTGATACAACTGCACGTGAACTCTTGGGTCTGGAGTGGAGTCGTCGTTAAGACTGGAGACAGAGTTGGTAGAAGTCTCTGCAACTGGCATGTAGGACACCCACATCCATGAGTGATTGGGGGGCATTCTTGCTCAATTGTGTTAGGCCCAAACCACAGGACCCCAATGAACAAGCTGTTCAAGCGACTGGTAGAACAATTGGGCGAATTGAACCACAAACAACTTAAAACATTGGTAGAGGTGATGCTCCACATAAGAGAGTGACGGGCGATATACATAACACCATCACCTTCCTCAGACATGGGATGCGGAACAGCAACCAGGAACACTTCGCACATGACTACTGGAGCTGGCAGAACTAACACTGCGTTTCTTGGAGGGAACCGTCCCTGCCGTCGGAGATCCATCACCATCAAGCGCCTGGGGCATTCCATCACGCCCGTTGGAATTAGCAAGACTTTGTACACGTTTAAGTGGCACTCTTTCGATGCCAGCTTTGGGGATGTATTGCACCCGAAGAATTGGAAGGACATCACAGTCCGCTGTATTCTTGGCAATCTTCTACACGAAAGCATGGTTAACGTGCACGAGTGCTGCGGATGCACCATCGAATGACTGCATAATGAAGAAACCTCCCTCAGTGCAGAGGCCAGTATCAGCAGGACCCAATGAATTGCCTGCAAAAATTTCTATCCCCTTTGTCGTTCCGGCCAGACAGAAGTACAAAACCAATTTGTGGTATCTTCAGAAGATTGGTCTCTTTGGCACTGTTCTCGATCCCCCGAACATCATTTGGATCAAAACCAAGACGATGAGAAAGGGCTTATGCTGAGGTTACCATGACGCGACAGACAGTCCACAGGAACGAAGAAAACAGGAGATGCCCAGCCTCAATCAACTTGGTCATGTAAAGCCCTCAAAGACTTCATTGGACATGACTCTTGGAGCATGTTTGAGCTCTTGGGTATTGACTACAGCTTTGCAAAGCTCCCCGTTGCACAAGACCCACCTCGGACAACTTACGTATGGCAAGAAAGTTGTGGCACCTCCTGTTGTCACTGAGCAGCAGAGCGGGATAGGACTCGCTCCACAGATTTAACACAAACAAGGCCCCAAATCTGAAGAAGCAGCTCCAGGCACTATACAGGAGTTGTGAAGGTGTCCGAGAGAAGCTGCATGGGACTGGCAAAGTCAAACTGAGGTTGATGATCAAAAAAGTCAATGGCCTCCATTTCGCTACAGTTGGGACTAATATCGAGTGTGATTGATGAGTGGTATTGTGTACTGATCTTACTGAGAAGGAATGGACTCCATTGGTGATTTCGGGTAACTAATTTTTATTTGTTCAATAATGACATAAATGTGAAGGGAAATGTGTTTTTTATTTAACAGTGGAATTAATTGTTCACAGGACATGGTTATATGTTCTATGCTTTTGGCGTATTTTTCTGCATATTTGGTACCAACAGGAAACCGGATCTTTCATCACAGGCCTGAGAAATCATCAATTAGTCATTTGTGGTCCTGCCGGAAACGGTTTTGCTATGGTAACGGACTGTCTGACGTAAGATGTCATTTAAAAAAATAAAAAATGTATATGGGTTTGTCCTGATACACAATCACAAACTTTTAGGTGACTTACAACCTTGTAGTTATAAATTCTGAAAAACCCCTTTTCTGGCCAAGCCTATTCAGCACTGTTTTATCCTTTGTATCTGCAAAAATAAACTGTTGCGCATTTTTTGTTTTTGCTTCTCAAGTTTTTCTTGGCGCGACAACAGACAGTAGCTCACACCGTTCGGTTGGGCGACAGGACACAAGACTTGCCAGATCTGTTCAAACTTGTATAGAATTTGTTTTTCACGTTGGCCAGAGGAATTTTTTTATATCCAAGGCATCTTTCCCAGCCTAATTATATATAGCGACTTGTTTTACTTTACTCTAATTTCCCTTGAATTCCCCAGAGTGGAGCGACTCAACTGTTGGGTTAAAATACTAGTGGCGACTTTACTGTAGTAGGTATAAACAACGTCGCCACCGTTCGATTTCTATAATTGTTCATTTATAGCCCTAATATGACGCAGATGAAGACACAAAATGAACAGACTTCCCAGATAGCCTCTTCTAACTTTCTGAAATCATGGATGTAGAAATTGTAAGTATTAACGCACCACACGTCTGTAAATAACAAAGAAACGTTGTCCTGGCGGACTTTACAGTAAAAAAGCCTTATAAACTCGGGCACTGTATAAACTCGGAATTTGATATAACTCTGCATGGCAAAGTGATAATTTTTTTTTTTTTTTTTTTTTGCATCTACAGCAGTGTTGGCAGTGAGCTCCATGGGTGGGAGGTAGGCCTGGAGGCTCACTCGAGGCTGTGATAGGTGGCGTCGCCCGTGGTGGCGCAGGCAGGATTCTTATAGTGACGCCACCTGTGATTAGAGGCTCATGCCGCCCCCTGTGTCCTCCAGGCACTCGCAGTCGAAGGTAGAGTTTACTGGTACAGGGCATAGTGTTGCAGTAATTAAAATGCGCAAGTGATGTAAAATTAAGTTGTAAGGTACAGTACTGTATACAATACAGTAAGAGTTGTGATTATAAAGTGATTAAGTGATACCAGTGTTAAAATTGACTGAGTCCCCTAACATCTTCTACTGTACAACAAGTGCTGCCCTCTCCTGGTATTACATGCCTGTGCTACCCGTTCAGGTAAACCGTTTAAGTGTAGTTTTTTATGCTTTTACAGTACTGTATTTTTTTTTTTTTGTTTTTTTTTTTTTTTATACCCAATCAGAGGAGACATTGCAAGGCTCGGCAAGGCCAGAGCCCCTATCGTGCCGAGTATAAGGGCTTTTACTGTACTGTATCTACGGTAGAGTCCTTCCGCCCTATTGTGGTTTGTATTTCCTCCAGACCTTACAGATCCCTTCAGATACTCTATACAACGTAATTATAAAGTGGGGGACGATTAAAAAATATAAGAAAAATTACTAACCTAACCTCCATATAACCTAGTCCTGTAAATTCGAGTCCTTCCCCGCCTTAGATCTCGTTTAGGTTATTTCAAGGTTAGGGTAGTAATCATTATTTTGGGGGTTCCAGGGGGGAAGGGGGGTTGGCAGGGCCATCGTCCCCCATTCTAAATTAGTGTTGAGCAGGTGAACCTAAAACAACATCATCCGTTAAATAACCTGACGTGTTCAAGAGTAAACTCCCACATACTCTTCAAGAAAACGGGTTTAATATGCCTCCCGGCTCGCCCCGCAACATTCCCGCTCAGCATCGCACTGCAGTTAGTATTGATTTTTTATATTTGTATTATCATTATGTGGTTAAGGTTTGCTGTATCAGCCTGCCATATCTCGTTTATACCTATGAAGGACTAATCTTTTGTCTGTTACGTCTTCTACTAAACTTCAACCTCTTGGCAAACTGTTACTTTGGTCAAAATCACGGACAAAAACTATCTGAATGAATAACTATAACACTGCCCCCCTCCGATTCACGCAGCCAGCAGCGCGCCTTCCAGGGTGACAGGAGGTTCGAGACACAAGTTGTTTCGTATACAGGTTTTGTTAGTGTTTGTTACACGGATTTAAGTTTTCGTACATACCTAGTGTCCGTTTCGTAAACATCTAGTAGTCCAAGTTCAATATGAGGCTGAGTGTACGAAAACGACTATGGTTTTCATATAGACTACGAAACAAATTTTTGGTGTACGAATCTACTGGTGTACGAAACACTTGTGTACGAAACTGATGCACGCCTTTCCCAGGCCCGCGGCGAGCTCAGGCTCACTAGGGTCTCTCTTATAAAGGTACCCCAGTGCTCACCCCCCCCCTCGGTTAGGTAGGGTAATAGTTTTTCAGCGTTGAGGTCAAGGGTAAAAAAATAAAAATAGTGCTACCAAGAAAAAACAAAACATCAGATTATTTGAAAACACATCAAAATCGAATCATAATATAAAATTTATCTAAAGAGGAGAGGGCTGATAAAACGACTCTTACCTCATAGCTGTGTTACTAAAAACCAGCTTCATTGCCTTGACCTGGTAAATGCTAGAGTTCCTTTCCGCCCGTATGGTGGTTTTATTTCCTCCAGACTTCACGACCCTTCAGATACCTCTAACACGTAATTATAAAGTGGTGGAAAGATTAAAAAAAATATGAAAAATTACTAACCTAACCTCCATATAACCTAACCTGGTAAAAAAATTGTCTATAATGACGAGATATTCGGCGGGGTCGTTTTCAGAGACACCGACTATTTTGTCCTGGCCTAAAATAGGTGACTTTTTGTAATGGAGATAGTTTTATTCTGCACATACCTATAATTATATAGAAAAAAAAAAAAAAAAAAAAAAAAAAACTCCACCGAATTTTATGGGTACCGTTCCATCTAAAAACACTGAATCTCATCAGAAAAAGCACTAAACTTGGCCGGGAAAAATTTGGTCAGGGTCTTATAGGTTTTAATGAAAACCATAAGATTAGGTTAGGTATACTTTGTGGTTAAGGTTTAGGTTAGGTTCATTAAAACCTATAAAGGTAGGTTAAGTTTTAGTAAAGCCTATAGGTTAGGTTTAGGTTTCATTTAAAACCTAGAATAAGGTTAGGTAAGTTTTATTAAAAACTATAAGGTTAGGTTAGGTTTTCAGTTAAAAACCTAAGGTTAGGTTAGGTTTCAGTAAAACCTATAAGGTTAGGTTAGGTTCATAAAAAACCTATAAGGTAGGTTAAGTTTTTATTAAAAACCTATAAGGGAAGGTTAGTTTCATAAAACTATAAGACAATGACAAAATTGTTTCCCGGCCAAGTTTTAGTGCTTTTTCTGATGGAGATCCGTGTTTTTTAATGGAAACGGTACCCATAAAATCGGTGCTGATTTTTTTATGTATTTTTTTTATGGGTTTGCGCACAAATAAAACTATCTCCATTAGAAAAACACCTATTGTGTAGGGCCAGGACAAAATAGTCGGTGTCTCTGAAAAAGACGCCGGAAGTCCTCGTCCATTATTACCAAAAAAATTAAGTCCTTCCCGCCCTTAGGTCTCGTTAGGTTATTTGTTAAGGTTAGGTTAGTTAATAAATATTTTTGGGGGTTCAGGAGGGGGTCAATTAAAGGGGGGGGGGCGGGGGTTGAAGGGGGCATCGCCTCCCCCATTCTATAATTACGTTTTAGTGGTATCTGAAGGATCTGTTTAGGTCTGGAGAAAAAACCGGTAAAACTCTAGTGTGCCCAGAACTCTCCCACTTCCCCCAAACAAGTCAAGACTGGGGGAACGCGGGGTTTTCGGGTGGGGAACAAATTATATGCGTCGGAAACACGTATTAAGAGTTGTGTAGGGGGTAAAATTCCCTAGATCATAGGGTCATTGCCTTATATCTAGAGAAATTGCCTAATCCAAATGTAACCAACCTAGCGGGGGGGCTTGACCCACCGATAACCTAACCTAACCAAATCTAACCAAACCTAGGCCTAACCAAATCTAACCTACCCTAACCTAAACAAATCGGTTTATAATGGACGAGAGTTTCGCGGTCGTTTCAGAGACACCGACTATTTTTTCTTGCGGTGCCAAGGTCCAAATAGCGTGCTTGTCTAATGGATAGTTTTATTTAGCGCATACCCATAAAAAAAAATTTAAAAAAAAGTATTACTTTGTGGTTAAGGTTTGGGTAAGGTTTCATTAAAAACCTATAGTTAAGGGTGGTTTTTTTTTTTGTTTTTTTTTTTTTTTTTTTTTGCGCAAATTAAAACTTACCTACCTTAAACCTAACCTTAACCACAAAGTTATACTTCTTTTTTCTTTTTTTTTTTGGTTGCGTCAAAATAAAACTTATCACCATTAGAAAAAGCACCTATTGTAGGCCAAGAAAAAAATCGTCGGTCCGTTTGAAAACGACCTGAAACTCTCGTCCATTATAACCCTTATGGTCCTAAGTGTAAAATAATAACAATAAAGTAAATTAAACGTCTTGAACGTCACAAAAGTCAATTCGGACAATTCCTTCCCACCCCCAATCACCAAAATCCCACAAAAACCAAAAAAAAACCGATAATCCACAGAAAACCACCAAAACCCCCGAATATGGAGGCTCCAAACACGTCTTTTACATAACACTTAATAGACCTTTAATTAAAGGTAACACCAAGGTTAACTACGCGCTATAAAGGTGTGGGAGTGTATGATAGTACCTCACTCGTTAGGTATTGTGGTGGTCTTCGATGATAACTACGTCGTCATCGTCCCAATTTTAAATATTGCCCACGTCCATTGTTGTGGGTCTCTGCCATCTTGGTGCTGTGGAAGGCGCGAGCACGAGCACGAGTTGTTGACTTTTCTGTCTGTCTGTCTGTCCCTGTCTGTCTGTCTGTTTCTCTCTCTGTCTGTCTGTCTGTCTGTTTTCTGTCTCCTCCCTCTCTCTCTTTCTCTCTCCGTGTCTGTCTGTCCTGTCCGTCTGTCTGTCTGTCTGCCTGTCTCTGTCTGTCTGTCTGTCTCTCTCTCTGTGTCGGTGTGTCTTCCTCTCTCTGTGTCTGTCTGTCTGTCTCTCCCTGTCTGACTGTCTGTCTGTCTCTCTTCTCTCTCTCCTCTCTCTAGCTCTCGATCTCTGTCTGTCTGGTCTGTCTTCCCTGTCTGTCTGTCCTTCTCTCCCTGTCTGGCCTGTTCTGTCGTCTCTCTCTGTCTGTATGTCTGTCTGTCCGTCTTCTCTCTCTTCTGTCTTCTCTCTCGCTCTGTATGTCTGTCTCTCTCTCTCTGTTCTGATGTCGGTCTCTCTCTCTCTGTCTGTACTGTCGTCTTCTTTCTCGCCTCGGTTATGTCTGTCTCTCTCTCTCAGCCGGTCTCTCTCTGTCTGTATGTTCGTCTTCTTTCTCTGGTGTCTGTCTGTTCTGTCTCTCTCTCTCTCTGTCTGTCGTCTGTCTGTCTCTCTGTCTGTCTGTCTGTCTGGCTCTTTCTCTGTGTTGTCTGTCTCTGTCTCTCTCTATCTCTCTGTCTGTCTGTCTGTCTGTCTCTCTTATGTCTGTCTGTCGCTCCGGGTCTGTCTCTCTCTCTGTCTGTCTGTCTCTCTCTCCACGCTATATATTACTTAGTAATTATATTTCTAAGCGACTACCCAGTAACCACCACCGGGGCCTACGTGGCATAGAGCGGCGAACGGCGGCCACCAGCGCAACTTGCCCCCGAATGCCCGCCGTAGTGCCGCGGTGTATTTCAGAGAGGAAAATTTATTATCTGTAAATCAATGTACAGAATTTGAAAATGTATGCTTTTATGTGTAAAACATTCTAAAAACAACAAGTTATGTGATGATATTGATGTAGTAATCATTCAGTGGTGAAACCAGCGGCTACGTGACTTGAGATCTCCGCCCGCCCGCTGGTGTTCTATTGAACTGTGCACAAGAAAATATCATGCGGCTACTCTCGGGGGCAAAATTGTGGTCCATTAGATAAGTGATCTGTCCTCGTGCATGCCTTGGTGCATGTTTCTGTGTTGCTGGGTAACAGATTAAAACTTGACTCCAGAGGTCTTCAGCTAATCTTGAAAAAAATACAAAATTTGAAAATCCAAAATGGATTCCTTCGCTCTACCAGTCTTCTGCTCCGACATTACATCCATCGAAATGTAAGTCCGTGTAAGATTAGGACATGAAACACATAGAAGGGAGTGTGTTAGGTGTTCGAGCAGAAGCACAATCATTGTTACGAGTATTACCAAGGGTGAACATTATATAGGGAATCAGATATATGAGTTCGTTATTTATTGGTAGAGCCCTTCATTTTTTTTTTTCCATTATGTGAGTTGTTACGGAAAGATGAGAGGCTTAAATAAGTTGGAAGAAGGAGTAGTGTCATAGATGATGTACACTTTTGAAAATACTGCTGTGAAGATAAAAAAAGTCCTTTCGTGACATGAAATAAGAGCTTTTTATCCCGTGTTTGAGAGTCGCAGTTCGGACAATAAAATATGTTTAAAAAGGTTACTTTTTTATGGCGATGATGGCTTTAGTTGAATGAAAGGAGCTAGGTTTCGTAAGGAGAAGTAGAATTGTTAACATGGGTAACTAGAACAGTCCCGACGCCGTCGGCTATCAGGTAGGCTATTAAAGTGGAAAACTGTCTTCGAAACTTTACACGTCGGCGAGTGTTCCACAGCGGCGAGAGTTCCGGTTGGTGTGTCGGCGAGAATTCCATATAAACCGTGAACATCTTGAACGCCCCAATTAGCAAAAACACGAATAATTAAGGTGGGCTCATATTATCGTGTTACTGCCGTATCTATAGCACTGCCTCTCTACCTACTGCCGTATTTATAGCTGTTCTCGTCACTGGCCCTATCTATAGACTCCTTGCTATATTCGGTATAATTCTCAGTGTTGCCATACTTTTTCCCCCTTTGACCCCAAAACTAAGCTTGGGGGACCTGGGAGGAATGCAGGATCTATGGCGGGGTACAAAAATATGCGTCGAAACCACTTTTTTTTTAGTTATGGAAGTTATAAAAAATTCCCTAGATCTAGGGAAAATTAATTGGTTTCTTCTGAGCCAGGAGACGTGGATGTATACACAATGCGGAGCCTACGGCAATAAGTAACTTTTAGGGGGCTATTAGTGTGGTCGATAGTAACTTTTAGGGGGTTAGTTAGGTTAGTAGGTTAGTAAACTTTTAGGGTTATGTGAGGTTAGGTTAGTAACTTTTAGGGTTATATTGAGGTATGTTTGTAACTTTAGGGGGTTATAGTGAGGTTAGGTTAGTAACTTATAGTGAGTTAGCGTTAGTAACTTTTAGGGGGTGTTAGTGATTTTAGGTTAGTAATTTTTAGGGGTTATTGTGAGGTTTAGTTTAATAAACTTAGACATATCTTATGTTTAACATTATAGTATGTAGTTTAGAATCAGGAAAACGACGCGCGACTGCCCTCTATATTGTTGATCATAACGGGCGGCCGCATTGGGTGGCGACGACGTGTGAAACCGGACGATCCTCACAGAATGATGACGAAGTGTAGAGAACACACCCAAACACCCGCTAGGAGGTTAAGGTAGGTTAGGTTAGATTTGGTTAGGGCTAGTAGATTGGTTTAGGTTAGAAGATTTGGTTAGGTTAGGTTAGGTTAGGTTATCGGTGGGTCAAGCCCCCCGCATAGGATTAGGTAAATTTTGGTTATGTAAATTTCTCTAAATATAAGGAAATTACCTTGATTTAAGGAAATTTTACCCCCCATAAAAAATAACTCTTAAATTACCGGTTTCCGACGCATAATTTGTTTGCCACCCGTAAAACCCCGCATTCCCACAGGTCCCCAAACTTGTTGCGGAATGGGAGAGTATGCGGCCACACTAGAATTTTAACCTTATATTCTTTAGCCACTCATTCTTTCCCCCGTTAACTATTATTTTACCATATCAAATCAAAAAAGTGTATCGTAACTTTATATTTCGGCTATTACATTTATCTTTAGTAGACTACTTTCAGAGGTTTCGGTTCACCGAAAAAGGCAGGCACCGCTCGGGGATTCGAAAACCCGAGACTTCTCCACTTGCCGGGCGGACGTGCTACCGTTACGCTACGGTCGCCTCTTGGTGACAACCCACACATCTCCCACCTAAGGCCTCCCAGAGCCAGTCCGTGGGAATGTGTATCGCTTAACTCGATCTACTCACTGCGCCAGTAGAGGTACGGGTTACGAAAAGGCAGGGCCACATAGTACTAATAATTAAATGTGGTATCCTACGCCATTCAATCCCACATATACAATTACCGTAAGTCGAGGGAAAAACCTTAAATTAGTAGTCTAACGTAATGAAATTTCAAGTTACCGTAAAATTTTGTAACATTGAAATATTACCGAAATAAAACACAACAACTTTTGTTTTGAAATATCGTGGAATGTTCATGGAATTGTCGCTGATAGGAATTCACGGCCAAACACCACTTAGACTCGAGACGCCGAAAATGTTCTTTACATGTAAATTTTGTTCTTCTCTTTTGTATAAAGCCTCTACCATTTGCCGCAGACCAGATGCAGCATCATGGTGCTTGATACACTGCAGATGCTGAGGTTGTATGCATGGACATTTTATCAAGGTACATTAAATTAGGCTTTACTGAATTATGTTTGCCAAACAATGGGTTTAGGTTGCTTTTTCAATAATAAATTAAGGGTAAAGAGTGGTTTTAGGGAACCTTTCCTTTATTGCGGAAAATCATCACCCGTTATGTGACTGTATTTATGTTTTTTATCCGAAGATTATTTTAACCCCTCAATCAGTCAGCACGTTCTTTTCCTCAATAGAGCGAAACTAACCTAACCTGAGTAACGCCGTGATGTAATTTTTTTTGCTTTAAAGTGGATGATTACGTTTATTTTTTGCTCGGGCATGAATTATGTTTACTTTAAAAAAAAAATACTGATCACTTCTATGCGACATAACACTTATGAATGCTTCTCTCAGATCCATCACATCATGGGGAGTCGTGACTTCGGTATGTGGAAACGTCCCCAGAACTGAGGCGCTGCGTGGAACTGGTTGTCAAATTACCAACGCTGTACCAGTAGGATGAAAGTACCAAGGTGGTGTGGGCGAAATCGCCTTCAGAATGCCAGAATGGTTATGTATGTGAGATTAAGATAATAATGGATGGATATAGTATTCCTTGATGGTTGTTTTTAAATATTATTGTTACAAGTGTGTTGAATGTGTAGAGGCTCTTAAAAAGCTTATAAAAAATGTAATGGCAATATTATTTGCCATCATAATTTTAACATCTTTTTATAATTATCTCTCTCTCTCGCTCTCGCTCTCTCTCTCCTGAACTCATGGGTGTGTGTTCTCAATGCAGATGAATGGCAGCAACAGCTATTGGATTTAAGAAAGAATTTGTTGCCCTCAGACTTTTCGAGAGCACCTCATAGTCAGGTATAGACCAGATGCAGTGATACCTTTGCTTGACAACATGCTGTTATCGTTTAGGGGAGGTAGGCTGGGTGTGTCGAATTAATATAGGCTTACATATCATGATTTATCTATCATTTGATGCAACATTCGGTTAACCATCGGTGCAATGGCAATTTAGTATCTTGTTTCAATCAGACACATCCTAAATACCTACAACGCCAACAATGCCTGTACATGTTAAGTACATTTTCTTGATACATTTCCTTCAGGAATTCCCTGCGGAGCTTGTTCTGCATGCTGGGATCATTGCTAAGAGGTCTTCCTTTCTTCCCACTTTAAGCCACGCCAGAACACCTGTCGACATTGTGGACTTCCTACACCATGTCCCAACCACTTTCTACGTATTTTTTTTATTGAATGTTCAATGTAATGTGGAGTGGCTTTAAGTGAACAAGTGGACTAAAGAAATGTAAACTCATGATGCACTTGTAAACCTACCTCCCAACCCCCCCCAGTATGGCCTTACCTTTGAGAACTGTAATACGGGATTGTTTTTATTTTTTTCTCGGTTTGGAAGAGTGTGTAAAAGATGGAAATTGAGAGAGAAAGAGAATAAGGTTCTTAAAGAGTAAGTTGAAGAGTTGTTTCACTATGCTTAACCCAACCTTTCCCACGAGAGGTGCATAATATTGCTTCTATGGTATGGGGGTAAGCACTAATGCTTGCCCAATCCTACTTTCCTTTCTGTGGACTATAGTGTGTGGTGCCAACTCCATTGGAACCGTGTTACTAACCTCTGCACAAATTCTCCTTTGTGACTCTAACTTCTAAGGAAATGCACCTATTCACTGACCCCAGAGATGGTTCTACAAATTCTCAGTTAAATGAATGTAAATCCTATACTAACATGTAATGATAAAACTGAATGCAATTTTGGTGAATTTAGTTACATCACACTACCAGAAAAAGTTTACAAAGCAGTCATCTCGCCTTACCTTATTATGAATTTGTGACTGGATGCATTTTTGACTGGGACAATATGAGGGGCCACTATTATATTAACTATTAACATAAGCCATTATTGGTTCCTGACCCTTGTGGCAGTATAATTGTCTGGATTAAAAAAGATTTGCCCTAATATGTACTACAGTACAACTCACATTTATCTGTCCTCATTCACAGGAAATGTGGCTGTTGCATATACAGTACGTAGCAATAAATGTACGTAAAAAAATATTTTGTTGTGCGTCTGCTTCAATATGATCAGTGTTAGAAGTCATAATATATATGGACTTGATTCTGAACATCTCAGGCAGGCGGCGGCTTCGTGTATGCGCGACTTCAGCTAAAACATGACAGGTGAATGGAGATGCGGCAAGGAAGCAGATGCCAGATTAGAGCAGAAGAGGCACAACAGTTCGTGGAGCAGCTATCCTCAGGCTGGTGTTGGCTCAGGAGAACAAACACTTTAAGCCTGATCGCACAACATTGGAGGCATACCCCGAGGGGCAAGTGCCAAAGACCGCTACAAGAATATTACTCGCTCAAGGGTGTCCTGTGGTTGCGCGTGCGATCGGACGTGCCTCGCCTTGAGGCAGGAGTTAACCAGTTGCTGGCCCACTCACTGATGCATAACTGACTGAATTAAAGTGTTCATACCTGTTTATATTGAGCCAGACATGAAACAAAGATGAAGCATGAAATAATACAAGGAACACGTCATAAATACACATACATATCGACAGAAATGTTTTAAAGACATACAAATATGCTGTCACAACTAGTACATTTCACGGATTTCAGGCAGACACCGATAGAAAATAAGAGCAGGCCCGACAAAAAAAAACTTGTTCACTTCAGGAACTGGGTGTATGTTATACTTTTACGCTTCATTCCCATGCAAGGAAGCTAGAGACACTTTCTGTAGCATCTTGTTCCAGTGTTTGATGTAGTTGTCAGGGGAGTTAGGGCTGTGGGATGCCGTGGGAGGCGGGGGTGTGGTGGGGGGAAGAGGAAGGGGTGTTTATAGTGAAGCGTAGGTGGTGAGATGGTGTGAGACATGAAGAGGAAAAGGAGGAGGGATAAACCTGCGAAAGGAAACCCTTTTTTTTTTTTTCTTTTTTTCCTTTCTTAATTCCTGTCTCACACCAATCTCATCTATCACCACTAAGTTTGGGGAAAAAGAGTTTAGAACGACCTCGGAAAACGGTAAAGAAGACAAGGAGAACTGGAACAAAAGAAGACCAAGAACAAGTCTTTGACATTTTCCGAGGTCCTTCTAAACTTTTTCCACAAACTAGTTACCAATCATCATTTAGAGCCTGCATGCACCAGATTGAGACAGCATTTTGGAGGTTCCCGTCTCCAATGCTATCTGGCTTCATGGACTTGCACCACTGTACAAAGTGACTAGAGGGGTCTTCTTAACAAATGGATTGATTTGTCAGGCAAAATGCATCTGTGTAGACCTGGGGGAGGGGGTAGAGGAAGGTGGGGTGATGGGGAAATTTAGCGCAAGAGCAAAGGATGGCAACCCTCTCCCTTATACATATCTTAGTGCAGCCGAGCGATGTGGAGCACTGTGAGGACTAATGCGTATTTTCGCGACCCGACTCTGGCACGGTCGGACTTGGGGCTAGTCCGGGGCCCCGGTCACTGTTTTGGCGTAGGCAGTCTAGAACGGTCAAGCCCATTCAGGCTGGTCCGACCCACATACCAGGGACCACCTGGACGAGTGTGGGGAACTGGCGCATGCGCACTACAGTCTAGCGGGGGAAGGCGACCAGGAGCTCTATGGTGATGATAAGACATGAAACACCATGATGGGCCGACCATTAAGAATAAAGGATCACAGGCGTGGTAGTTGTAACGTCTTCAGCACAGGTTTAAAAGGCGAGACAAAAGGATATTGACAGAGGACGCCTGCCGCTCACACCAGTTCAGTTCAGTACCGCCCACTCGATCCCCCAGCCAATAGGAACGACGAATGGGACGGGGCCAGTCACTCGATGTATTTGCGCGCAACCATCAGTCCACCCTGACCCGGTCCGGACTGGACTGAACCAGGCGGTGAACGTCACGAAAATGCGCTCTATAACCTTCAGCCAGTGAGATGTCAGATATACGACAAACCCGGAGAAATTTTAACACATCACTGAGAAGGGGCAAAAAATCTGAAGACGTTCTTGTCCTACTTTTTTTTTTGCAGTGACGTATTTATTATTTTATTTATTATTTACAGTGGAGTCGACCTAGCGCATCTGCCCTATGTTAAAAGGAAAGGCGTATGTATATTATAAGAGACAGGGATGTATGACAGCAGAAGTGGTATATGAAGTGGATGGATAGGTACAGGAAGGAAAAATAGGAATTGGAAATCCTGCGAATTCCGAGTGTATGAAAAAGGTGAACCAAAACATCTGGTTAATTTTATATTCATAATTTTGTATGTTTTGTATGGCTGCAAATTATTTAAATGTTTGGAAATGGATATCGATTACAAATCTTTCAATCTTCATTCATCTCGTTCTTCATGGCTGTTCCCCCATGTAAATCAAAGCGGAATTTTTTTGTCTTGTTAATAAAAAAATAAACGAAGTCCAAAGTGATTTGTGGTTCTATTCATCATATTACTGGATAACGACAAAAATATTGTGGCTTTTACTTAGGCGCCATATTGCATAATTAGTAATATTTTAGCGTGTTTGAAACAGTCCTTGCCCGTACGAGAGTCATGAGGAAGGTTGAGCGACGACCTTCCGTTGACAGGAAGGGTACCATAAAAGGGATATTTTTCGGAACGAAGAGCAGCGACGTAGGTCGGGCACAAAGACACGGTCAACCTTCGGTCTTTGAAGACGTCGTCGCTGCTCTCATAAGAAAAACTATCCCTTTCTATGGTACCCCTTCCTGTCAACGAAGGATTGTCGCTCGCCCTTCAGCAGACTCTCGATACGGGCCATCAAGTCTTTAGCGGCTAATGGGTCTGTGCAACACCTCTAAAAAACATTACTGTATCTGCAATATGCTTAGAAAGTGAACCGTAAATATTTCCTGACAATCAGGTAAATAACAGCGGCCAAATGGTCATATGCCCTACGGCGGGCGCTGGGAGCGGCCCGCCGCGTGAGCATCTGAGCAAACCCAGCGCCCTACGCGTACACTTCCGCGGGCCGCCGTTAAGACAGACGGAGGCCTCCGGAGGGCCATCCGTCTGTTGTGTTTGCTGGGGTGGCCCCGGTGACACCAGACAAGGATGTCTTCTGGGATCGCATTCCTTTATAGGGAGCTTAAATGAAACTAGCAATGACAGTACAGCTAGAAGATAGGACGAACTCATAGAGGAACAGGTAAGAAATCGTAATGGTTAGTAAGGGTGTAGTGGTGAGTAGAGTGACGAAGCGGTGTATGTTTTGGCTTATGTGGGGAAAGAATAAGCCATACATTTCTACCTGTGCCTCTATTGAGTTCGTCTATCTGTCTAGCCTTACATGTCATGCAGGTTCATTAAGCTCCCTATAAGGAATGCCGAGCCCAGAGGTCGTCACTTGTTCAGGTGCACGGGACACTTATCGATGTCATCCCCTTTTTCCTAATAAACTACAAATTACATATTCACAAACACAGTGAATACCTACACATCAATGAAGGAGGAATACTGGTCATCTTGCAGTAGTAGGGGTAATGCAAGTTGGTGTATTAGTAGGTATAGTACATAAAGTAGCGGCCGCTTTACAGCTGCTTTTGCTCTGTTGTCTAAGCTAGTGACGTCACAAACATGGCGCAGTCGTTTTAGAAGCGGTATACATTTTCTGTACTTAAATTGGCTGTATCATCAAAAATACTGTTCACATAGAAAAATCAACATCAATGCCCCAACTATAGAGGCTAAGATGTCAAATCAATCCTTACCTCAAGTAGAGTAAATTTGTCCATTGCAGAGCTCCTAACTGTATGATGAGTTAATCATCATCGTAGTCTTCTCTTTGTAGGTTGTAACAATTCATGATTATGATTAATATTAAAATACCTTATTAATTGAGTGCCTTTTGTTGTCTTTTCTCATAATAAGTAGGGTATTATTCTAGTGTTGCCATACTCCCCTCTCCCAAAAAACAAGCTTGGGGACCTGGAGCGGGGAATGCGGGATTTTTGGCTGGGGTACAAAATATGCGTCGCAACCACATAGTTTTTGAGCTAGGGTGTTGTAAAAATTGCCTAGATATAGGGAACATTCAATTGGATTTCTTCTGAGTCCAGAGACGTGTGAACCTGACGATCCTCACAGAATGATAACCGAAGTGTCGAGAACACCCCAACCCCCCGCTAGGAGGTTGGTTAGGGTAGGTTATATTTGGTTAGGTTATATTTGGTTGGGTTTTGGGTTTGGTTAGATTTGGATAGGTTAGATTTGGTTAGGTTAGCTTAGGTTATTTGGTTAGGTTAGGTTAATTTTGGTTAGGCAAATTTCTCTAGATATAAGGTAATTACCCTAGATCTGGGGAAATTTTACCCCCCATACACAACTCTTAAATTATGTGTTTCCGACGCAAAATCTGTTCCCACCCGGAAAACCCCGCATTCCCACAGGTCCCCAACTTGTTTGGCAAACTTGGGGAAGTGGGAGAGTATGGGCAACACTAAAATTTTTATGTGTTGGGGTTTAATATTTAATGTGGGGTTTTCGGGTTGGGGAACAAATTATGCGTCGGAAACACATAATTAAGAGTTGTGTAGGGGGTGGAAAAATTTCCCTAGATCTAGAGTAATTACCTTATATCTAGAGAATTTGCCTACCAAAATTAACCTAACCTAACCAAATAAAACCTAAGCTAACCTACCAAATCTAATCAAACCTAACCTAACCAAATCTAACCTAACCAAATATAACCAAACCTAACCAAACCCAAATCTAACCTAACTCCTAGCTGGGGGTGTTCTCGACACTTCGGTCATCATTCTGTGAGGATCGTCAGGGTTCACACGTCTCTGGACTCAGAAGAAATCCAATGAATTTTCCCTATATCTAGGCAATTTTTACAACACCCCTAACTCAAAAACTATTATGTGGTTGCAACGCATATTTTGTACCTACCCCAGCCAAAAATCCCGCATTTCCCCAGGTCCCCAAGCTTGTTTAGTGGGAGAGGGGGAGTATGGGCAAACACTAGAATAATACCCTACTTATTATGAGGAAAGACAACAAAAGGAACTCAATTAATAAGGTATTTTAATATTATCATAACCATGAATATGTATACAACCTACAAAGAGAAGACTACGTGGCGGCGTTTTCTGCGGGGGATTTTTGGTTGCAACCGGAACATTTTCGGTTGCAAACGGTCACAACAACAACAAATTTTTGCGGGTCGGGCCAATCATCTTCCCTGGATGGTTGAACAGGGATAGAAATTTGAGCAACCGAAAAATTTTCGGTTGCAATCAGGATCCCCGCAGAAAACGACGATGAAAAAATTTCGAGTTGTTTTGGGCGAAATTGATATTCCAGGTACTATATTTCCGTGCTCGCTGACAACATAGAGAAGACCTGAGGTAATGGTTGATGTGCAGAGGCTTCTAAACCAGGAAAACAGTCACAGCAGTCTCATTAAGAAGTAAGTAAGTGGTAGGGACACGTTACGTACCTACCAGTTGCTTACCTTTTGACGAGGCTCTGTTATGACTGTTTTCTTGGTTAGAAGCCTCTGCACATCAGCCATTACCTCAGGTCTTCTCTAAGTGTTGTCAGCGAGAACAGACCCACGTAATAATATAGCACCTGGAATATCAATTTCACGCAAAATAACTCGAAATTCTTCCATCGCCGTAGTTTTCCCTTCGTAGGTCCACCCGCGGCGACCCCGCCTTATCCCCACAATGCACCGATGTAAACAAACCGTGACGTAGTTATGGGTAGGGTCCATTACGGAAGAGTCCGAGGAAGAGGGGGAAACGCAATTCTAAATAAATCTAGTAAGTAATTTGAATTTCGTAAGTTTTGGTACGTATTGTGTTGATCTGCTGGTACTGTTCAGTAGCCTGACTGGTACTAATGGTAAAGACACTCTACAACGTTGGAGTATTGTAGGTCTTTGCTAATGATAAAGTAGAATGGCAAACCTCCCTTTTAAAAACGTAGTCCCTGGACGCCGAGGGAGTGGTATTTGGCTCTGCCTTCCCGTCTTAGGCCCGCCCCCACAAACCCTAAAAAAAGGAGGGCACGGTGGCGCGTTCACCCCTCCCTTTAAACCCTTCCTCCCGCTTCCCCGGGGCCTTTCTGAAGACAGGTCAGGGATCACGAGCCCGTTTATAGCTCATAGGCATCACCAGCGTCTAGGTTCCTCAAGGATCCCCCCAGCCCTAAACACAACCAAGAGAACAAAGAACCTACGCCAGGCGGTCCATCTGATCATGGCCATTGGACCCACGATTTCCCAAGCGAAAAGGGGGCGAGCTGCAACTCCGTCCCGGTGTGTGTAGAACGTGGGTGGTGGGTTTTGGGTGTGATACATATGTATGTTAAGATATTATTCGGTGGTGGCTTTCAAAAGTCCCAGGATCTTACCTACTCTTTGTGTAGATTTCTTCATTCTGAGTCTTTTGGGAACACATCATGGCGCAGTTTGAAAGATAATGGCTTACATGTACTACCGTGATAACATTAAGTCGCCAGGAACAACTTTTTTTTTTTTATAGACGTGGGGGTAATACTTAAATTTCTACATCCATTTTTTAGGAAAGTTAGAAGGGGCATCTGGAGGTTTTGGCATTTGTTTCATCTTTTCATTTTGGCTATTAATCCCTTCTTTCCACAAACCCCTTTTTTTCGTAATCGATTGTGTTTTTTACCCGAGTTTTTGTCCGTGTTGTCATCGGGCCCAAAAATGCGTAGCAAATTGAACCCCCTTATCTTGCAGATACAACTAAAACCACCTGAAACAGGTAATTTTCGCATGAATAAAAGGAATCCCTTTGGAATCAATCCTTCCGGCTTTGACTGAAATGAACTACCCAACTATTGAATCTTATTTATTTCACTCTGAAAGTTCAGGTTTGGTAGCTTGTTAAACCACACGGCGCATAAATTTTGTCCCAAACATTTTAAGCCAGTTTTTTGGGGTTTGGTTACTTTTGTTGTTAAGGTTAGGTAGGTTACGTTGCTATTTGAAAAAACCAAATTTTAAATGCTTTTCAAGGTCATTAAAGGTCTTTTAAAAAATTCCAAAAAATTGACCCCCTTTGACCTAATAAAAAGTTACATAAAAAATTCTTTTGGAATATTTTTTCTATAAAACAATAGATTATTTGTGAAACCATAAAATTTGTATGAACATCCCTGGTTTGTTAGTTATGTTATTTTTTTTATAAAAAAAATAGGAGGGTATTTTTTTTTTTTTTTTGTTTTTTTTTTTTTTTTTTTTTTTTTTTTTTTTTTTTTTTTTTTTTTTTTTTTTTTTGGTTTCGCAAAATAAAACAGCACCATTGAACAGCACCTATTGTAGCCAAAAAATAGTTGGTTCTCGAGGCGTGTCTCTCCATAATTACCAAAAACAACAGAACAAACGACAACGAAATAAAAACATGCATTGACATCGTTTAAACAGATAGCCTGATAAAATTGTTGCCTACTCGATAAAAGCTTATCAATTCGACATATAGACACAATAACTAAAGAAACCTTATTTGATTAGTTTCAAGATTAATTTCACTCGCCTCGGCAAAATTGACGAGCGTTTTGGCGACCTGTCACGAAAACACATCCCCCATTCCGCGGAATGTACGTGATTTCAGAAATGTTCCGAAATTTTCGAGAATTGTTTCTGCCACGAGTTGAGGGGTAAATGGGTGTACAAAGGGTCATCAAATCATGTGTAAGCTCGTGCAATCACAGGAAAACACAAAAACTGATTTCTTAGGGGGTTCCCAACACAATTTTTGCCTAAATTTTGCCAATTTCGATGAAAAGAAAACGGGGCTGAGCTGAAATGTTGACAAAGTTGTCAAGCGTGAAATCGGGAGAATATGCACATAACTATACTTTGTGGTTAAGTTAGTTGGTAACTTTGTGGTTAAGGTTGGTTAGGTAACTTTGTGGTTAAGGTTAGGTGGGTTAGTACCTTTGTGGGTTAAGGGTTAGGGGTTAGGTTAGTGTAGGTATACTTTGTGGTTAAGTAATCGTCCAGACCATTTCATCTTCCTGATTTAATGCAATCAAATCATAGCCATTAACGATATATAAACAACACGTCGTCACTTTTTGTATCCAGCAGCCGTTTTAAATAATCCGAAATCAAATCTGCAAATTCCCCGAGTTTTCAAAAAACGCTCTTAAAAGGTTTGCAGACGCTCAGGCTCAGGCTCGGTGACGTACCATCAGGGAGGCTCATCTTCCCGCGCTGATCAGAGAGGCACGTAAACACAGAGTAAATATAGTACTTGAAGATATTTGGGTGTTTCTGATAGATTCTTTTTGCTATATGCCACATGCATGCAATCCTTTATGGGGCAGCAAGAAAAGCTGTGCCTTTCGAGAAAAGTTTGCACACGGAAAGGAGTGGCGTGTGTAGGGTGATACACGCCTATAGGGGTGTTGGGGCGAGCAGTTGTGTTGAAAAACCCGGCGCCCCCCGTAAGACAGTGACTCAGTCCAACACTATACCAGACCAGGTGGCCCTGTTAGACAGGGACGCCAGGGGACGCCAGGACTGGCAGCAGCGGTGGACCACTACGACTGTGAGGCTTTGCCTCTTAACAAGACCAAGTAAACCAGTTGTGGAGTGGGCGTGCCCTGAGGTGAGAGACCCTGTGGTGGTGTGGCTGTCACACTTTTCTGCCTTCTCGCCCGGATATTTTCCAACTCTATGCTGTAGTTTTAAAGCTAGTATGTGGTTTCCGAGTAATGACGTTTGACTGTAGCTCCAAACTAACCATAGGATTTTCTCGAAAGTACCTTCATTTTGATTCCCCACACACAACTGGTTTAACCTTATTTACCAATCCTGTTTTGGAGAAGTGCCAGGTCCCCCTGCTGAACCTCAGCTCTGCTAAACCTGTTCATCCACCTCGTACTCGGGCTCAAACATAGGATTCCATGACAATCTGAGGTTCGTTTTCCTCATAGTATACGCGACCAGCGTCATTTCTTTCGGTGTCAGATTGAGCATCGTTCTCTAGATCTGTCACAGCGACAGATTCACTGTCTGACACCGAAGTACAATCGCTCATCATAACATTTCCCGACAGGTGTCAGACAGAGTGTCTGCGGCGTCCCTGTTCTGACGTCATCAATAACAGTCGTAGCCCTGTTGGAGGAAGATTTTTTTTCGGGGGCGCTTTTTTACAAAAGTCGTGTTTTACGGAAATAAGGCCTGGAAATAAATTATTTTTGGTGGATTAGGTGTTTTGAATGTGCATTCAACATAATTCGGCAAAAAAAAATTGGGTCTGGACGATTACTTTAAGGTTAGGTTAGGTATACTTTGTGGTTAGGTTAGGTATGTTAGGTTTTAATTTTTGTGGTTAAGGGTTTGGGTTTTAGGTTAGTATACTTTGTGTTTAAGGTTAGGTTTGGGTTTAACTTTGTGGTTAAAGGTTAGGTTAGGTTAGGTTACCTTACCTTTACCTTTGATACCTTTGAAATCTTGCCCGTTATCGGCGGAGTTGAGGTGGTCCTCCACTCATTCCAGGTGTAGTATGTAGCTCCCTTTTTCCTTGCCTCCGGACCACTGAAGGAAAGTGTTGTCAGTTGGTAAAGTTGTTAGCTACTGTTAGCCTGGCGTGGGGTTGGTCTGGGATGTCAGCCAGCCACTTGTCAAGGGTGATGTTTGAAGGTGTCCGTGGTGACGCCCGTTAGGTCCCGAATGTGTCTTGGGCACAATTGAAGAGCCGTAAAACCTTTGTGGGAGAAGCTGTGGTGTATGAGTGTTTGTAGTCCTTTAGAGGAGGCGCATGTACCTGTACATAGCACAGCCTGCCTCTTCTAGGGTTTTTGTTTTCCTCCATCCTACTTTGGAGCCAGACCCTCCAGGATTTTCCAGACATAGATTATGATGTAAACCCCTCTCGTCTGCGCTGAGAGAGTAGAGGCCCAATCTGTGCAGCCTCTCCCCGTAGTTGAGGTGCTGGAGACCATATATCTTGTTGGTATAGTCCTTTGGTGCTTCCAGCAGGGTGTGTCCCTTTTTTTTTTAGGGGTTTATTTATTGGTTATTTGGTGTTGTTAAAAGGCAAAGCCTCCCAGCCCGGGTGGTCCACCGCTCTGCCATCCGGCGTCCCTTTCAAACGGGCCCCACCTGGCCGGAGGTGTTGGAATCCTACACTGGCAGTGTTCCCGACTGGAGGTTCTCCGGCACTGTCCGTAGTATTTTGTCCACCCCACTTTAAAGGTTTTTGACGGAGCACCCTGTATTTTCTCACATTTTTGTGGAGACTGTTAAAGATTTAGGGTGCCACAGTTGGCAGCAGTACTCTACCCTTGGTTTACTAAGGATTCCATAGCGCACATGCAGGATTCCCCCCTGGTAGGGAAATGTTCCAGGCCACCCCTGTTAGCTGTTCGCTGTCGGGTGATGGTGGTGTAGTGTAGGAGAATTCCCATCGTCTCTATCCACCCCCAGGTCTTTTTGAAGTTTTTTTGTTTGTAGGGTTTTGGTTTTGAACTATATTGAGTGGGGGTTTTTAAAAAGGGTTTTCTGCCATATCTCAAAAATTTTAAAATTTTTCTCCGTTAAAAATTCCATATTGTTTTTTTGGGGCCCACTCTATTTTTGTTTTGGGCCCACGCAGTAGATCGGTGGGTCTGGGATGTTTTTTTTTTACCCGGGTTACGGGTTGGGTTTACTTCGGGTTTTAAGGGTAGGTTGGTTCGGTTAGGTATATTTTGGGGTTAAGGTTATTTTAGGTAATTTTGGGGTTTTAAGGTTAGGTTAGGTTGGGATACTTTGGGGTTTAAAAGGTTTAGGTTGGGTTTATTTTTAAATAGTGACTTTGATGATTTTTTGGGAGCCATAAATCACTTTATATTTGTTTTCCCCCCCCAAAAAAACCCCGTTTCCCGCCAGTTCCCCGGGCTTGTTGGCTATAGGGGGAAGAAAAAAAAGATAGGGGTGGGCTTTTCCAAATTTTTTACCTACTGTCCAGTATTAACCATTTTTGGGAAACCCTTCAAAACTTAAAACATATTAAAAAAAATGGGATTATTTTTACAAAAGTACCGAAGTTCCTTCATAAGGGAGTGTGTTTCTTTTAACCTTATTGGTTTCTAGGAAACTTTCTCTATGACTTCCGTCGAAATCTTACTTTTGGAGATATGACATGTACTTTATAGGGAGAGGCTTTTTTAGGCGCCGCGCACTTTTTCCCCCTTGTACCGCTCTCTCTGTTTTCCCTTGCCGCGGACATTTTTTTAAAAGCGTTTTGGTTTTTAGTTAGGGGGTTAAAGCGTGAAAGGGGGTTGGGTTTTATTTTTAGTGAGTCAAAAGGTGGGGTTGGTTAGTTTAATTTCATATCGCCTAACACCCTTCCTTTAAAAACATCTTATATCTCCGAAAGTATGATTTCGACAGAATTTTCATAGAGCAAGGTCCCAACCCGCAGAGTACCGCGGGCCGCACGAAAAGCCCAGAGGGCCCCGGGGGCCGCCCCAATAAAAAACTCGAAAACCACATATACGAAAAAAAAATTTTGCAAAGAATTTTTTAATGAACCCCTGGTAATTTCTCAGCACAAATTTATCAAAATGGGGGTAAGGAACAAAAACTCGCAAGAGAACTCGTCCAATGGTCATCTGTGACCCCTTGCAGGGTCTTAAATTTTTGGGGTCATTTTCATCTTCTAAACAGTGGCACAATATGTTGACCCAAACATCGATGACACTTTCTTTTGTTTTCTGTACCAGGCCGGCAATTGACGTGTGCGAATTTTGAACTGCCAAAAGGGTGAGGGGGGACATCCTTTTGAACTTTACGCAGCCGTCAAAACACTGGAGCTCAATGAGCCGGTTGGAGGTCAGAGGGGCACACTCTGGGTCCGTTAAAGGGTGCGCTGAACACTTCAGTTCTGTGGTGAAACCCGCGTACATAAAAAACGGCTGGCAAACTCTTTCCTCAAGTCCCAAAAACGCCCCTATTTTTTGTGCTGGGGGGCTTAAACTGACGCCAACTTCGAGAAGGGGGTGAAGTCCTTCTTTCCAGCTGAGACCCCCATACTTGAGCTTCATCTCAAAGGGGGGGGGAAACCTTTGACATCATGTCCGGGGACGAGGATATTTTTCCCTTGGAGTAAAGGTTGGGTTTGTTCGGTGAGTGGCGGGTTGGCAGAAAAGCGGATGCGCCCCAGGCGGCACCCTCAAACGGCGGGAATTCAGCTCCCTTGGGGGACAAGAACCCGACAGTGCTTTCTGAGGTCGAAGACACACTGTAGCTAGAGCCGCGGCTGACAACGCATGTCGCAGAAGAAACCCAGGTGCCATACTCCCCCTTGGCATCGGAAAAGCGGGTCCCGGAACTGGGGGGGGTTTACCCCCTCTTGCCAACCAAGGTTCACTGCTTTCACCCGACGTCATGATGTCAGAAGCAGCAGTTTTGGCCCAACAGGGCTTCTTGGTCCAATGCAGTGAAATCGCAAAAAGCCCCTGTTGAGGCCCAAGTCGGGGAGTGCTTCGCCCAGGAGCGAAGAAAATCCCTTTTCGTGGAGCCAACCAGGCGGGGCACGCGGTGGCCCGCGGACAACTTGGCAAGTTCAATCCCCTTTTTCCGTCCAACACTTTAAAACTCAAAAAAAGGAATCGTCACTGGGGTGGTACCCCTGAGCGGGACGAGCTGCAGGAACTCCCCACACACCCGGTTGTTGTCCCCCCGGAAAAAATTTGCCACTGGGCAGTGCCCTTCACTCCGGGGACTCGTAAGGCCGTGAGAATAGCGCACCCCTTTGACAAATTCCCGCGGGGAGAGGGGACGTTGGAGGCCTTTTCCCCAAACGCGGCGGGTGATGGGGGTGGAGGGGCTGATCTGACTAAAACCCCCCTTCTTCTGGGGGCAGACGTGCCACAGCGGCCATCATACACTCCTTGATGAATCGCTCGGGAAGGGGTTGAGGCTCCGGGGGACCCGTGACAACCTGGTAGCTGGCCGAGTGTTTCTTGCCCGACGACGTTTAAAAAGGCCTTCTTTAAAAGCGTTGTCTGCTTTTCCAGAAGTGAGGACACGAACACCCCCTTCCGTCCTCCTCGGAATCTTTCTACTTCGTGAAGTGTTTCGAAGTGCCCCTTCACATTGTATTTTTTTGCACACGGACACATGTCATGGCAGATGAGGCACAGGGGGTTTCCCTTTCGTCGGCAAAAAAGTACGCGACCCCGCGCTGTTGAAAACCTTTTATCTTCGACTTTGTTTCTTAGAAGGGGAAGCCCCTCGCAAAGAGAAAAGAAAGCGAAGATAAGAAGACTAAAATCTTATAAAAAAAATACTTAACTTAAACCCCTAACCTGAACAACCATTTACCTAACCCAAACCCCCCCATAACTAAATATCCTAAAACCCCGCTCTTTAGAAAAAAAGATGTTCAACACACGTTTTTTGGAAGAGGAGGGCGCGCCAATGCCAAAGTAAATGATCTGGCGGGCCGCAATGAATGGGCCCCGCGGGCCGCGGGTTGGGGACCCCCCTCATAGAGAGAATGTTTCTTTGATTCTAAAAGGTAAACAGAAACCCCCCTCCCAAATTTTGTAGGGAATTTCGATCCTATTAAAAATTTACCAAGAAATTTTTATTTGTTTAAAAAGTGTACAGAACACCCCCCCCTTCCCGAGGCCCCCAACCTATAGGAATTTTAATTAAAGGGTTTGGTTTTGGTTTTATAATCACGCCCGGGGGGGCGAGGGGGGGGATCCCCCCCCTTTTTGGGGTTAGATTTTTTTCGGTTAGGGGAAAAAAATCTCCCCCGGAGAGAGAGGGAACGGACCACTCGGGGGCTGGCGAATCGGGGCAGGGCACCTTGTTTTTCCCTTCGTCACTTTTTCGGTTTCTAAGACACTGACTATTATTCCTTGCCAAGTTTTATTGCTTTTTCGATGGGGATACATTTTATCAAAAGAAATGGGGATTTTAGGGGTTTGGGCCCTGAAAAAAAAAAAATTTGGGGTTTTCGGAAAAAAAATAATCCCCATCTGAAAAAAAACCCCTTAATTTTTGGGCCCGGGGAAATAGGCAGTGTCTCAGAAAATGGCCGCGCAGTCCTCGTTTAGTTTTACCCGAGATTTTTTTTTCCGGAATAGGTTGATAATTTCCCCTGCTTTATGGTTATTATTTTTATGTATTTTGGCCTTATGCATCCCCTTGTTTACCGATATATTTACTCTCCAAAAATACACTATCATTACAAAACTCTTTTTTTCCCCCCTTCCTGCCCAAAACCCCGGGTTTTAAAACAGTTCCGCGGCTCCCAGTTTGTTTGGAGGTGGGGGGGGAACTAAAAAATGAGCCATTTCCCACATTTATTAAGTGACCATCAAATCTTAACACATCAAAACATAGGGAAAAAAATACTTTTTGACCCGGGTTACGAATTTTCACAATACAATTTCGACGGGGAAAAAAAAGGAAAGGGTTTGAAGGTCCCGGAGTCGAACTTCCATTTTTCATCAAGATCAAAGTCTAAAAGATTTTTTCTTGATTGTCACTGACTGTTAGGGGCAAGAGTTATTTTTAAAGTCACTCTTTACAGACTTGGGGATCTTGAAGTGAAGATTTCTGTTAGGGAGGTGTGGGGCCGATTGAGAACTTGAATTTATAATGTAGTAGCAATGGGCTGTGGGGGTGTTGGGGCTGGAGTGGGTGGAATAAATTCAGGGGGACTGGGGGTTTCCTTATAGTTTTAAATTTTGGGTTTTTTTTTTAACCCCTTTTTTTTTAAAAAGGGGGTTTTCCCCCCCCCCCCCCCCCCCCCCCCCCCCCCCCCCCCCCCCCCCCCCCCCCCCCCCCCCCCCCCCCCCCCCCCCCCCCCCCCCCAAAAAAAAAAAAAAAAAAAAAAAAAAAAAAAAAAAAAAAAAAAAAAAAAAAAAAAAAAAAAAAAAAAAAAAAAAAAAAAAAAAAAAAAAAAAAAAAAAAAAAAAAAAAAAAAAAAAAAAAAAAAAAAAAAAAAAAAAAAAAAATTTTTTTTTTACAAAACCCCCTTTCCACTTTATTTTAAAAACCCCCCCCCCCCCGGGTTGGAAATTAGCCCCAAAAAGGGAACGAAATTTTTGGGGGATTAGGCCGGGAAAAAAAGAAAAAACCCCTGGCTTCAAAAAGGGGAAAAAAAATTTTTTCACTTTTAGGGGTTTTTTTTAAATTTTTTTAGGCAAGCAAGCGATTGATAGCGAGACGAGGCGCGTCGTTTGCAGGGGGAAAGTGTGAAGTGTTGTAGACAACGATGACGGGTAATCAACTGGTAAATTTGTAAACTGGTAAAATAACGGGTAAAACCGCCCCCCGATCCCCCCACCCAATAGGAACCACAAATGGCAGGACCACCCGGGATGTTTTTTTCCGCGAGCATCAGTGCAGCTGGGCCGCCTAGACGGTCTAGACCCGGCCTGGCAAATGTCGCAAAAACGCGCTTATGATTAGCCTATTATTGAAAAAGTCCATCACAGATAAAAAATAGAAAATTCATCTATTTTTTATTTTATATCTTTAAATTCATTTATTCTTTCTCTTTTTAGTTAAAAATTATAAATAATTCCTGTATATTGGGTTTCATGTAAAAATAAAAAATTAATAATAAAAAAAAAAATTAAATCAAAAAATGATTTTTTTTTTTTTTTGTTTTTTAATACAAAAAATAAACACCCGGTTTTTGTCATGTTGTGACTTTCACGGAAACCCCCCATTTTACCTGGAACACGGGGCCACCCCAACCCCCTTAAAGTTTTTCTTTGTATTTGTGGGGGCCAGAAAAATAAAGTTTTTTCCTGTTTGGTAACAGTATTTTTCCCGGGGCGGGTGCGGAAGACTGGGTGGGTCGGGGAAAGCAACTAGGGGGGGGGGGGGGGGGGGCCTACTCCCTCACCTGGCTACCCTTATCCCAAAAGTTGCCTTTACATTCACGCCCAAGCATACTGGGAGGAGCAGATATTTAGCTAAAATCTAATTACTGGGGGCCCTCCACGTGAAAAAAGTGGAAAAAGGGAAACAACCATTCACCCATCTCTTTCAGCAACATCATACATGCATTAATAACTATGCAATGCATATTTATTGTCAACCCCGGGGGAAACCCCTTTTTCCCAAAGGACCGGTTCTATTCGGACCCCCATCTTTCTTTGGGTTTGTTTCTTTATAAAAAAAGAGTGAACAGTTTTTTAAAATCCCAGTAGAAAAAAAACCATTTTAAATTTTTAGGGCTAATATGAATATAAAATCGATATGTAACGAAACCGAGAAAACAAAATGAAAATTAGTAAAAAGACAGCAAAAAAAAAAATTGGGGTTTTTTTTTGTTTTTCAAATCAGCTGATTTGGGAACTTTTATGGGGTTCAAAGACGAGCGGAGTACATTCTTTTAAAAAACATATAGGTGTTTTTCCCTTTTCTTTAACATGAACTAAACAAAATGCTCTATCTGTCTCATTTTTTTATGATCAATGCTCGTTTTTGGGGCCATATTTTTCCCCCCTGACAAAAACCGCGGGGTAATTGGACCCAGGTAATGTCCCCACATGGCACATCAGGGAGGATTAACTGCTTATTGACTTGTTTCTTTCTTTTTCAGGTTGTTGATGCTAATGGGGAATTATTTAAAGGGGTGTGGTTGGGTGTCCAAAATCCAAATTTGAAATTTTGCACCTTGTGGTTTTGGTTCTCATGTAAACTTTTGTTTTTGAATTTTGGGCGAATTGGAATTTTTAGGGTACGCAAAGTAAAACTTTTAGGGAGTGACTGAATTTAAAGATTTTTCTAAATTTCACTTTTTTTTCCCTTAGGTTATCAATAGGGAAAACAAGACCCGTAGTAATCTTTGGCTGATCGAAAAGGCTCGAATCGATGAAATCACCGGACCCCGGGCTACCATCAAAGAGAAGGTCCTCCTCCGCTATACCACCACCACCGGGAATGGGGAAGACGGCGAGCGGGAGCGGAAAGGCGGTGGGGGAGGGGTTCTCCCCTTCTGGTCGGGGCCCCGGGATTCCCAACACATAATACACGCCGGCACAAGGTCAAAGGGGTAAGGCGTACAATGACCTCAAAAAGAACAAGAAAAAAGCGGGCCAAAAAATCGCATGGATGGGAATTTTTCAAAGGAACCTCCAAGAAATCTCGACCTCGCACACTCCCCCCTCTCAAAAGGGCAGACGTAAAGGGACTAGGACAAGGGTTCCTAGGGTCAGAGAGAAGACAAGGGGGATCATCCATGGCTGGTTGCCCTCGTGAAAGCGAAGAAGGTGGAGAAGCGGTCGAGCGCAACGTCAACGTTCGCAGCACCCTCAAGTTTTTGGAATGGACATTGGGAGTAGGGGCGGTCTCGAAGAGCAGGGCCACGAGCACGAATTGGGGGGAGAGGAAAACCCGCCGAAAAGATCGGGGAAAACTGCGTAACCGGGAGATACCAAGGTTGGTCCTGCTTGGGACGGAAAACTCCTCCGTCCCTCTCTGGCGATACGGAGGACCCCCGCCATCCTCCCACAGGGGAAATGACGCCGAGTTCCTTTTTGGGGGCCCCCGGGCAACCGGGTTTCGATGGAGAAACGGGGCTGCAGGGCTTGAAGGAGGTGGCGAACGGGCATCAGGGGACAATCATCGCCTTCTTTTTTTGACCCATGGCTTCGAACACTGGCATGGTGCAAGGTGCTGCATTGGGTTTGAGCAGAACTCCGGACAAAAATTTCTTTGGTTGGCCTGCGCCATCATGCCACGAGGTGATCCTCAAGGTGTCTTTAAAGCCACCCTCGGCTTTTCCCTTTGGTCCTGACTTTGGAACTTCAAACAACTCCGTGATGAGGGTCCTTCGGGGATTCCTCGAAAGGAGAGACGGGGGAAACATGGAGGCCTCGTAGATTCTTCACCACCAATGAAACTGCCAGCAAGCGAAGGGGGCGACCCTTGGCTTCCTGAAGGGCCGTGTCGAAGAACCATCCCAGGGGGACTAGAAAAACTTCTCCGTCTCTCCTACCTTTTTCCCCGGTGGTGAAGGGCCGCCAAACCATTTCCCCCGTTGGAGCTCTCCACCCCGGGGGATTGGCCAAGGCCATCTACTGCCTCAAAACTTTATGCTGAATCCCCGCTGTCGCTGACTGGTCGGGGAAGCCCCGGGGTGAACAGGGCCCCCTTCGTTTTCGGGTATGCAAGCAAAGGCGTGAGGCCCGATCCTGTGAAAACTCCCTTGAACGACGTGCTCTTCCTCGAATCCTCAAGACTACCCTGACCAAACCTTTTTCCAAGGGGCAGAAAAAGCCCCCGCGATGCCACCGGGTATTTTCCCAGGAAAACGGGGGACTGGGCCCTTTTTCGACTCAAGGATTTATGTGGAGGAGAAAGGGGGCAAAGGTCAAGGGATTGGAAGCCCACCTCGAAGAAAGGGAAATCAAGCGATTGGGAAGGAAAAAGTTTTCATGTCTTCCCCCCTCGTCATTCTCATTTGAAGACCGGCCTTCTTTCAGAAAAATCAACGCGGACAGGGCTTCCCGGGAAAGGACCCGGCATTTTTGGGAGGGGGACGACCCTTCAAGGACCTCGGAAACGGGCATTGGCCCCCGGTGGTCACGTGCCCCGGAGCGGGATCGCCCTACCGCGCTACCCGGGGTCCCCGAAGTCGGCCCCACAGGAAAGTACTCCCCCATTAGTCCACCACCACGGGAAATTGTGGGGCGGGAAAAGAAGGAGGACCTTCAAAAAGGTTTCTGAAGGAAAAAATGAAAACTGTTTTGTTTTGGTTTCTTTTAAATTTCTTTCTAAAAAAATGGGAGTTTTAGTTTTTTTTTTTGTTTTTTTAAGGTTATTGAAAATTTTTCGTTTTTTCGCGACTCCTAAAATTTTCCGAATTTTTTTAATTCACAGGAACTCTTATCATTTTTGAACGAATAAACACGAGCAAGTGAAAAAAACATGTTTTAATTTTTTTCCCCTCTATGATCTTGGGGCAAACCCCCAGTGCTGGTATATAAATTTAAGGGTAAATTTTTTCTCAAGGGCCAAATTCTCTACACAATTGGGAGTGATTTTTTATTTACCTTAATGGGCACGGGAAAGGTGCAGTTTTTAACCAATATTTTCCCATAAACCATACCTTCCCGACATAACTGGGGGGCTTTTCCACCCTACCCCCCTGCTAGTTTACTAAACCCAATGGGGTTTTATTACGTAACCTAACGGTTTTTTTTTACTTAGGACCGAAATTCCACCACAATTGAGCGGTGGTTTCTGTTTACATTCGATTCTGGGAAAATTCCCTCTAGAGTTTTCCGTCTCAAAATTTACTTTTGGAGATAAGACAGTTCATAGGGAGCAGAGCCAAGTTTTACGTGCGCCTCACTCTTCTTTTTGGACCTGCATCGCCTTTTGTTTCTTCCCTTGCCGCGGACAATTTTTTAAAATTTTCTTTGTTTTGGGGGTTAAAGGTGGGTTTTGGTTTTGATTAGGTTTGTGGTCTTTGGGGGGTTAGGTTGTTTCATTTTCCTATCTCCTATACACTCGGTTTCCTTTTATTAAAAAAATCTTATATCTCCGAAAGAGTGCCTTGTGACGGAAGCTCATAGAGAGAACTTTTCTTAGAATCCTATGATAACAGAAACATACTCCCAGTATGAAGAAATTTCGGTTTGTGTAAAATTACCAACCTAACCCCGGGGGGTCCGCCCCCCAACCCCCCTTTGCTATTTTTGATTAACGCCTCGAATCGCATTAAACAAATAATCCTTTTTGGGGGAAAATTCCATG